>JAXRVH010000037.1:0-338332 GCA_034640345.1 Drechslera avenae
GTGTGTGGCTCTACAACCTCATTTTGATGATCTGATTGTGTTGATGGGGTGTGCATTGATCCGAGCTGGGCATTGAACGCACGGACACGGTAGTGTGTCAAACGCCACGGAGAAATACCCAGCACAACGATGTTGCTTGTTGACACCCAGCATACGACCTTTGCGCATGTACTGAGATGTATATTCCACGTTGAGAAAGAGGTCAGCATCTTTAACTCTAAATGAAGCGCTTTTTATGCTCGCCCTTGAGGTGTGCGTCGAAGTCACATTGTACCACGTTGCTTGTCGCATCCGCCATCTAGGTCATCTACAACGCAATCTTACTGTTCAAAAGCATAGAACCCAATGAATGCCAGAAATGGTTAAAAGTCAAAGTAGGCTAATACTCAGAACACTATGGTGACTTTGGGGAAGCCAAAATTTATGGCCGTAGTCCTTCTTTCATAGCTCTTACGTAGCTCGTACCTCACACTTCATAGCAAGCGGCTCACCCCATCCATATACTTCACACGAGCGAGGAAAGTGAAGGACCTTGTGGAGTACATGGCTTGAGTATATGCGTGCATGGCAACCCGTCATACTTTCACAAGCTCGCGTACTACTCTACAATACGATGAACTGCAATAGAGCTTCCCGGTATGGGATCGTCCAAAATCATCACGGAAAATTTGCTTGTTGGGGTGTTTGTTTATTACAAAGTACACTTGGTACGAACTGCCTGATATATGGTCTCAGTAATCGTAAGCATTGGTCCTTGTTGATTGTACAAGATGGTCCCGTGTGACCGGTTGTAAAAAGAGAATAGCGCAACAAAGCGAAGAACAAGAGAAATTTTTAATCGGCCCTATACAGCGGGTAGCTAGAACACTTGTACGTGCCTGAGAATTCTAAGCCTTAGCACGCCTGGGCGCACCTAGGTAGGCTTAGGGTAGTCTGGCACGGTCGTGGGGATGCGATTCATGACACCGATATACGCCGCATCCCCGCATTGGCAAGTTACTTATCAGTAGATGGACTGACTATTCATTGGTGCTAAATATGCGGAAATTAGTATGCTTGTGAGTTAGCAAGAACACAAGCACACTAACGATAGGCATCGAATACGAGAGGATGAGCCTAGAACAACCAGTTCGATCAGATTCCCCGACTATGGGACTTGAGACTGGTGTAGATCACGGCGTACGGGGCCTTGGCTGCTCTCAGCTAAATCGTAGGTGCTAAGTGCTTATCAGAGTCCACGATGTCGGTGTAGTCGTTCAGTTGTCAAGGGAACCGGAATAGTTACCTTGACAGTCTCTATCTATATAAACTCGCGTCTTCTTCCACCGATTCTCTCCTCCTTAACACTCAACGAAACATCTCCCTGAACTCAAAAACCCTATATTCCTGGTAAACTACTCTTCGCCCAGTTTTTTGGTCTTGCTCACTAACTCTCCTATTGCTAGGTTTACCTTGCTTAACCCAAGCACAACTACAGTCAGTGTAGCAGTCAAGAAAGGGTGTAAGATCATTACGTTAATCCCTTCTCAGAATATGGCGCCTATATTCAAGACCATTGCACTACTCGCTGTTGCCATCCTTCCTACCGCCCTTGTTTCGGCCAACTGCGTTGCCAACATCTTGAATTTCAACTCTGCTGTTGTTGGGAGTGGATGTATCCCCGCTGGAGGAGAGGCCAATGTGAAAGCAAATGGCGTAACCTATGCCATTAGTGCGACAAGTGCATGTGGTCTGGGCATGGCTACAGGTCAACGGCTGCCAAGTGGTTGGAGTCTTGCAGGTGGGGGACGGTGTTAGTTGAGGAAGCTCACAGCTCTATCAACTGCTAATTACCAACCTGGAGAGCATCATTGTACTTATGGACAAAAATACATACATACGTACAAAACTCTTGTCTTGTACATTGGACGCTATAATTATGACTTTGGCCTAACTATGCTACGTGTTGTATTTTTGATGGGCAGAAAGATTGCTACCGACGAGTTTGCATTAGCCCAATGAAATTGTACAGGAGAATAAAGATAGAGAGAAGTATGTGGAGGTACGTTTCGCCGAAGCCCGCTTGGGTGAACTTACCAACACGGGTTTAGACACTACCTGACTAATCCTCTCTGATTGGCCTTTGGCCCTCACTTGTACTTCACACCATATCTTTCAGTGGACTCTGTTTCGTCTTTGGCTGCCAGTCATTGGAGATCAGGATTCATGTATAGCGATTCTCCGCCACGGATGTAATGTCGTTGAACGACTCAACGCTTCATTGCGTCAATCCGTCTGAAGGATGCAGTAGTTGTTCAAACTGCCCACAGAATGAGTGCGCTATTCCCGAGACTCGATACTGAGCCTGGTGGTAGGGCAGCGAGCACGGGTGGCCGCTCTCATACTATAGGTCGCGGTTCAGCGGACATGTCAAACCTGCCAAGTGGCGCGTGGGACATGCTCCGCAGGACGGACTGGACATGCTGACAAAATGCCGCTTCTGTGAGATAAGAAATTAGATCTGTATCAGATTGTTAGAAGCTTCTCAGTAAAAGACAGAACGGAAGAGGCTTACTACCTACTTTGAGCGGCTACAGCCGCGTTTCAGCATCGCCACTGACTGCTAGGATGTCATAAAAAGAGGGGGGAAATGGCCCAAGCAAGACCTCATGGCAAAGATAGATGTGCATGAAGTCGTTTCGCTATGGCGATACTCCGTTTGATTCTGCCTTGAGGCAATTGTTCGATACCTATTCCAAGCGTTGCAACAAGGGAGTCGATCTCATTACCGTCCAAACAACTCAATGTCGCAATCACCGGACTGACGGCTCGCTCTCAGAACACCCCAGCAATGAGCATGTATAGCGAAGAGGCATATAGTGAAACCGGTGAACTAGAGGCGTTCCCTGTGGAAGGACTGGGAGCATCGTACCGCTCACCGTAGCGCCGGTCGTGGCGCACGAGCCCTGGCATCGCGGGAGCTAGCGTTTCACACCAGCCACCCAAACGGCAAGACAGCATGACGGTTTCATCTCTTCTTCCTTCGCGCTATCATTTCCAACGTCGCGTAGCAGCACAGACTACAACCTGCTGGCGTTCCTGTGTGATCTGCGTGTCGCGATCTGCCTCCTGCCGGGTTGCCTCATGGCCAAGGACATGTGGTGCCTCATGCGACCGTTCCCCAGGCTCGATTCAGTCGTTCAACCGCGTTTTCAAGGCCGAAATAACCGAGTGTGTTGTTTTGTGTTTGTCTCGCCATGATCTACCGGTGGTTGTTCTATGCGAAGGGGTGGTGGTGCTGAATAGGTCATGCATCGTGACTTTGCAGTGCCTCAGCCTTCCCTAGATGTATAAGAGGTGCCTTGGGCCGCCTGGAAAGAAGCCTCATCAGCATCTTCAACTCCAGCCTTCTACACCACCTTCCATTTACCTATTCCATTCTTTCTTCCGCTGGCCGGTCACTCATTAAAATCATAATCATTTACAGCCTCATCACCCTCATTTCGAGACCTTAAACCTAAATCACTCAACATGCAGTTCACCACCACCGCCATCGTCCTCGCCCTCTCCGCTCTTGCGGCTGCTATCCCCCAAGGCGCCAACGCCAACCGCCCTGTTCCCACTGGCGCTTGCTGCGTCGCAAACACCAGCTTGAAGCAGGATGTCTGCAATGTCAACGGCCAGAGTGGCCGATGCGTTCCCGACAGCATCAACAACTGTAAGTTTACATGTAGTCTGATACTGCACCATTCAAAGCTAACACAGACTTAGGTGGCTCAACTTTGACCTGCATCGAGGACAGCCGATTGACCTGCGACCCCAACACACTGGAGCGTGGCCGTCCTCTTTGCCGCCGCACCCCCGGCGCGTAAGCGAGTTTCCGCATACGCTCGAGTTTCCTTTTAGCAACATGGACTTGGTGGACACGAACTTGGGGATGGAAAACACTAAAATTACATATGTATACATTGTTCATATTATGAGATCAGTCCGGATTAGAATAGGTGTAGTTAGTGGTGGAGGATTGGGTACACCATGCCCGAGTAGTAGCAGAGGCTACATCAGGCGACAATGAAGATGCTGTATCACTATTTTGATTTGTTTCGAATCCTCTCTTGATGTATTGAAAGCGTGAACATGACTGAAAATTGTTTCGTGATGCTAACTATAGGGGGTATCATAGATCCAAGAAAAAAAAAGTCCAAACGGGTAACAAAGCCTGTCCGACTGGAAATTACTATCTGGCCTCTTCCCTGCATTACTATATGGTATTTAACATTAGGCCCGGCAATCATTTCTTCTAAGCGAAAACGCAACCCTCCTGGCGTAAAATGAACCGGGAAGATGATGGTATCCTAGCCTTGGTTACCCCGACGCTCTTCACCAGCTGCTCGAAAGCATCTCGAGATCTTCTTATCGAGATCGACTTCCTCCCAAAAACGACGCGTGAGTTCATACATTGCTGTCAGCTTATATACTGTATCCCCAATCCAGTCCATCTCTGTGTCATAGTCCCGACCGTCTTCAACAACACAGTATTCTGGCTTCGGAAAAAGCTCTGCGCGACAAATACAGCAGGTGTGACTAGTCTTTTTTGCGGTGTGGATCCAAGTTTCGAGGCAGGAGTGGCAGTAGGTATGTTGGCATGACGTGCGCACACCTGAAGAAGTGACCTTGTCTTGGCAGATGACGCAGTCTTCGTCGGCATCATCCTCGAGAGGCGTCGAGACGTCTTCGACAGGGATGGGAGTCCCGGCCCATTCCAGGGTGACTTCCTCATGGAAGGATATCCACGTCTCTTCTCTAATCGCATGCATTGTCGCCAGTGCCTCGGTTAAGACATCGTATCCATAATCTCGTGCAGGTGAACCAAGATCTATGGAAGCCTGTTTCATGGCGCTCATGACTTTGTCATATGACTCTCCCCGAAGACGTGCGTTGTAAAACTGCAGTTTCAGGGTGAGCAAATGAGCCCGACAGTTATGTATGAGGTCGCGGATGGTCTCTTCCCTATGCGGTGTGTCGTCCAGAGTGCCGATATTGTGACGCCATAGAGAGTCTTTAGCCTCGTCATACTCACATTGGAGCGTGCGAAGAATATAGACTGCTGCTCTTACAAGAGAGGACTGTGTCTCGACTGGCAAGTAGGCTGCGGCATCTACCAGCGTCATGAACTGTATATCCGACCGGATAATATGCATTGACGCATCTAAGAGCCTGCCAGGGTGCGAAAACGCAGAGGGAAGGCATTTTGTAACATCCATGAGGGACACAAGGCTCCAATTCCTAGGTAGAGAGGGGTCAGTTACAAACGATCGAGGCAGCGGCTGGTAGGCGAGACGGTTCAAAGGTATGTCTCCAAGAAGAAACTCTAGTGCGTGGCGAACCTTGGCTGGTCGCTTGATGACATTGCTGCTGAATCGCGACTCTTCGTCTGCGGTTTTTAAAAAAAATTCAAGATGCTCTGCAATATCAGAGACAGCACGCCGTGTGGTAGATTCCGAACAAAGGGTCGTTTCGCTGGTGTCGCTCATTATGGTAGACGTTTCGAGTGGGTCATGTGCAGAAATGGAGTTGGATGAGTAGCTAGGAGGTATGAGAAGGGAAATATTTATATAGAATTGCTTCTGATAAGTTTTGCACTAAACTGCGAATAGTTGGTTAGTGTGGGGTCTTACTTCAAAGACCAAATGGCTCTCACTGACGTACCACGGTGATGCATACCAAAGCGTTCCTCATTGAAAAATCATGCTCACCCAGGTATGGGAGTAACGTTGAAACTGTAGCGGCAGAGCGTATTATCGTGTCCATGGTGTGCGAAATTACGTACTCGAGAACAGCAGCGAAGTGACAAGCTCTGCATTTGAACCTTTGTAGTCTCCTAGAGCCGTTTGTTCTTCCACAATTCAATTTCACGTGATATGCATCGCCTGGCTATATACCTCATGACATACCATGTCCAGAGATAATACATGTATTGACTTGCATTAAGCACCGACTTTTAAGATGAGAAACATCGAATCACGTGGGTACTGCCACATCGTAAACCCCCTTCCTAAAAAATCAAAAAAATCACGCGAGCTGAGATGCTCGAAATCGCGTTGAGCAGGGCTCATTTTGTGGTAGGATGACGATTCGACACATTACTCTAACAAATGGTAGAGTTATCGGCCTAGGCGGTGTTGCTTGCTAAATAGGTAGCGCCCCATGCGCGCGTGGAAATCCGTACCGTGGTACAGCTAACCACACTATGGTAAGGACGGCAACCACCTACCATTACCGCGCTAAACGACAGTAATAGACGACAGCAAACAATTTCAAAGTCGTCAACTTACACCCTCCTCCATAGGTACCTTGGTAGCGTTGTCATCACCTCGAGCAGCAGGGGCGTCTCGCGTGGCGCCATGAGTCGGTGTGTATTCACGAGTCGAGCGTGAAATCGGCGTAGGCATTGAGTATGGCAAACACCAAAACACGGTAATTTAGCAGCGATCAAAATGGAGTCGACGCAAGGGCCACCTGTACATATGCATAGGTACCGGGAACAATCGGGCCGGAACTAAAGTTTCGCCGCTCACTCATCTCAACCTCCTGAATCGAGTGTTAACCGCCAGCCAGAACTCCCTACTTGAAGTCACTCGATACCTACGCTCTTTTGTCATCATGTGCGGGACTGCGGGCTCTGCCCAGTCGAACGCCGTGGAAAAAAAGCTGCCAATAGAAGAATGGGTGGGAAGGTACAATACGCAGCGACTGGTAATTCGCGCGGGCATTAGCATGGATTATTGGACAAAGCACGACTTTAACGTCTTAAAAGCCGTTCTGACCAAGCATTATCCGGAATATGAACCTTGTCTCTACGAATTCCTTTGCGAGTATGCCGGCACCCGCTGCCTTGTTGTCTGAAGTTCCTAACAGCACATAGTCTTGGCGAAGCAATGGCCCTCGTTGGTCTCACCAGCCCTATCCTTTATTTATGTACTGATGAAATCTTAGGTAGATATGTACGAGTGTGGTGTCAATGGTCGAGGTGAATTCATTGACCGCAGTGACGTGATCCAAGTACTCTGTAGAGACTATGTCTTTGTATCTGATCCAAACAGCACTGAGGATAGGACTGTACAATCACGGGCAAAGGCCGAAAAATACGTCAGAAAGTAGCCTACACCAATTCTTCCACAAAATCCACGCGCTGAATGATAGCAGTTTCGAAATCGAAAATATGGAGGCAGCAGAAGTAGATGCCAAATATTTTGGGGCTGATTTGAGCCGACCAAATTGGCCTCGGTATGAGAAGAACTATCCTCAGGGGAACCAGGGGAGGCACCAAGCAATTCGCAAGCGTTATCACAATTTCGCGTTCCGTGGGGTCAGTGAGAGCTTCGTTGGATGGGACGCATTTCGAGATCGGCTCTATGTACGAATGCCTACTACTCGCAGAAAAGTAATCTTGAATGCATTGCGGTGGTATGGGAACACGCGAACACAACAACATATGGGTTTACTAACACACTGTAGGCTTCGTGTTCAAGGTGCTTGCGGGGACGAGAACGCTCTGCTTCTTCCTTGGGTCGAGAGGAGGAGGAGGAAGGAGCACCGTACTCGTGCTCAAGTTGAGTTATTCGCAGTCAAAATACCTAAGCCGCAAACTGCAAAATCGCTGCCTGTGGTAGACATTAACGAGATGGGGCATTCAGTCTCGTCGCAAAGCCCAAGTACGCAACCCTCAGAATCTTCAGCCCAGGCACCAACCCCTAACGACAACCGTGGGACAAACATGGCCAATGAACCTATGCAAGCCGAGTAAGTTTGAGCCCGTTCTCTGCATCGTCGAGGTATGTTGACCATTTCTGTAGTATGGATCAAAGCGACGAAAACGTAGTCAACCGTAGTAGCGACGCACTACTGCTCTCTGGAAGTCCTGAGCAACCAGCGGGCTTGCCCACGTCTCTACAAGATATCGCGCCAGATGGTCCGTTACAAACAAGTTCTTCTCCACAAGGAGAAATGAGTCGCTGGATCCACGACGTGTACTACAAGAAGGGATTCTGTAATACCGGCGGCAGCTTTATGGGCTGGAAATCATTCACAGCTAAGCTTCTGGCTATGAAGCCGGCTAATGAACATGCTCAAGTAGTGTCAGAGTTGACTCGGTAGGCAAGCACACAAATGCAATCAATACATGCTAACCAATCTCAGGCTTCGAAAGTCTGGCCATGCAGAGAGCTTACCCCATCCGCCTGAAACACAAAAGAAAAGGGCCAAGGCTCGCGGGGACAAACGGGCCATGCACGGATCAACACAGACCTCCACGCCACAACACCCGAACCCAAACACCGTCTCATCGCCCATCTCGACAGTACCGGCGCCATCGCCGAATGATATGGGCTGGTCTTCTTCCGCCCCCGAACCCGCACTATCGGAATCTTCGGCGATGCAGGTTCCGACGATGTCGCAGTCTTGCGACCCAGGCATTTGGGCCTCGGAACCTGTCGGGGAGGTGTTTTTGTCATCCCCACCTTTGCTATCTGAAAAATCAACGTCGCCTGCGCAACCTTCGGACCCACCACATCCAAGCTTGCAACGATCAGATTCGTTGTCATCAAAAGATGGATGGTCAATAGCAGAATCAACAGCGCCAGCAGCATTGCCGTCCTCTACCCCTCATGTAGTGCACATAACCACCCTCCAGTCTGCTGCATCGCCTCTTCCTCTCGCTGAACAGCCAGCTATGATTGAAAGCAGCGCCGGATCCCAAAGTGCGCGGTTCCAAGCTGCATTGGCTTCTTTTAGCGCTGAACAGCAGATACGCAGAGAGACCATTTTCAACTTTGGCCAGTCAGTGTCTCCAGTAAATGGCAAAAGCAGCAATATACCACTGTTCGTCTCCGGGGGGGCTCAGCCGGCATTACCCGACAGGGGCGAAAGAAAATATGCGAAACTGGAGGACAGTACCGCGAGCGACAAGATGCAGCTCAACGGGGGAGAACAAAGTACTAAACAGACGTCTGGTGAAAGCACTGCCAATACTCAACCTGATCCCATTGGCAGGAGCGGATCCGCCCAGTCAGCGAGTCACACCCTTTCATCGTCGAAAAAGCCGAAAACTTCTGGAGATACAACACAGGTACAGCATTACAAAGTTGCATCTGTCGAGTTGGATCTGACAAGTACTATAGCAGGCCTCCGCTCCACCTATGAAGAAAGATTCGGCACCCATTGCTGCCAAGTCATCCAAGGCTCCATCTGGTAAAGAGGTGAGATGGAACTTTGGCAGGCGTTGATTGAAAGCTAACGAAACCGACTCTAGCCTACCACTGCCAGCACATCCATTTCTGGGCCTCATACCTCCATTACTAACGGTCATGGCCAGCCTACTATCGCCAGCGCATCTGCTCCTCCGTCTGGAACTTTCAACCGTACCAATGGTTATAGTCAGCCTTCTATTATTAGCGCCTCTGCTTCTATACCCAACACTTCCCACCGCACCGGCGGTCATGGCCAACGTAACAGTACTGTTGCTGACACATCCGCTTCTGCACCTACTAATCTCACCTTCGCCAACGGTCATAGTCAGCCTGCTACCCAAGGCCATTTCAATGCATCTGTTCAATCGGCGAATTTCAGTGACACCCCTGACTTCAGCCGTTTCAGCTTGCTGTTGAAGAAGGGTCGGAACGGCGGAAAGGCCAACATCATCGAGCGTGACATTCGGCAAGGGCCTTTGCTTTCCGGAGAGATCGTCGAAAAGTACTCCACAGACCTGGTACCACAATACGGTCTTCTAGGGAGTCTCGCAGGATACGATGTATCCTTGCCGAGTTCACAGGTCTTTTCCAATCCTAGCACACCCTTTTCAGCATTCATCTGCGGCGTTCAGGGTAGCGGAAAGAGCCATACGACAGCCTGCTTGCTCGAAAACTCAATGATTTGCTCTGAAAACATTGGTCGCCTTCACGGTTCGGTCTCTAGCCTCGTCTTCAGTTATGGTAGTAGCGATGGTGGCAACATCAGTGAAGTTGCATATTTGGGAGCATCAAAACCTGGCTTCGACAATCATCATGCTAAGAGGGTTACAGTGTTAGTATCGCCTTCCAATAAGGCAATAGGAAAGCGCTATGAAGAATTGCCTAATGTGAAGGCAATACCCTTTTATCTTAATGCCAACACCCTCACTATCCATGCTATGACGAAGCTCATGGCGTTTGACGAGAAGGCGGTAAAACCGATGTAAGGTTCCTCGAAATGTATTACCGGAGAAGCGCTAACAGCCTTTGCTCAACATAGGTACATGTCGATTGTTGAGGCAGTCCTCCGCAACATGGCAAGTAACTCGCTCAGTGATGATGCTCCACTCAACTACCAAGAATTCAGACAGAAGCTGAAGAAGGAGCGCCTCGATCCCAAACAGAGGAAGACGCTCGACAATCGTCTGAAAGTACTCGAATCTTTCCTAGACCTCACGGGTAGATTTCCACAGCCCGAGTACGCGGCCGGTGAGATCACCATCATGGATCTGTCCGACAATCAGCTTTCGTCAGCCACTGCTTGTGTCCTCTTCAAGCTCGGCATGGAAAATTTTCTCAAGTCATCCGCCACCGGGAAGATGGTTGTGCTGGACGAAGCACACAAGTACATGGGCGATACTCCCGGCGCCAACTATTTTACTGATGGCCTCGCACGAGCTATCCGCGAGATGCGACACGAAGGTCTTCGCGTCATCATATCAACACAGGAGCCCACGGTGGCGAATGAGCTAATTGCACTCTGTTCAATCACTATAATCCATCGCTTTAGTAGCCCTACCTGGTACTCTGCACTTAAGAGGCACATCATTGCCATGGACGACGAAAAGAACATGCTACGCCAGATTGAAAATCTGAGCACCGGCGAGGCGTTGGTATATGCACCGACCGCTGTAATGAGCCAGAACAAGGACGGCAGCCTGGTGAAGGCGACGGGACAATTTCTGAAGATCGATGTCCGCGATAGGGTCACGGAGGATGGTGGAGAGTCCCGTTTGGCTGCCTAAATGTACATAGTCATGTAACCATACAAATTTCTAGGTTTCACCGGTCAGGAGTTTTACACAGGTTGTACAACAGTCTTGACAAGTATACATCCAGCATTCTTCGCAAACTTCTTCTTGACTGCTGTGCCCAGGATTCACAATAATCAATTTCGACAACAAATTCACTGCGACGGATTTTGAGAAGGAGTCTCGGTTGGGAGCTGCTGCGAATCATGCTTCCCAAGTGCTCATGGATGATACCTGGGCAAACACCGGAACACAAATCTGTATCTACGCAATAAATGGAGCTATACAAGTCTCACGCCCTGTGACCTGCGTGGATATGGTCATCCCAGTAATAATATACTTTGAACCATCCGGATGCGGCGTCTCTAGCGGCTCTTGGCTCCTGGGATCCACATGCACTTCCGTCTCATCACAATTCCGTTCGTCACTAGTCTACTAATATGACCAACAGTAGCCTGTGAACGATCAGGTCCAGCATTTCTATTATGGCATCCCAGAACTCTGGCTGAACTCTATTGGGCTATTTGGGTAGAATTGGTTGGCACATGCCGTTGTACTGTATTATAAATAACGTACACCACACATCATAGGATCCTTTTCTCGAACAAATACTAAGCAGCGGTGGAAAGTCACCAACGCATGGACTTGCGACCGCGGTACAACCGTCGCGTGCAGCCATCCTGGCTTTAATCACCCGCTTATGCAGCATTTTGGCCTTGAAAGCCCGAGCGATGAGCCCCGTGCGTACCTACCTACCAGTGGCCTCCGGCAGATTGCTCCGCTTTCCAGGATGGGAAAAAAGTAAATATAAATGGAATGGCACGACATAATCATGATATCCGGGATTCTCAAATTTCCCTGTGTCCCCTGCACAGTTGTTCCAGATGAAGATTTTCATTTCGCTTGGTGCCCTCATAGCTGTTGTCTTGGCACACAATGGCACTTTCGAGCCGGCAGATTTCAACGTTACGGAGGCGCTGATTTCCAATGGTGTCAATGTCTCCGCTATACCAGAGCTCGCTGGCTTAGCAGAGCGACCAGCTCTCAACGGTTGCTCCATTGCTGCAAGTGCTCAACTGACGACCTAATTTCTCCTCAAGCAGGCTGACGTGCTTTTAGTGTTCTTCCCTACAGCTCATTTATGGTAGCAGTAAGGTCCTGCTTGGAGGATCGAGCGCCTATGACGATTTCACCGGTAGCTATTGGAGCGTTCAGCAGGGTAGTTTGGATCCACAATGCGTCTTCAAGCCTACCAACACAGTTGAGGTGTCTTCCTTGGTATTGATATCTCGTTTGGCCCAGTGTCCATTCGCTATCAAGGGTGGTGGCCATGCCGCTTTTGCAGGGGCTTCAAGCATTGCGGGTGGAATTACCGTCTCTATGGAGCGTATGAACCAAGTCGTGGTGTCCAATGATAAGAAATATGCAAATGTTGGTCCCGGCAATCGATGGGTCGATGTTTACAAGACAGTGGAGAAGTCTGGTGTCAATGTTGTTGGAGGCAGAGTAAGTCAAATGCCTACAAATCTACCAGGATTCTACTGATCACGAAAAAGATGGCCCCAGTCGGAGTTCCAGGTCTTGTGCTTGGTGGTGGCATCTCGTTTTTCTCCAACAAGCGAGGCTGGGCATGCGACAACATCGCTGCCTATGAAGTCGTTACCGCATGTGGCCTCGTTGTAACCGCTACCCCTAAGAATTACCCCGACTTGTACTGGGCTCTCCGTGGTGGCGGCAACAATTTTGGCATTGTCACCAATTTTAAGATGGATGCTTTCCCACTTGGGAAGATGTGGGGTGGTCAGCGCATTTTTACGGAGAACAACTTCGCTGCTGTCCTCGATGCTATATATAACTTTTCCACGGTTGGCTCCGCGAAGGATACAGATGCTGCTGAGATTGTCTCTTTTGGCAGTCTACCCAGCCTAGGCAATATCGCTATCGTCCAGACTCACTACGCTCAGCCTGTTGCCAATGCGTCCGTCTTTGCGGATATCAACGCGATCGCGCCCGCGGTTGATGACACTTCAATCAGCCACCTCAGCGAACTCACGATAAAGATGAACGGAGGCTCACCAACCGACACGCTTGGCCAGCTCCAAACACAGTGGGACGCTACTTTCCACGTTGACCGCGAGCTATTCACCTTCCTCGTTGATACCTTCTACGCCCTTCTCCCCGACGTACAAAGCCTCGAAGGCGCATTTCCCACAATTTCCATCCAAGCCATCACAGAAGGCCAACTAAGCGGCATGCAAAAGAATGGCGGAAACGCCCTTGGAATCACCCCCGGCAACGGTCCCCTCTTCATCATGAACATGAGTGCGTCATTTTCCAAGGCAGCGGATGAAGCCGCGTTCCTCAAGTTCTTTTCCACAATCCTCAAGAAAGTCAAGGCTGAGGCACTGAGGCGCGATGTGGATCACGAGTACATCTATATGAACTATGCTTCGCAGTTTATGGATCCGATTGCGAGTTATGGCACCGCGAACCAGCAGAAACTCGTCGCTATAAGCAAAAAGTATGATCCTGCGCAGGTATTTCAGACTTTGCTGCCTGGTCATTTCAAGTTGGCTAAAGGAGCACCGAACCCAGATATGCCGTGAGCGTGTCGGGGAACGAAGAATGATGAGTTATCATAAATCAGATTTGACACTACATGAAAACTGGCGACTAAACGAATGATGGAAAGCGATCAAGATACCATTGTGCACGCCAGCATCGCCATTATATTTGACAAAAAGAAAGTCATCATTCGCTGAGGTTGGAACAGTGCTAAAGACTGGCGTATTGAACGTTGTAGGCCATGCCAAGCTACGATTTATGTTTGTGCAGAAACGGTACGTGATCTCGGTTTCTAGCGATGTACATATATAGTGGTACAAAAAGGATGGAGATTGCAGCCAGGCCAAGCTCATAGGGCATTCTTTGAGCCCTAGGACTCTTTTGCAAGGCGAATTGACTTGACCACTATGTCTCTCAAATAATTTTCATCAAGTAATGGACAAAGGGCATGATGTCATCAGCTACTTTTGGCTCTAGGGATGTTGCTTGTATGGCACGCGTCTTAGCATTATAACCGGCAGGGTCCACCATGGCCCTCCCGCCAGGTCATCCCTCGCTTGATACTCATAAACGCCACCCATTATACCTTTGATCCCTATGTTAGCCCTTTTCTCATTAGTACATTTAGCTCTGAAGCTTACTTTTTCGGCAATTCCAAGGAGATCTATCTTGCTAGAATCAAGTTGCTAGTCGATCACATGTGAGAAGCACACAGAGATAGTACGGCAACGCAAGTCTTCTGGCATTTGTTCCAAACTGACAATTCACAAGACTGTCTTGCTATATTATTCTGGTCTCAATTCCGTTCAATAGAGGCATACCTGCGTACTTGGAATCTACTATTGTAGTGCTATATTCTTTTTGTAGAATAGTATAGTTCACATCTGTGATTGATCTTTACCTTGTTGTAGTGTGCATACGGACGAGGTGTATCTAATCATCTCAGCGACATGAGATACGCACCGCGTTAAAATCTTACCTAGCGTTGTTGCTTAGAATCATTGCCTTTCGGAACCCCGCCTTTTCCGGAGCGATGCTTGCACCTATCACTGTGACACAACAACCTATGTAACCGCTCCATGTGGATGTCAACCCATATGTATCAAGCATAATTGTTCATTGGACTTCGTATCTCTGGTTTAAACAAGGTGCTACCTACGCAAATTCCGTGCCTGAAGGTGTTTCGTGAGAGCCCCACCGATAGCACATAGGGCAATCTGGATTATAGGAATTATTGACGACTGCTTGACTATACATACTTCTGGCATCCTATCAGCAGTCGGGTATACTTGAGACCTTCACCACCAGATTCAGTGTGAACAACAAGAAGCACACCGCCATGGCGGATGCCTTGGGCGACGATCTACCGCCCTCGAGCAGCCCCGACCTCGTCCTCCGACATCCGACCTCGGAGGAGTGTATCACAATCTGGAAGAATACTTCTGCCGCATGGATCGATTCGCTTACGCCTTCACTGTACTTGGAGGAGTCGTCGTATCTTACTTCAGTCCCTCTGGCCCGAAACGGAGGAATGACAAACTGGATACTTGTCCACAAGAGTCAAGCTCCCGGAGAGCGTCACATACTATGCTCATCTGAAAGCTACTACAAGCGCTCTCTCACCAGTGACTGTAACGGTACAATCAGCGACAAAGTCGTTCACGGGATCGCTAGCGTGTTTTGCGCCACTCCATATCGTCGCCGGGGTTATGCAGCGCGCATGATGAGCGAACTAGCCAAGAAGCTGTATGCATGGCAAACAGAAGCTCTACCATGCGTGGGCACTACATTGTATTCCGACATTGGAAAAGAGTATTACACCAAACTTGGATGGCGGCCGAACGCGACCAACTCGCATGTTGAGATCCAACCAGAAGCTGTCTCATGGCCATCAATAGCCAGGGAAATTACTGAGCAAGACCTCAAAGCCTTGTGCAAGCGAGACGAAGTCATCATTCGATCGCGCATGGCTGTGCCCACAGAGGAGACCAAGACTCGCTTCACAATCATCCCAGACTTGAACCATATGGATTGGCATATCGCAAAGGAGAAGTTTGCCTGCAAGCATCTATTCGGGAAAGTACCAGCGGCAAGAGGCGCTATAACTGGTCCTCCAGGTAATCAAATATGGGCACTTTGGGCGCACCGGTATTATGGCCGTCACGACGTTGAGCCCAAAAACAACGTATTGTACATACTGCGATTGGTCCTGGAAATCGACGAGACTGCGTCAAGGCTACCTTCAGATGCTGCGAAGCGAGCTGCTGAGGAGATGTACGCGGAACAAATCCGATGCCTGAAAGCTATACTGCAAGCTGCACGGGCCGAAGCGGGTGCATGGAAGCTCGATGTCATCAAACTATGGGACCCTTCGCCCTTGGTTTCCGAGTTGCTGGTCCGAAGTGGAATAGAGCATAATCTTGTGGAGCGTGAAGAGAATAGCATCGCTAGTCTGATGTGGTATGATACTGATGGCAGCATCTCGAAAGATGTGCCCTTGTGGGTTAACAACGAGCATTATGCGTGGCAATAGAAATTGAATCGATAAACGTGTTGTGCATATGAGACTCTAACCTAAAATGGAAATTCACAGTACATTAGGCGCCAACAGAGTGATATGTCGTGAATGTCTGCGAGAATCTCCATGTGAACGTCTGCGACAAGTAGCTGATGTGAACGATCTACTCAATTCATTTCTGATACGAATTGTGTTGAGACGAAGAGATATTATTAGGCATTGAATACGAAATCTCGTCGCCAATGAAAAAGCTTTCAGCTCAAGGACAGCACAATGTGCCCAAACATGGTCTTTGAGTAACTCCCAATAACCTGAATTGCTCTGTCACTTCTCCATGAAATCTTACAGCACTTGATATCATACTCCCCCCCTACATCTATCTGCTAAACCACTCCACTCCCCTAACCATCCTATCACAAAGATACCCCGTAACTGCTGCGTAAACACCTTTGTGCAGCAAATCAATCACCTGTTCATTAATCGGCCAAGTCCACGGCAGCGCACTCACACCCGCGCTATTCTCCACCACCTGATCCATCAGCAGTCTGATTCCGGTATGCATAAACACGGCTACCGGCCCAATGATGCCATAAAACGACATGATGGAGCGTACAGGTCCTGCCAGCATGCCCATACCAAAGTGGTGCAGGTGGTTCAGAAGGTCGGAGTGCTTGGCGTAGAAGTCAGGAGATACGGAGAAGTGGTTGCCCATTGTGCGGCCGGGGACGTAAGAAGAGGGGCGGTGAGTGAAGAGTTGTTCGAGTTTGTTGCTGCCGGTCATGCTGGAGGCGGTAGAAATTAGTCGGAGGAGGTAGGGTAGGGTGGGATGGGTGGAAGGAACGTACACAAGGGCACCCATGAAGCCGGCTCCGATACCAATGGCGACTGCGCGACCGAAACCTACGCGAGGGAGCTCAGGAAAGCTGGATTTGGTGTCAGGATAGGAGAATGTTCCGTGGGGAGTGTGGTGTTGGGGCATGTTGGGCGGGTCTTGCTGTGGTATTTGGTCGATATGGATGGGTGTGGACTGGGCTTGGTTTGATACGAAAATGAGGAAGACTTTCAGGAGACAGCGCACTATTATTTTACTGTCAGGCGTTGACGTTCGCGTTGCGACACTATGTGATGGACGCTTTTGCTCACATTGACGTCACACATCGTCAAAGCTCTTGGGAACGGACGAAGCAATAAAGTAAACATCATGATAGCAGTAGCAGCAAAAAGCTCTGTGTAATAACAGCAAAATATCGGCTTGGGCGGGGGTACAGAGATGAATGATTAGTAGATATGGGCTCCGGCGTTTTCTCCCAAAATTCAAATCTTAACATCATCGCAATTTCTACATACTCTTTCAACACCGCGTCTTAAACGCATGAAACAAACATCCTCTCAAATTACTGCGAAATACCCTCATGAACCGCTTCATACCCCTTGCCCCAATCGCCCTATATGCCTCCTCCTCCTCCAAAAAACCAGTCTCTGACAAGCCAATTTTATCAAGAAACTCTGTCTTACATAAAGGACAAATCTTCCTATCGTATGCCTCGGCGCCTAGCATCTTCTGTAAACACAAATTCCCATACATGTGTTCGCAATTGGGCACATCCTTGATCCTGACACACTCATGCGTCTCTACATCCCCCAAGCAGATGGGACACTTTGAATTGGTAATTTGTGTGATATTAGCGGCGGTGAGAGGCTCGGTATGTAGGCGCAAGAAGCGTTCAATACAAAGGACTCTGTTCGCCATAGGTCCTAAGTTTCGAGGCCATAGTGAAGGTTGGAGTTGAGTAAGCTCTTGGACAGTCTTGGGTCCGAGTTCGTGATCGTAGGTACTGATAGTGTGGTTTTGCGAGCGAATGTCATCGATAGTGTCATCCGAGTATTTGAAGGTATGATGGATTGAGCGGACGATTGAACCGTCTGAGCGTAGAATGTTGACAACCAACTGTCTGTAGACGTTCACGGATCCCATTACCACATCGACGATAGTATATGCGCTGTCCCCAGTGTGGTCAATGAAGCTTCGTAGACCGGCTACATTCAGTTCTTTAGTGGACTCGGAAAGAACCCAGAATATGTCACTATACGCTTCGTTGGCAAACTCGGTATAGTCAACAGTATCATAGTTGCTTTGCTTCATCTGCACTTGGGTGATTCTTGCGCCCTGTCGGATAATGCGGCCCGTGACTCCCATGACTTGATTGCCATCTACGATAGATGGGGTGGGCTGGATGATGATAGCTTCTTCTCCTTCGGTCTCTACACGCGGGTAACGACGATAGTTGTTGAAAAGCCACTGCATGTTCGTGGATGATAGTGCGTTCTAAAGAGCGTGGAGGAGCCTTCTACAAAAACTTGAGAAAGTTTATAAAACTCAGAGTACGTAAATAACTACGAGATAACGGACCAGAGTATAACTTATTCACAGAAACGAACGGATCGGTAAGTGATTGGAGCAGAACCCACTGCGAGTGAATTAGCGGACGAGTTGCCAGCTAACGGGCGAAAGCAGTTGGAAGTCGAATTGTCCCCAAAGCTACTCAGTACCAAGCCAAAAAGAGCTCACAAATACTTTACGTGGGGTGCCTCTTGGCACTGTTCCTATATCGAGTTTCGGTGTTGTAAAATTTACCTCTTTCCTTTCTTTTTCCCATCACCGTCTTTACCCTCCTTGGTGAACCCACCCAAAATCAATGCTTCTCTTGCCGCCGTATTGATAATACGGAAACGATCGGGCCCTAACAGAATACCGCCATACCATCTTGTGACGATGACCATAACGTTCCATACATCCATCAACTGCATCAAATGTAGCATGCGTGACCCAGCCGCAGTCTCGCCATCGTCATCGCAATCTTGGTAGCTCGTGTCGTTAGGGCCTTTGATTCGCCAGGCGGTCATGTTGTGAGTGGCACGAGCAGCCTTCTTGTCTGTTGCTAGGAGATGCGCAACATACTGCCTGGCTTGGGCGGGGGACGATACTGGCGCCACACGAGCCAAGAAGACTGACTTCTTCTCGGTAAGGGCGGGTGCAATGATCCAGGGCGGTTCTGGTCCAAGATCGATGGATACATCAGGAGCTGTACATGAAGACTCGGCCTCCTCGATGTGTTCCGTTTCGCGCTGGTCGTGTAGTTGGAAATCCCCTTGTTGTTCTGCTTGCTCTAGCGCTTCTCTTGCTTCCTCGAGGAGATCATAGACACATGCTTCGCCAGGCTGATAGATTCTCGCCAAAACGTTTCTAACTACATCTACTGCCCGGTTGCCCATACCCTTGGGTACATCTTGCCCGACGCTCTGAGTGCCCAGGACTGATGGCGGGGCATCTGGGTAGTCTGCTGGAAATTCTATGCGAAGGGTGATTGATGGCAGAGATGGTAGTCGCAGGCTGTATACTCTCGCATCTTCATCGATGGGTGCCAGTGTACCTTGGTCAAAGATGGCGTTGAGAGACGTGACTTCGTCCTGGATGGCGTCGTTGGCGGACATGGTTGCGGTTGCCATGGCCGAACGGCGGGGTCGAAGCAGGCAGAAAGCGCGCTAGCTAAGCGAGACTAGCGTGGCTGATCAAAGCTATGTACGGTACGAAACATGTCCAACGCGTTTTACTTTCTCTCCACGTCGTGAACACACGCCTGACGCCGCTTTGCCGAACCTCACATTGCCCAGCATGGCGCCCAACAGCGATGCCGAGAAGCGCGCACTGACCATACTAACTATATCGCAGATCAAGTTCAAGCAGGCGATGAAGAAAGAGGATACCGAAGTCCGTCTACCACCCGTCTCAGTCGAAGTCAGCTCGCAACTTTTCAGCTGCATAGGTGCTGTTCTTCAGCAGAACACGCGTGTAAACGTCCAGGTATCTAATTTTGACGCCATTGATCACGTGTCCCCTGGGAACAATCTAATGCTCCCACCGTAGAAATGTACAGAATGGATTGTGAAGCACGTAGCTCCCTCCAAGGCTCGGATCGCCATTCTTGGCGACTATCTGGTCGCAGTGGCCAAGTCGATTGTAGTAGACGAGGGCGCCGCAGGGACTGCGAAGAAAGCAGTCCGCAAGCGGATGGATCTTCTGCTGATTGTCAGCGACGCGCTCCACACTGACAAGTTCCATCGTCGGAACGCAATCAAGGGCCTTCTTGGCAACGAGTCTGGTGAGTTCATCGTTGAGCTCATCGAGCATGTTGCCGCATGCATCAAGGAGAAGGGCTCGCGCTTCGAAACGAAGCTCAAAGCCATTATCAACTACTGGGCCATCAACAACCTTGTTGGCACCGAGCATCTCCGAGCCTGCCGGGAGAAAGCAGAGGAGACTTTGTTCCTGGCGCAAGGTGGCACGGTAGCCCCAAAGCGCAAGTATCTTCTGCCAGAATATCATGGCGACAAGAGTGCCCCATGGTACGAGCTCCCGGCCTCATACATGCTTGAACCCATGATCAGGAACCCAAGGAGTCCCATCGATCCGGCCCAGATCAAGATTCAGAAGTTCGACAAGAAGCCCGCTAGTCCTCATGTCCGCAACCTGCTCGACAACTTCTTCGAAAAGATCGATCTCAATTACAAACCCACGGGCGATAACCCCACAGGCGAGACGACCAAACACAAACTGTCCCTAGACCCTCTGGGTCAATTGGTCAAACAAGATAAGATCACGGGCGAGAAGGTCACGGTAGCGAACGGCTACGGATGGTCTCCAAAGTTCTGTCAAGACATGCAGGCTCAGGGTTTCCCGGCTAGTATCAAGATCGCACGTGAAGACAACGAGCGTATGGGAGATACAGATGTTGCATCAATGGTATCTGTAGCACGTCGCGATAGTCGAGAGGATCGTTGGCGCAAACGGACCCCTTCAGATGCACGAAGGTACAGTCGCAGTCGCAGTCACAGCCGCCATTCGCGTCGTAGTTCAACATGCTCGTATGGCAGTCCACCCCGTACTGCACGTTCAGGGTCCCCCCGCGACCGAACACGGACTCGCCGCGTGGTCTCGCCTAGGCCCATCCAGAGGGGGTCTGACGATCGCACTCATGGTCAGGGATATGAGAGGAAGAGAGGGCTTTCACAGTCGCGGCAGCCACCGAGCTCATATGGCGCAGACTCGTCGCAACCTACGGCGCAGTGGAGCGGGCCAGATAACAACCAGTATCAGACTCCCCCCATCGCAGCTCCAAGCCACGGACAGCAGTACCCTCAGCCACCACCTCCGCAGCCAGGTCACTTTCAGGGACCGTTTGGCATGCCTATGCCTCCGTTTGGTGTCCCCCCGCCACCCCCAGTGCAGCCTCAAGGACCTGGTGGCTTCATACCTCCTCCTCCTCCTCCGAGTCACAACGGCACATGGCCTCCTCCACCTCCGAACATGAACGTGTCACCGAACGGCCCGCAGCATGGCAATCAATACGGCAATAACTTTGATCAGGGCAATAACGGGGGTTATGTCAACAACAGTGGCTATGGTAACCGGGGTGGTTTTGGAAACACCGGCGGCTATAGCAACAACGGTGCATACGGTCAAAATCGCGGCGGCTTTCAAGGTGGACGTGGTTATCAACGTGGGGGATACAACAACAACCGGGGCGGATGGCGGGGCAATGCTCGTGGTGGTAGGTATTGAGAGTGGGATGCGTGAGGAGATGCCAAAATATACAGGCGTCTCAATTTGCGAGACTTTCAGTTTCGGGGTCCAAGACTCTACAAGTAGTACTCGACACATGCGAGGTAATACTGGGACAGAGGGAACTAGTGTGACCCGAACGCCATGAAAGTCTGTCAGGACATGATTGTAGACTGCTTAATGTACAATGATTTAAAGGATTATAGGTTCTGAGTAGTATACGATTTTAGTGAAGATGGCACTTTGACATGTACCCCACGCGTCTCGACGCGTTCACCGCGGACAGGGACCTAGTCAAGCTAAGCCCAGATAGTCCCATGGGTGCGACTTACCACTCACTTGGTCAAGTACAATACCAAAAAATAGCACCAGGCGATAGCACTTTTGGTTCTTGTTCTTACTCACGATGGCTACAACATTCGACTTGGGCGCAATCAGTAGACACTGCGCGTAATGGCGCAACCCAAGCGAAAGCGCAACCCTTCTCGAACGACGCCGAGCAAACGACCAAAGTACGCCAATTCCAGCGACCCGCCAGAAAGCCCAACATTTTGGGAGGCAGAGTGCATTCTCGCCGAGCAAGTGGTGCGCGGAATACGAAAATACCATATCAAATGGAAAGGCAGTGACCCAGCCACCGGAAAAGCGTGGCCAACTAGTTGGGAGCCAGAGGGCAACGCGAACGCGCTGCTGGTTGCAGACTGGAAGCAGAAACAGGCAGTGCATGCAGACGGCCACACTGTCGTAGAAGGCAATACCAGAGGGCGAGAAGCGGGGCAAGCATCACGGCGCATTCGGAATTCGCGAGTGATATACAGCAGTCCAGAGTGCGCGCGTTCTTCGTCAACAACAGCTGCCTCAAGCCCAACACCTGCTCATAGCAGAGCAAGCAGCACTGGTACAGCAGCTCGTTCGAGCCGTGCCTCGCCGCGCATAGCAATCGCCATACGCGGTGACAGCCTCGAGAGAGACGACTACGAGCTCTTCTCGCAGCTTGCGTCAACCCAGGAGAAAAGCCAGGATACAGATCTCGACAGCTCACAGCTGTTTGCAGCGCGACCGCCATCGCGACCACGACCACGACCAAGACTGCACTCCTCAGGCATTATCGCAGACTCACAGAGCTCCATTGGCGAAGCGAGCTTTGCGCCCATCACGCAACACACCGATCACACGATCCAGCAGAGTACGAATACCAACGGGTCCTATCTAGAGAAGGAGGAGGAGGAGGACTCGGTGCGCTTATCCCCATTCCACACGTGGGTACCTATGTGTTTGCTAACAGGCGCTCGCAGGGCCTGCTCGACATTCTCCAAGAAGCCGCCTCGCTCGCCGCCTCGCCTGCAATATCAATTCCAGAGACAATTCCAGATATCTCTGTTGAAGACTCGCAAACACAGCGTCAGAGATTTGAGACAGGCACGCTCGAACCTGTGCAGAGCTCTTTGGAGGTGGTACAGGTGCCAGTTCAGCATTTCGACGACGTCGCACATAGCCATCACGGGGACGAACAGCACGTTGCGCGAGTAGCCGATAGCCAGCGCCAAGACAACGAGCTTGAGCGTCCAACAGTTGCATCGCAGCCATCGTCAGGGCAGTGCGACAAACAACAACAACAACAAACATACGTTTTGCAGGAGCAGACCTTTACCCAAACTGGAGCAAGCGCCTCGGCAGAATTTGTCGATATCGTAGAAATACCCATCTCGGCGAATATAGCAGCTACTGTGCTCGGTGATAGCAACGCCCAATCAGCGGAAGAAAGTAGCGCTATCGTTGATACTGTGCAAATCGCCAGTGGCCGGATAGACGACGCGTTGCAGCCTCCAGTATCCCAGCAAGCTGCCGTCCGTGGAGATAGCCAGCCAGGATTAACCGAATCTTCGGTACCCGAACACTCCCAACCTCTGCTCCACGAACAGAACGCACAGGTTATCCCTCTTGGGCCTCTAGAAGCAGAATTGAGCTCTCAAGAGAACACGACACAAGACATACGCCCGACAATCGAGAAAGAGTATTTTGCACATAGAGCAAGTTCAGAGTCACGGCACGACTCGTCCCAAGAGAGTCCTGGCCGACCTTGCCGATCGCCGAACTGCAGTTCTTCTCCAATCCCCTTTCCACCTAGTTATTCCCTTAGGACACAGCGCCCACCTCCTTCACGGCCTTTTACGCCCGTCCCTACATCGCCTCTGTCAATCATGGCAGGCGAGAGCACTGCAGATGTTATCAAGCGGCAGTTGGAAGAAGCCTTGGCCAAGCAATTAGCAGAAAATCCATTTACACCTAGGAAACGCTTCAGTAGAGCGTCAATGACGCCTTCTGCAAAAGCACCAGAGAGTGTGGCTACTACCACGGCTGATTCCCCGATGCTAGCAAGCAAGCAAACCAATGCAAACGAGGCTACAGAGGGGACACGATCACCTTCAGCGGTGCCAGACCACTTACCTATTGCCCGCGTACCCACATCGCTGAGGAATGTTGCATATGCACCGCCAACTGAGGAGACTGCGATTACAGTATCAGCCGCTCAGCCAGAGCCGACACAGGTCGAAGCCACAGTCCCAGTCGGACCTACAGTGCCACCAGCACCTATATCTTTAGTGTCCGAGGAAATGGAAGTCAGCGATGCTGACGACGAAGACAATGAAAGTCTCTTGAATGACGATGTAGAGCTCGCAGAGCAAGAGTACATTGTTCCTTTGTACATGCAGGGCCGACAGCGAAACATGTATACACAGCTCATCGCAGACAAGAAAGATATCCTAGATCAATTCCTTAAGAATCACCGCGAGTTTAGTCCTGTTTCGCAGGTGGAAGACTTTTTGTCCTACCTCCGTGCAGTTGAAACGCACATCGATCTCAAATTTGCCGAAGCTGGAACGGGCTTTCAAGATGAAGCTTCGATGACGCAGGTCGAGCATGCCCTTGAATGGACCTTGGAGAACGCTATCAAGTTCATGTTTCTACACACACTTTTCCACAAGTTGCGGGATGACGAGCCACAAAAGCACGTGGTGTTGGTCACAGAGAAGGATGATGAGGCGCTCTACAAGATTCTCAAGACGTTCTGCGAAGCCGAGTACATCAACTACAACATGCCGACGAGAAACCACCATGCAGACTCAGCAGATGTAGTGGGCAACTTACTTGTCACTATTATCCCGAATGATGCATCACCTGTCTTACGACCGCCAGATCTTATCATCTGTCTAGACGGTATCCAGGGTGCGACGCAGATCCGTAGAAAAAACTGGGCTAAATCTTCTGATCGCAATGTTGTGCCGGTAGTTCATCTTGTCATCCCCAGAACTGTTGGCCATATTGAACGCTATACACTGGCGTCCCTAGACCAAAGGAATCGTTTACATACTGTTTTAGCGACTCTAGCACAATTGCGCCCGGAAATCGGTAGCGCTATTGACGATACAACGCCACCAGCCACTGTTTGTGCTGAATTGGTCGCCAGCTGGATCAAAGACCAAACGGAGGGCGCAGAGCAGAGTTGGCCTATACCGTCTATCGGAGGCTTCAAGGACGTGATTCAATTTCAGACGCAGTTCTCTCAGGCTCCGGCAGACTCCCCAGCAGCACCAGAGCGCGCCAAACGGCCACTGGTGAGTATTACCGTGAATGGAGGGCGAGAGTAGCTGTTGACATGTACGCAGGATAACGAGGAACTTGATCCTGCAAAGCGCATGCGTTTTACACCCCAGCCACAGGCCGTTATCAGCTCAAACGACAAAGAACCCGAAATCACGCATATAAGTGACTCGATGCCCAGCACCGCAGTCGATGAGCCAGCTCTACGCGCCCGAGTGGCCCAACTGGAGGAAGCCTATAGAAAAGAGTACGACAACCGCAAAGCTGAAGAAAGGCGTTTCCGTGTACAGGAGGAGTCGTGGGACAGACAGCAAACAAACCACGAGAACCTTGCACGCGAATACCGCCTCCTGGTCGGCAAACTACAGGATACCGAAGCAAAGCTCGATACGCAAACGAAACAAAATGCCACCCTCACCGAGCGCCTGACGATGCGAACGACAGAGGTGCGTGAGCTGAAGCGACAGCTGGAAGAGCAGCGCGCAACACACCTCCTGTCACCGGAAGCGCAGATTACCGAAATTACTACGCTGCGCAAAGAACTAGCCTCTGCGCACGAGGAGAAGGAGCGCGCCGTCAAGAACGCATCTACCTCTGATAAAATGCTGCAATACACCAAAGAAGTGTACCGCGACGCTCAAACAGCGGCCTCTACCTCCACCGTCCGCATCACCGAGCTCGAGGCCGAAAACGCAAAGCTAAACAAGTCGGCTTCGGGCGAAGCTAGCAAGCTAAAGGAGATGCATCTCAGCCGCAGCTACGCGCTTCTAGAGGAAAAGGTAAAGAGCCTGACGGCCGAGTTGGCGATTGTGAAGCGGGCGCTGCACACAAAGGAGGAAGAGGTGTTGCGGCTCAGGACCGTGGGTAGACCTGGTGTAGGCACCCGAGGCACGAGTGCAACGCCACAACCAAAGATTAGGAGTAGAGCCGGTAGTCCTAGTTTGACTGGTGGAAGGGTGGCTAATTTGAGGAATGGGTGAGTTTTATTTTAGTTTTTTTGGCAGATGTGAGTCGGTCACTTGCGACAAACAACGATGACGACGAAGACGAAGACCCAGCCGTGTTTATGTTTTTCTGTCACGACTTTGTCTGTTTTTTTTCTTTTCTTTTCTTCTTTTTCCTCTTCTCCTTGGGTTTTGCTCATGCGGCCCCGTTGGTTGACATGGCTGTTATACGGCGCAGAGATATGCATGCTTGGATAGAATACCCACATACGTGCCCGCCCACCTGAAGGCGTCGTTGGAGGCTTTGGTTTAATCGTTGCTTCCAAACGAGTCATGTTGCTTCAATTGAATATATTACTATGTAATAATTGCTACGTAATACGCTTTACCCATGTTTGGAAGTCAAGATTCATACCAGCTTACTGATGTGTGTGTGTGTGTGTGTATCCTTGAGGGTAGCATTTCATTTGTCTCAATCTTCTGAATCTACCTAGAATTTTGATGTGGGCTTCTTCCTCCACCCCTTCCCCCTCTTCCTTGTCCACGGCCTTGGCCTTCGCTCTGGCCTTGGTGGGAGTAGTTTCCGCGGTGTTGATGTGGGACGTAGAGATTGCCATGGCCTTGTTGGGAGTAGTCGCCACGGGCTTGGTTTGGAGCGTAAAGATTACCGTACCCTTGTGGGGGAGCGTAATTGCCATGAGGTTGGGATGTAGGGTAATTGGCGCGACCACCACCACCAGCCGAGCCAAAGTCACCGCGCCCACGACCACCCACAAACTGAGCCCTCTGGCCAAACCCCCCACGCGGACCAAAGTCCCCACGACCCCTCGCATCACCAAACTGAGCCCTCCCCCTCGGCACACCACCACCACCTCCTCCTCCACCTCGTCCCCTCATCCCTCCTCGCATCGGCCAGTACTCGAAGCGAACCTGGCTATCGACTGCAAACGAGGATTCCAACATGGTCCTCAGCACCAGTGGGCCGGTCTTTGTGTCTCTGACCAAGACCAAAGCACGGCGGTTTTGAGGCTGCTGTCTGAGCACATTTCTCAACTCACTGAGCAAAGCGACGAGTTTGCGCAGCGGCTCCTCGTTCTTGTCTTCCCAGAGCCTGACCCTGTCCCTTGCCAATTCGCGCTTGATGCGCGTGATGGTGCCCGTATCCTTTTCGTACGGCGCCGTGATGAGGAGCGGGGTGCGGCCGAACCAGAGCTGGTCCTGGCACGCGACGAGCGTGGGGTTCAAGGGCTTGTGGGCCTGTGTTTTCAGCTCCACAAGCTGGGCTGTGGGTACCATGTGGCCTTTCTGCAGCACCGTAATGGGCCCAGACCAGGTGAAGCGTGGCAGGTTGGCTAGGCCGCCGCTCGCGATTTCAGCTTCGGATTCCGAGAGCTCGTCGGACACGATGCCGTCGTCGTAGGCGTCTGCTTCGAAGCGGCAGACGACGTTCAGGGGGCCCATGTGGTAGCGGATTGCGCGGTAGTGGCTTGTTGCGTCTTCCATGTCCTCTGGGGTTCGCGTAAAGTGCTTTTCAAAGTTTAAGCCGTAGCTGCCGCTGTTGTCACGTTTCCACCATTTGGACTCCTTGCGTACGATGATGAGTGTGTTGTTGATTAGGAAGAGATTGAGGCGCAAGGGCCCGTTGGGCTTTCCTTGGGTGAACTCAAGGAGGGTGCGTAGGTTGTTGCGGTCGGCTAGGACATCGATGTCGTTGAATGTGTACCCGGGCCTCATGACACGCAGGGCGGCAAACATTGGGGAGTAGGGGTTCTTCGGACGACGAGCATAGTTGTAGTCTGCAAATGAATATCCGCTGTCTCGCTCGAGGCTGTACGGAAGAGGCCGAGGGTGCCATTTCGCGGGCTCCCCTGGGACGAAGATTGTGTTTTTGCCGTCAGTAGACGCTTGCCAGTTGTAGCAACACAACAGCTCTGGGTTTTGGTCCCATGAGACAGTCTCTTGTACGGGCTGAATTGTGTCTAGGCTGATGGTCTTGACTACTTCGCCGGCGTCTCTTGCAATGGTTTGATTGAAACGCTGCATCTTCTTGGCGTGTTTTTGGGCTCTGGCTACATCAATCACGTCTTCTGCAGCCTCGCGATCATTGGCTCCCTCGTCTACAAGTACTTCATCCTCATCTGACTCAATGTCCATCTCTGCTTCTCCTTGCTCTTCCTCATCCACATTGACGCCAGAATTTCCTGCTGCTGGCGCTACCGCTGCTGCTGCTGGCGTACCCTGCAATTGCTGCCAATTCTCCCCCTGCAACGCCATGGCGATCCTGGCCTCGAAAGAAAAGGGTGTAGAATTCATATTCGGCGCACTGTCGACTGCTTCGACCGTGTGCGGAAGCTGCGCGCGCTTGGGTGAATATTCCTCGGGTGTGCTTGTTCCACGATCGGTTGCCGTACGTTTTACTCCAGCAACGTGCTCTTGCATGGCCACCATCTTTCCAAAAACTAAAACGTGGTTACGTAAGCGCGATTATCAGGTTTGGTGTGTTGGCAGAAATATAGTACATGTAGCTGAACTCTGCGCGTCCTGTTTGGAGGAGGATATGCAATGTAGCGTATGCAAGCGCACGAGGGGTCGTTTGATACGCGACTCGATAGTTCCGCGTCGAATCAATGCGGCGTGTTCATAAAGGCGATGGATTGCAGAGAGGGTATAGTGGGGGCGATTCTTGTTGCAGCAGTACTGTTCAAGATGTGTGAAGAGAATGTGAGAAGCAAACAGAGCATCACTATCGACACTGAACAAGGAGTGCCTGAAGCGCAGGTAAAGGTGAACATTGCCGCCTCTTGGCACATGCGCGATACCTTGCAAAGGTAACAAGTCGATTTTTGTCGGAAGAAGGGATAATTTGAGCTCAACACACGCGTTCGACAACTCTAAAAAGGCGCTGCAACTGAACTGGTCGGTTTCAAAGAATCTCACAACGTTGCGGAAAAGATGAGAAGCGAAAGATTGAAAAGGGCTTTGGAAGAGTGGTATGCTGCACAGACGTTGTTTGGCGGTATTTTTCACCAAAACAACATGACTAACTTCCTACAGACTCGTACTCCACTGTGCTGTGGCGCAGACGCAGCCGTGGAGATACCCCACATGCAGGTAGTTTCGCGTACTAGCGCGTCTTCATAGTCGCATACACCATGCTGCCTAGTCCGTGCTCAGGCATCATGTAGAGACACGGTGAAGGTATCAGTAGTATTTTCCTTGCTGGTTGCACACAAGTATGGTACAGGCTCGAATGTGTAATTCATGATTTAGACATATAATCGTATATAGAGAAGAGATGCTTCGTAATTGCGCTTCATCGTTGCTGGCATGCCCGTGGTTGTTCGTCATGTCGTCGAAATGCATAGTTGAAACCAGTCGCATTACCTCATTGCCGTATCTGTCTCAGTCGAGAGCGCTGGCTTTGGTATCAGGCGCGAAGCATGGCTGGATGTGGGGAAGGTGACCGTCCTCGCAGCATCGGCGTACTAGGCTTCAGCATGGGGCTCGACGTGGCACTCATGGCATCGAGGCTGAGCTTGCTGATGGCATCAAGATTGCCCTGGACATCCTCCTCGGTGAGGTCGAGCATCAGACGCAGATCATTGGCCTTGAGCTTCTCCCCGAGCCCCACCATCAGCTGTGCCTTGTTGTCTGAGCCCGGTACATTGTAGTAGTACCAGCGGTATCCGATATCCTCCAGCCGATGCGGCTCCTCTGGTACCGTAATCCTCGCAGCAACACGTCGTACATCCATGCCAAAGACGCCCGATATGGTGGGCTCGGTGCCGATTCCTCCAAGATGAGCCTCGGATCTGCCACGTAGTGGTCGTGGGACCTTTGCGTCCTGCTCGATGGGCATCTCGTTGATTCGATTGGAGGCGCCGGCGTCACGGAGTTTGGCGCGCTTGAACGTCGCATTCTTGAGCTCAGTCAAGCCCAGGACAATGTGTAGCGGCTTCCCGGCTTGGATCTGCTCGGCCATCCACACGCGAGCCTCGGCATCTCCACACACGGCCTGGAAGACTTTGGATGGGCTCTGGCTTGTACATTGCACCATCTGTTCCGCCTTGACGGTGATCAGGTTTGGCTGTCTGTATATCCTGCCCAGGTCAAACTTGGCGCCATAGTTGGTCATGAAGCGGCCCTCATTGTCGACCGAGTAGAGGTCCTTGTAGCGGAGCTGAATGTGGAAGTCGTTGAGGTCGTCGACTTCCGAGTGTGCCTTGTCGGGATAGAAGGAATCGCGTTCGGGGTGTAATGGGTCGGTAAGCAGCTGGCCGACGGAGAGTACATCGGCGGGGAGGGGCTTGGGAAGGAGCGCGTTCTGCACCATGATTGCGCGTCTGGACAAGGTCGAATGTTCAGTTGTGGAGGCTGTAGTAGACGATGGGGCAAAGACGACGTATCAAGCTTCTTATCCTATGCTGCGTCTCAGGGGAAGCGTGCCCAGGCATGAAGCACAAGGAAAAGTATGGTGAGAGCGGCCATGGCTACGAATCAGAGGGCGGCATCCCACCCGGTGGGCAGGAGCTTGGCTGATCTAGCTGCATGTGATGCCAGACGTCACCTTTGTGGCTGCGACGTGGGCATTGGGCCTAACATTGCTCGTCCGGCCCCCGTATCGAGCTCTTGATCGCTCTACTGATGCAAAGTGAGGTTTGGCCAATGGTACTGGTCACGTGCTCACGCGGTGTCGGAGCAACGAATTTCCACCACGAGCCCCCCCCTCCCGGCCCGATCAGTGAACGGTCTGGCTCACGTCTGCGGCTGATGACGGCAAAAACAAGCACAGTGGGTGGAATCACTAATGTCATCGTGTTGGCGTGGCATGGCGTCCGGCCTTCACTCCCACTGCTACGGCCTGTTACATGATGAACGTGGAACTATATGCGAGATCGATCGGATCCGCAGCAAGACTTTGGACGTCGCAGAGATTTTCGGAACAGCTTCTTCACGCATTAGCCGCCACATGCCAGGCCCATTGACATGTTCCAGTCTCCAGCCAACAGCGACGCACACGTCCAGCTCTGGCCAAGCCTGGTGTGCCATTGGGAAAGAGCTGAGTAACAGTCTACCTCCGGGTGGTCGAGTTAGTCAGACCATGTCAGCCAGGTTAGACGGCCAGGCTGTGGCATGGCCTGCATTTGATGCCACCAGCTGCGACAACATGTCTTTGTCAAACCGGTAATGGCTGACGGTGCAGGCTATGCAAGCATAGTGGGGTTCCACGTTGGGATGCCTTCTTGCGCGCGGGATATGGCGCACGCTCTCCCACGGAAAAGCGGGTGGGCGGGCGAGTGGGCATTGAGAGTTGCCGATGCAGCCCCGCGACAAGAGTTGACGGCAAAGAGCAAGAGGAGGAAGCGCAAAAGTGAGCATTTCATGGGAGAGATGCGATGCGCACACGACGCGCCGAAGCAAAAGAAGAGGGGCCCGAGCGCCATTGAGCGAACTAACAGAGGGGCATGAACGTCACGTCCGATTCATGCCACCAGCGTGCCCGTTTGTGGCCAGGATGCCAACGGAACGCGAACCCATAATCCCACATTTCGGTGCCATTGACGAATCAACTTCAAAGCATGACGTGCGACGGCTCTTTAGGACGAGCCACACGTCACTCCAGACCCAGCGCCCCTCACTAACCACTAACGCGACACTGTCTATCGAGTCCTTGCAACTGAAGAGTACTTGAACCCCTCGCTGCCCCTCCATTCTCTCAATCATCACACTCAAGCTTCAATCTTCTTCCCATCCCTTTATACCCCTTTTACAGCACACACAACCGCCACAATGGTTCCCGTTCCCCAAGCAACCGAGCTCAAGGACCTTTTCAGCCTCAAGGGCAAGGTCGTCATCGTTACCGGCGCCTCTGGCCCTACCGGTATTGGCACAGAGGCTGCCCGAGGATGCGCTGAGTTCGGCGCCGACCTCGCCATCACCTACAACTCTCGCGCCGAGGGCGCCGAGAAGAACGCAAAGGAGATGAGCGAGAAGTACGGCGTCAAGGTCAAGGCCTACAAGTGCCAGGTCAACGACTACGCCCAGTGCGAGAAGCTCGTCCAGGACGTCATCAAGGACTTTGGCAAGGTCGATGTCTTCATCGCCAACGCCGGCAAGACTGCCGACAACGGCATCCTCGAGGCTTCGGTCGAGCAATGGAAGGAGGTCATCGAGACCGACTTGACCGGTACCTACAACTGCGCGCGTGCTGTCGGCTTCCACTTCCGCGAGCGCAAGACCGGATCTCTCGTCATCACCTCATCCATGTCCGGCCACATTGCCAACTTCCCCCAGGAGCAGACCTCATACAACGTCGCCAAGGCTGGTTGCATACACTTGGCCAAGTCGCTCGCCAACGAGTGGAGAGACTTTGCCCGTGTCAACTCCATCTCGCCTGGATACATCGACACTGGTCTCTCCGACTTTGTTCCCCAGGACATCCAGAAGCTGTGGCACTCTATGATCCCCATGGGCCGTGACGCAAAGGCCACTGAGCTCAAGGGTGCTTACCTCTTCTTCGCATCTGACGCTTCATCTTACTGCACTGTGAGTCTTGGAATTACTCGACCTCCTCCGGTACAATAACTAACAATGTCAGGGTTCCGATCTCCTTATCGACGGTGGTTACTGCACCAGGTAAACGTATCGCCCCAACGGGAGGATACGTGCGGACGGATACAATAATAGCAGACATGCCGGAAACTTTTGTTTCATGTAGTTAACATCGTGATATCAATAAAGCTTCGCAGGTTCAAACCACCACCTTTTTCCATTTCATGTCAATCCAAGTCTTGGTGCGCTGCTTGTCATGAACGGCTAACGACTAAAAATAAGACTTGAAGCAATCAAGTACGATTGAGCCCAGGCATACATGTTACAGAATTTTCAGTCTGCACGTATATGCAAAGCAAAGAGCAGTTGATTTTACCATCCTTTCCTACTCGGGCGTGGTTAGGGCTGAAGAGACGGATTGGCGCGAGTCGGCTACTCACCCCCGCATATTGGCATGCGAGTCAGCACAACCAGCGCCTCACAGCCGCGGCATCTCAGCTACTGCATCCATCAACACCCACTTACTCGCACAGTCATGTCTTCCAATACCTTCAATCCCACGCCGTATCGACGCCGAAGCCCCAGCCAAGCAATCCTCTCTTCCCTCCGTAATGTCACCCAAGAAAGAAGAAGCATTTGGCAACCTAGGCCCTTGGAGCGAACCCTCATGGTACAACTCGCTCGCATCACCCTACTACAACGACTCGCACAAGAAGCTTCGCAATGCCCTCCGCACTTATATCGACACAAACGTCAAACCCCACATGCTAGAGTGGGAGGAAGCTGGTGAAGCACCTGCATCGGAGCGGCTCAAATGGGCACAGTCAGGCTTTTGCTTTGCAGACATTCCAGAGCCATACCGTCCTAGCAATGTGCCAGGACCGGCTGGTATACCGGTGGGCGAGATGGATCTGTTCCATTTCCTGATCATGACGGATGAGACGAGCAGGATCGAAGGTGGTGTGGGTGTTGCGCTGGGCGGGGCAAGTGTGATTGGAGCACCACCCATTGTGCATCATGGGACCGAGGAGCAGAAGAAGATGTGGCTCCCCGGCTTGTTTACCTGGGACACGAGTTTTTGTTTGGGCATTACAGAGCCGAGTGGCGGGGTATGTAATGTCTTTTGCTTTATAATCTTCAGCACCCTACTTTATTTCTTTCATCATGTCTTCTCCTTCTTCTTCTCCTTCTTCTCCTTCTTCTCCTTCTTCTTCTCCTTCTTCTTCTTTCATTCATTATCAAACTGTACAACAAAACCATACTGATAACAACAACCACCACCCCCACAGTCCGATGTTGCCAATCTCGAAACCACCGCTACCAAATCCCCCGACGGAACCTTTTACACAGTCAACGGCTACAAGAAATGGATCACCGGCATGCCATGGGCCACGCACATGACAACGGCCGTCCGCACCGGCGGGCCCGGCGCCTCTGGCCTCTCCGTGCTCGTCATCGCCACAAACTCGCCCGGCCTGACGCACCGCCGCATCGCCAACAGCGGCCAAAAAGCCGGCGGCGCCAGCTTCGTCGAGCTCGACAACGTGCGCGTCCCCACCGCCCACCTGGTTGGCGCCGAAAATGCTGGCTTCCCCATCATCATGCGCAACTTCAACAAGGAACGCTACATCATGGCCGTGGCCTGCAACCGCAAAGCCCGCACCTGTCTCGCCGAATCCTTTGCCTATGCACACACGCGCCATACCTTTGGCAAGCCGCTCATTGCAAACCAGATCATCGCAGCCAAATTGGCCACCTTGGCCCGCTACGTAGAGTCGCATTGGGCCTGGCTCGAGCAGCTGGCTTTCCATATCCAGGCTGCGGACAGCAACGGGTGGCAGGACGGCCGGATTGCCGGGCAGATTGCGCTGGCAAAGGTGCATGCAGGCCGCATTTTGGAAATGGCGAGTCGAGAGGCACAGCAGGTGTTTGGAGGCGCGGGCTATCAGAAGGGTGGCGGGCCTGGGGCGGTGGTGGAGCAGATTAGTAGGGATTTGAGGATGCAGGTTGTTGGCGGTGGCAGTGAGGAGATTATTGCCGATTTGGCCATTAGACAGGAGGGGAAGTTGGCAAGGGGGAGGGGGTGGAAACTATAAGGCTTGTTCTTGCTCGAGATTGAATTAACTATTTATTCATCAGACTCTGTCTCCATGTGCCCATTTTTTGGGGGTTTCTTTGTTGAGCTCTGTTGGTTTCCTTTACATCTCAACAGAAGACGATCCAACACTCTTCTCCTCTACATTCCTCCCATCAAGCACCACTCTCACTCCTTCCCTCGCCTCCCTTTCTCCATCGCCTCCTCCCCACCGCACGTCAATGTCCAAGCTCTCCCCCGGCCAAAGCGTAACATAATTCTCGCTCCAAAACACCGGCACCACATCCTTGCCATCCTTGTCCACAAGATTCAACCGTAGAAAGATAGCTGGCATACTACTCTTATTCAGCAACGAGACTTTGTTCCCATTGAAAGTCGCATGCACGTCTGCTTGTGAGACGCGCGACAAGTCTGTAAGATCTGAAAAGGACGTTACAGGCGTGGAGTACCAAGTCGAATTATCCCAATCCATTTCATCGGGCAAAGGTGCAATCCAGTATGTTTTGCGGGACAGAGGAGTAGTAGTGTTGCTGTTGCCGCTGGACGACGAGATGCCGCTAGGCGCCGCAAGAAGAAGACGCAACAAGACGGTTTCATTTCTCTTGCCCAGTCCCTCGATACTAAAAACCTTTTTTACTTCTGCTCCCTTTGTCTCCACATTGGCTTTCTTCTCCCACATCACGGTGCCCTGGAGAGTGAGAAGCTGTGCATCGACATGCACAGTGCTTGCACCATTCCTGTGTGCGGCACTGCGACGATCAACGAATACTGCTTCCTTGGCCTGGTAATCGTAGACGACATTTTGCACATCTTTTAGCGCTGTCTGGACGCCGAAAAAGGAGCCTTGGGGGTGGAGATAGTAATCAAAGAGATTCCAGTGTAGCGACGGCCACGCATTGTTCAGCATCCAGTACACGAGGCCTGTTGCGGGACGCTCGGCTGTCCAGCGGGAGAGATAAGCCTCAAATTGCGCTCTAGTGGCTTCGTAGTCCATCATTTGGGCTTTCAGAAGGTAATCTTTGAAACTGGAGGGTTTGCCGTAGCGGGCCCAGAGGGCGTCGTTATAGATGGTGCGTGTGTAGAAGGAAGATGTGTTTGTAGACATGTGGTATAGTCCCTTGTCTGGCGCTTGCCATAAGTCACGCATGTCGGCGTTGGAGAGGAAGCGGGTCAAGGACCCCAGCTCAGGAGTGCCTACGCCGGCACCAAGTTCAGATCCGAAGCCTGCTGCGCTGCCCAGACGGCCGGATGGATCGAACCAGTAGTTTGGCGGTACCCAATCATAAGGTCCTTCCATCCTCATGCCCCCATTTCCCAGGGCATTGGGCGAGCCGCGTTGGCTGGCAGAGGCGATGATGGGCGTGGCCCAGTTGTTGCGTTTGAGCGCGTCGATATAGATGGCTGTTGCTCTGTCATCGGGCCAGAAGTCGCTGCCGACGAGGAAGCCTAGCATGCTGGGATGAGACTGCATCATTTCTGCTTCGTGTGTCATGGAGTGGTTTGCGATTGTGTAGTCTGCATCTGACCATTTCGCGCCACTGCCTTCGTCATTGTAAGACCAGCCCTCCCACTTATCGCAGCATTCCCAACCCGCGAGAAGCATGATGCCCATCTCCGAGGCGAGTGAATACAGAAACGGATGTTCTTGTTTGCCTTCTAGACGAACGGTGTTTAATCCCATAGCGAGGACGTACTGGAATTGTGCGCGTAGTTTATCTTCGTTGAAGCGCAGGAACATGTCGGATGTGTAGCCTGCGCCGAGAACTTGGAACCGCTCGCCATTGACGTGGAATGTTGTGTCGTTGTAAGCAGTGTTCAGGGTTGAGGTTACGGTGCGGATACCGAAGCGGACGGAAGGTGTGGTATCAGAGAGTGTGGTGGAAGAGGTGGAAGCGTTGCATTGTACGCTGTATAATGGCTGGTCTCCCCATTGCCGTGGCCACCAGATTTTGGGATTGTTGATTTTTACTGGAAGAGAAACGGTCTTTTGTTGACCGCTTTGCATATTGAAGCCGGCCGTTGCGGTTGAAGCTTCGATGCCGTTGGGGTCAAAGACAGCGCAGTTGACTATGCCGTTGGCGTTGGTCTTTTTATCCATGTTCTTGACATCCACGAATATATCAACATTTCCATCGAGCGCTGCACGTGTAGTCACTCTTGGACTGCTGATGCTCACTTGTCCCGTTTTCTTCAATTCTACATCACGCCAGACACCAGTGCCGTTGTCGGGTGGGTATGGGTTCCAGTCAACGAAACCAAGCGCAAAGTCTCGATTGTAGTCGGTTGGGTAGACTTTGACAAGGAGGATATTGTCTTTCCCATTGGCTTGGATCTTCTCGGTGACATCGTACTCTAGCCCTGTATATGCGCCAGCTTGTGTCTTTTTATCCGCTACAAGTTTCCCATTGAGCCAGATATCTGCTCTTGAGGAGATGCCATTTGTCTTGAGCGTGTAGTGGTAGTTTGCGATATTCTCGTTGCTGAAGATGCCCTCGGAGCGGTAATACCAAGGCACTTGAAACTGCGCTGTGTCGATATTTTGCAAGTTAGTGGAGTAGAAGAGATCTTGCTCGTTGTAAACGTTATTTTCAATCAGCGTGGCCATGAGAGTGCCTTTGGAGCCGATGGTATACCATGACGAGGTGTCAACGCCGGGGAGGGAGAGCTCGCTGGCATTGCTGTTGATATTGGAGGCAGAGACGACCTTCCACGAGGGGACTGATGTCGTAAGAGCGATCGAGCCTTGGGCAAGCAAGGCCAGAGTTGTTATGCATAAGAAAGTCATCTTGTGCGTATCATGGCAGGAATAACGCAGTCGCAGAAGGAGTGTGATCAGGAAAGAGAAAGACGGTGGGTAGATCTGAAGTAGGAAACACTGGTTTCTTCCCCGGAAGTAGCATGCAGTGTAACCCAGCCACACTACCGTAGCTCTCGCAGTGCGGAGAAGCAATGAAGCCAAAATGCTTGGATCTGCAGCTTGGCCAGTGCACGTCATGTCCTAAGCTGAGTAAGTCTACAAGGCCGGGGTAAGGTATGCATGTCGTGTCGCTAGAGATGTAGCCTTGAGGCTGGAATTAACTTTATGGCCATTTTAGACTATTGGATAGTAGTATGAGGACAAAGAAGCAATCTAACAGACAAGGACAGCCCTTGATAGGAGCGTGAACCGCCTGTCCTTTTGCAACGCGACGATCGAGACAGAAGGTAAGAAACACATGGCATATGGCTGGAATGTAAAGCCAGGCTGTAGGAGATCATGTGCCGGATTGTTGTTTGGGATGAAGTGGTGGAGAGATGATGATGCCACCATGCCGGCCCGAGCTTGGTTAGCTCCGAGGTACAGCTCCAAGCTCCCCGCAATCGTCATCCCATCCCATCCTCCACCATGTAAGGCAAACAGCATCAAGCCAAAACCTAGGCTCCGAGTCCTCTTTGATACGCGCACAAGGCCACGCTACACGTAGCGACTGCAAAAATAGTGCACAATGCTGCTCCTCGGTCTTACAGGCTCAATCGCGACTGGCAAATCGACCGTTTCTTCGCTCCTCTCTAAACCGCCGTATTCGCTACCAGTAGTAGATGCCGACCTCATTGCGCGACAAGTAGTTGAGCCGGGCACTGCAGGTTACAATGCCATTGTCAAGTACTTCTCGCCCACCACACCAGACCTGCTCCTCCCCGATGCGACACCAAAAGGACGCCCGCTGAACCGACCAGCGCTAGGACGGCGAGTCTTTGGCGGCGGAGAGGAGAAGGAACGTGACCGGAAGATGTTAAATAGCATCGTGCATCCCGCAGTGCGCAAGGAAATGTACAGACAAATGATATGGGCGTACCTGCGAGGCCACTGGGCCGTCGTGCTAGACGTCCCTCTCCTCTTCGAAAGCGGGTGGGAACGCTATTGCGGCACCATCCTCGTTGTTGGCGTGTCCGATCCTGCGATACAAATACAGCGTCTCCGAGCTCGTGACTCACATCTCACCGAGGAGGATGCGCGCAACCGGGTGATGAGTCAAGGCGATGTGCGCGAAAAGGCAGAGCGATGTCTGCGACGAGGTCCGGGCAAGGGCGTGGTAGTGTGGAACGATCACGATAGATCATACCTGGAGAAGGAGATTCAGAGGGTCATGCGAGATGTTCGGAGCCAGAGTCCGCGGTGGTGGAGCTTCTTGCTCTGGGTCTTTCCGCCGTTTGGTGCCATGGCGGGATTATGGAGCTGGTACAAAATGCGCAATGTGCAGTTGCAATGGGAGCAAGAAAAGAAGCGGGAGAAGGCGAAGCTGTAGCACGTGGTTTGTGTGACATTGTTCTACTTGCCTTTGCTTCGAAGACGCGGGAGGGTCGGTGCTGGTACGTGTTGGTGTTTGTAGGGTGTGCACATATGTACCTTAGCAATTGGTAGCACGGATGCTGTATCACGGCAAATGTTTTTTTTTTCAAGTCTCGATATATGTATGTGTAATGTCTCGCAAGTCTAATCATTGTCCTTGTGCGTATCCCCACATGTTGCAAGCCAAGTCTTCTCTTTCACTCTCACTCGGCCATCGTAGGCATGCCGTCGTCAAACCCTCCCCACAAGCACCGGCTTCTCTACATTCGCCCCGCCACTCACAAAACTTCAAAGCACAAGCGCTCTGCAGGCTATAATACTTACATCTGTGAGCCCTCGTGGTGCACCTCCCACAAGACATTACAGCAAAACTACGCTGCCATGAGCGCTATCACACCGCAGTCCTACGTTGATGACGGAGCCTCCTTCACCAAGCGCATACCCCATAGTCTCTCCAAACATCATGTCGCGAAATGGATCTCCAGCGGCTCCGACACGTCTGCCTACACGGGTAGTTTCATCGACGATGGCGCAGATATGCAGCTGCGTAATGGTGCAACGCCGGGCTTTGGGACAATTGACAAGCGGTTCTACAAGCAGAAGAAGCGCGGGGAGCCCAAGGCCGGCCAAGAGACGGCATGGAACGAACACGTGCAAAAAGCCGTCACTGGAGATGTGCAGCGGAACTTGGAAAAGATGCGGGGGCTGGGTGGCATGCAGGCCAAGAAGAGACACGGCGACCGTGGTGGTGATGGGAGTGGGAACGAACCAAGAGCGGAAAAAGAAGAAACTGTCACCATGCCTGTGCTGCCTCGATGGGGTATAATTGTGATCAGGGCGGATGACGGGCGCGTTATCGTCGTGGATGAGGATGGAGAGTTTGATTCTGGAACGATGGTAGAAACTGGGAATGAGCGACCGAAGCCTTGGGTCAAAGCTGCGTCTACAGTCACACCACCGTCATCCACTGCGACATCGGTCCCATTGCCTCCACCAAAGCATCAGATACCCAGTAGTACCCCAAAGAGCCTCGTAAAAGACCACTCGAACAAGGAAGCGAGTACATGGAAACACAAGAAATCACAGCGCTCCCCGCTCGGGATTCTCGTGTCCATCCCTGAATCCGAGTACGAAGATGGATATCTGCCGGCTACTGAGCCTGTTGGTTCACCTACCAACTTCCTCATGACGGGCGGTGCGAGCGGTTGGCCTTCAAGGGCAAACACGTACAGTGCGCCCCCGACTGTTTCAGTGAGAGATGGATATAATGATATTGTCACCAGACCAAAGGGCAGGAAGGTGAGAGAAGGGTATAGGTACGTGCGTCCAAAGGCACATGGGAAAACTGGGAACAGTGGATACGAGTATGGACAAACATCAACCGATGGAATCAGCAAGACGGCGTCAGAGCAGTCGTGGAACAGTGGACAGCTCGAAAACGCATGGGAAGGTCGCAAAGCGAGCCATGGGCGTGGGAGCGAGCGATTACATCAGCACAGCTCCAGTGGGAAGTCGCGAAATGGGAAGAAAGAAGGTGATGATGTTTCGATGAAGAGCTATACAACTTACAAAGCACCTACCGTAGAAGACGCCCCCGATACCGCCTCAGAAGACAACGCTTCCGCAGGCTGGGGAAGGGGCGGTAAAAAGAGTAGCAGCGTTCAGACTTCTCTCAACATGAAGAAACTCAACGAGCCGGCATGGAACGTGCCTCATCCCCACACCTGGGCAACTGGTGGTAAGACACCTGGCGAACAGAGCTGGGACGACCGACCCAAAGCCGCTGATAACCCTGGCTGGACGGGTATCCAGCCTTCTGTCTTCCCAGATCGGCATGCCCATAGTCCAACTTGGAGTCCGGTGCGCCCGTCCAGCGGGGCCACATGGGATGGATTCGAGCGGTTGAAGACGCTTAGTGACGTCAGTGTTGTTGGGTCAGGGAGTGAACGCGAGTCTCAGGGGAGTAGAAATTGGAGCCGGGCGTCGAGCGGCCCTCCATCTACACTTAAAAGCCGACCAAGCCACAGGAACAGCACAACGTGGGAAGACGATCAAATAGGGCAGGCTGGAGGTCAAGCTAGTAAAAGGAGTCAACCAAAAGTCCACAGAAGCAAAGAATGGTCAGACAGTCAAGCCGAAAGCTGGAGCGGCGGCTACAAAGTTACCACTGGCGTAGATGGGGGCTGGGACGCCGATGGTGCGACGAAGTATGCGAATGGCTTCGATGAGGATAACGAGACGTATTTGAACGATAACTGGGGCGGAATTCCGGTGCGCGTGGGGGGTCGGGCGCGGAGCGGGAGTCCGAGAAAGCACGTCGTGCAGGGCTGGGATTAGAGTTTCATGGCGGGGATAGGGTGACGATGCGATGATGACACGGACGAAGGAAGAATGAAGGAAAGGAAAAAGAAAGGAAAAAAAGATGGGAGAGGTCATGCGAACGACTGTCGCGTAGGCTGGCTCCGATCAGACAGATGGAAAGGAGAGCGATACCTGCTGTACATATGAGCATATTCGAAACCTAGCAGCGCTACGGCAATCAAACTGCAGTGGGGAATCCAACAGGTACATGACAAGCGGTGATGCGTCGACCTCACGTACATGCCGCCCGGTCGCGGTCGCCAAAGGGAAGATGCGTGCATCTATATATGCGCGTCGAAACACGACGGCCAGCATTGCGTGGTACTGGAAGGCTGACCGGAGCCAGAACTAGCAGTTTACCAACCACCTATGACATAGCTGTCTCACCCCAAACGGTGCTTCTGCACGTACTAAACGCTCAGCACACGGCGGGGGCCCAGGAAAACGCGCAGCGGGAGGTAGGTAATTATAGGTACCCAGTCCACGTCGGCCTCGCGACCGCGCGACCGCGTTCTGGTGGCGCAATGCATGCATTACACGGGGCTTGGACATGTGCCCAGCCAGTGAATTGCACGGCTAGAGCACCCATCTCCGCTGGGTTTCGGGAGTTTCGGAGTGGGCATCCTTGCGTCGGTGGAGAAGGCTGGACGCGCTCGGTGCCCCTAGATGCGTGATGTACACGCTAGGTTCATCGGGCCTACGCGTTGCATGTCTTTAAGTTACATCCCCAGACACTGCTTCTCTTGCTCTTCCTTCTTGCTCCAGATTCTGGTTGTACATTCACGCTCACTATCGTCGACCATTATCTCTTGGGGAAAAAAGTTGTCAGAGCGCTACAAGGCCTTTGTTTTTGTTTTTGCTCCGCGGGCTTTAGGCTGAAACGGGACAACGTCGAGTTCACACAACCCCCACCTTTCATCCCATCCTCACCACCTCTCCACCACCACTTCCACTTTGCGAACTCGTCTTGGACACTAGGTCTTACGAGTCGATACCTTGCCTTCTACGTTAATCACAATCCTTACCACCACACTCGCGGCCGTCTCCACCATGGCCACCTTCACGCGCCAGCCCTTTGCCGAGATTGGCGCCTCACGCCTCCAGGTACTCCAGAGCGCGAAGAACAGGCAGAATGGTAAATAGCTTTCAATCCAACGCGCAAGTACGTTTTACTAAACGCGTGTTGAATAGCCATTTCAAACCTCGCGTCCCCCTCGAGCTTCAAGTCAGCCGTCACTCCGTCCACGGGCAAGCGCCAGCGCGCGCCCGAGGTCTTCGAAGATGACGACTCGGAGAATGTGGACCCCAGCGCCTCGACTCCGACCAAAAAGTCCAAGACGAGCAGCAGCCACGATGCAGGATACGTGAAGCCGTCCAAGTTTGCCATCTTCACTTCGCCCGTCAAGCCTAGCCTCAGCCACAGTGCTACGCCTTCCCTCCCGTCTAGCCGAAAAGCACCATCATCGCCCAATACGGCAAAGTCGACGCCCATCACCAACAGCCGTGGTTCACCAAAGAACAAGCGTCTCCATGCAATTTCCAAGCGTCGCGCCTCCAGCTCGCCGTTTCGACGCGTCGACCCTCCTTCCTTCTCGCAGAGCAGCCCTGGTCTGCCCTTCTCCATCGACGCGGCACTCAGCGGCTCAATCTCAACCTACACGCCCAAGGCTCCCACCGTAGCAGCCACTCCAGTCTCGGCACCCGCTCCACAACTTGGCGCACTCGACGAGACCATGCCCAAAGGATGGTTCTTCGAGATCCACGAGGATAGCCCCGAGCAGGAAGCCGCAAACCTGATGGAGCACTCCGCCTCTGTGCTCGACATCAGCTCCGAAGACGACGCCGAGACCAAGAACCGCAATGAAGACCGCGGCAAGGAGAACATTCCTCCTCCAGACTTCCTCGCTTCGCAGCCCCGCAACCAAGTGTCTGCCCTCGACGACGGTTACGAGACCGAGATCCTTGCTGACGAGCCGGTGAAGCGTCCCCGTCTGCGCAAGTTGGTACAGGATGCCATGGATGAGGACCGCAAGCCGTTGGGTGATCTTGCACCCGCCGAGTTCTACGGCAAGGGTTGCGATGCTAGCTCCTACGTCACCGTCGATGCTGGGATCGAGAAGCCCTCGAGCTTGTCAAGGGAGATTGCTGTTGACTCGGTGCCTGAAGAGGAGAAGAGCAACTGTGAGAACGAGGTTCCTGCTGCTGCCGTCTCAAGAAAAGGTCAAAAGGTCGCGCGCCCAACACAGCAAGTCGCCGTCGTCTAAGCCATCAGTTCTTCTCTTCTCCATCTTCTTCTGAACACACTATTTCACACCTCTTCTTCTTGTACTGGCGTGGCGTCTTGGATATCCATCTTGTCCATTCATTATTCTTGCATCTGGCGTTTGCGTGCGCGGGATATCCCTGGTTGGAAATCGGCGTTTCGAAATGTTTTGTTTTAGGGGAGGGCTACCAATCTGTTGTTGTCCTTGTCCCTCTTCTTGTAATGAGATACGCGTGTACGAGTCTAACCTACTTACACGGCTATTTTCCGTCGTTGATACATGAGATGAGAATAAAAAATAAAAATCAACGTTGCTGTAATATATACGAGGTCCCTTGTTTAGTTTAGTTTCGTGAATATTCATCATCAACATCCATATCATCAACCTCCCCCCCCCCTCCTAGCCTGCCGTGCTTGCCTTGTGTGAGAGAGAATGCCGAGTAGTGACAGTTGGATGCTTGATTCGATCCCAAACACGTGTCATTTCAAGAGAGTGAATAGTTATCGCATTTTGAATTTCAAGAAAAGCATGGATATCACACGATCCACCACCACCACCACCACCGGTTGTGTTTTTGACGCCTGGACTGATATACGCACGCGCTCATTTGCCACAATTCACTATTCCAAACCCCCCCCCCCGCCACAGTTAACGTGACAAGGGGAAGAGGGAAGCGGCAGCCTCAAAAGTCTACCAAATAGAGCTCCAAGCCGGTCTCTCCACCCGCCGATGCCGCCATTGCAAATCCCAAACATGGCTCAGCGACACAGACGAACATGTGAGTTGCGTTGCTGTTTCCCGTTCCGCTGCCTAAATGGCACATGCAAACCCGTTAGCCCAACTCGGAAAGATAAAGAGAGGGGCAAGGAGTTCAATCCGAGACCTCTCCATGATTCACAGTCTTCTTGAGGGGCTCGACGAGTTTGCGCGAGGGACGGAAGATTTGGAGTTGGTTGTCTTCGGCCGCGCCCATCATGAGCCAGGGGTCGTTCTTGTTCCAGTCAAAGTCGCAGATGCGGTTCGTGAAGCCGCCGTGCATGAAGAGGCTTTTCAAAAATGTTAGTCAGAGATTGGACATGTTGACACTAGGGGAGGTGACTTACAGCTCGGGTGGGCCATCTTCTGCCTCTTCATCCGACTGCTCCGAGCCTATCTTGCTGAGATCCCACAGGCAGATGCGGCGATCGTAGCTGGAACTGGCGAGGATGGCCGCGTCTTGAGGGTGCCATTGCAGACCAATGACGTCTGCGCGGTGGCTCTGGAGGCTATGCAGCTTCTTGTCAAAGTTTCTTAGGTCCCAGATGCCGACCGTCTTGTCTGCCGAGCCAGTCGCAAACGTCGCTTCAAACTCTGGGTGGAAGGAGATGCAGTTGACGGCATCCTCGTGGGCTTCCTTTCTGTACAAAGCCTTCTTGTATGTTTCCATGCGCGTGTCGAGGATTTGCCAGGTGAGATCGTCGGACGCGGTACCGATGAGATGGTTGTGGATGGGGTGGTACTGCACGTCGTTTACGGTGGCGCTGTGCACGTTGTACGTTGCTGTCGGGCTGATGGTCTTGTTGGTCTTTGAAAATCCAGACTTGATGTCCCATGTCTTGACTGTCGTATCCTCGTTACCCGTCACCAGATGGCCCTCCTTCAAGGGACTCCAGCTTAGCCCAAACCCCTCCTTGCTGTGTCCTACGAGCTCGGCTTCGAACTTGATGGTGTCGTCCTTGGGCTGCAGTGGGTGCTTGGTACGGTCGAACACGAGCACCTTGCCGTCTACACACAGAGAGGCTATTATGTCGGGGTTTTGGGGCTGGTATCGCGCCTTGTTGACCTCGCCAGGGTGGTTGATCTTTTGCACAATCTTGAAGTCAAAAGGCCGCTTTGCGTTACCGTAACCGCCAATCTCTCCCCGTTCCTCGTTGAGCTCTGACAGGTCTGGAACACGGAAGTCGGGTATCTCGCAGTGTGCGATTTGAAGGTAGTTCTGCGCCTGGTTCGAGGTGTGGGTGCCGAGGATGACGCGGTGCTGGCTCATGTTGGTGCCTTCTACAGGCTTCTTGTCGGGTAGCCATTGGGTGGTGAGTGTGGGCCACTCGAGTGCGCGGCCATAGAGCATGTCATAGAGGAAAACACTATTCTTCTTCCATATCTTGTACTCTTCGTTGATAATCTTCTGCTCCACCTGCTCTTGGTCGTCCATCTCGCGCGAATCGAGAGCGTCTAGCACGGTCATGTTAGTTATATTATTTGTTTTACTTTAGATGGACGTGGCAGTATGTAAGAGTCACACAACATGTTTGCGCCGAGCCGAAAGAGGCATGCGACAGCTCCGTTGGTGTATTATGCAATATGAAGCTTGGTGCTGGTGGTGGAAGCAATGCTGCGACCATGTTCGCAAAGATGATCAACTTACCACTCATTGTTTCGTCCATTGCATGCAATGTGTAGTATGTCTTATCGAAGATATGACAGAATGAACCAGTATACTACCTCGGCCAGGTTTGCTGGTGTCAGACGTAAGAGGGACGGCTCACGACGCACGACGCGCTTCCAAAGTTCGCGTTCAGACTAACCCTGGGCCGATCAACTAGCGCCCCGCTTCCTTGGCAGCCTTGCGTGTAGGTATACCTATTGCCTTTGCCATCGGAATTGAATCTCTTTGAAGACCCCAGCGTCGAGAACAACCACCCCATACTCTCCAGCGCCCCTCGCTCACAGCGCATTTGCGCACCCTCCTCTCTTTCTCTCTCTCTCTCTCTCTTACCATCTTCCTCCCTTTCGCCCATTTTGCGACCCGAACCTCCCCACCAATCACTTGGCTACAAGGCGCAATTGTCGCCTCACCACTTATTATCCTCAGTTATTACTAGACAGGAGTAGCGACCATGGGTGTCCCCAAATTCTTTCGATGGATGTCTGAGAGGTATCCGGGCATCTCACAGCTCATTGCGGAAAACCGAATTCCCGAGTTTGACTGTCTATACGTAGGTCCTTTGGCTCCGCATTCGATGGAGACGGCTAACAGTAATAGTTGGACATGAACGGCATTATCCACAACTGCACCCATAACGATTCCGATAGCGTCACGGCCCGTAAATCAGAGGACCAGATGTTTATTTCCATCTTCAACTACATTGAGCATTTGTTTGGCAAAATCAAGCCCAAACAGCTCTTCTTCATGGCCATCGATGGTGTCGCCCCGCGCGCCAAGATGAACCAGCAGCGTGCGCGACGCTTCCGAACCGCTCTCGACACTGAAAAGGCGAGAGAGAAGGCTATCCGCGAAGGCGTAGAGATGCCCACCGAGGAAGCGTTTGACAGCAACTGCATTACACCAGGCACTGCCTTTATGGCAAAGCTGACGCAGCAGCTGAAGTACTTCATCAACAAAAAGGTCTCCGAGGACATTGACTGGCAGGGCGTGGAAGTCGTCTTGTCTGGACATGAGGTCCCCGGAGAGGGCGAGCACAAGGTCATGGAGTACATCCGTCAGGCAAAAGCGCAGCCGGGGTACGACCCGAACCGTCGCCACTGCCTGTACGGCCTTGACGCCGACCTGATCATGTTAGGTCTGCTTAGCCATGACCCTCACTTCAGTCTGTTGCGAGAAGAGGTGACTTTTGGTCGCCAGAGCCAGACCAAGTCCAAGGAGTTGGAGCATCAGAACTTCTATCTCATGCATCTCTGCATTGTTCGAGAATATCTCGAACTCGAGTTTCAAGAGCTGGAAGAGCCTGGCGCTCTCAGCTTCCCGTTTGACATGGAACGCGTCATTGACGACTTCATCCTTATGGCTTTCTTTGTTGGTAACGATTTCCTTCCGAATCTTCCGCATTTGCACATCAACGAGGGCGCTTTGGCCCTCATGTTCAACGTCTATAAGACAGTTTTACCCAAGGGTAAAGGATACATCAACGAGGAGGGTGTCATCAATATGGAGCGCTTGGCTCTGCTATTGGATGAACTCTCAAACATCGAATACCGCCATTTTGAATCCGAAAACTCAGACGCTGCCTGGTTCAAGGGCAAGAGTCTGGGAAAAGAAGACGTAATGAAAAAGACGGCGAGACGAGGCACGATTGTTATGACGACCCAACAGCAGGCTCTGTTCGCACAGGTCAAGAGCTGGTTGAGTGACTACTTGGAAAAGAAAAACCAGGGTCCCCTCGACCTCCCCGCTTCTCTCCGAGCAGAGGACCGGAAGTTTGTTCAGGAACTTGCCGAAAAGCTGCATCTTCCATGGAAGACTGTCCAAAATGACGATGGTGATCGTCACATTCAGGTCACGGCTCCGCCTAAACTGGTCGAGGGTGATTCAGACGACGAGGACGGTACAGATGACGAATCCAAGAAAGCAATTGCACGCATTGTACAAAAGTACGAACAGGCAAAGGTTGTCGATGTCTCGCCAGAGGACGCTCAATCAGAGATGCAGAAAAAGTACGACCAAAAGTTTGAGGCTTGGAAGAACGATTACTACAAGAGCAAGTTTGAGTGGGATCGCAGCAACGAAGAGGAGCTTCGCAAACTGACGGAAAACTATGTGCAAGGACTGCAGTGGGTTCTCTATTACTACTACCGTGGAGTAGCGTCATGGCCATGGTACTACCAATATCACTACTCACCTATGATCTCCGACGTCAAGCGGGGTCTAAAGGCGGACATCAACTTCAAACTCGGACAGCCATTCAAGCCTTTCCAGCAGTTGATGGGAGTCTTGCCCGATCGCAGCAAGAGCATTGTGCCGAAAGCCTACTGGCCTCTTATGACGAACGAAGACTCGCCCATCATCGACTTCTATCCTCGCGACTTCACGTTGGACATGAATGGAAAGAAGCAGGATTGGGAGGCAGTTGTGAAGATTCCTTTCATTCAGGAGGACCGTTTATTGAAGGCCATGGCTACAAAGGAACAAGATCTGACGCCAGATGAGAAGTCTCGCAACTCATTTGGAGTCTCGCTCAAGTTCACCTACGCCAAGGATCTCGACTTCATCTACCAATCATCCCTGCCTGGTGTGTTTCCAGACCTTCCGCACTGCAAGTGCATCGAAAATATCTTCGACCTCCCTACTATGGATGGACTAGAGTACTATATTGGTCTCATGGACGGCGTCAAATTAGGAGCAGATGCATTGGCAGGCTTTCCCAGCTTGAAAGTTCTGCCGTTCCATGGTAAGCTCGAGTTTGCCGGCGTCAATGTGTTCAATCAAGATAGTCGGAACGAGAGCATGGTTATTACGCTACTGGACACCGAGCCGCGACAGCCAGTGTCGCATGCAAAGGAAAAACTCGGAAAAGCGGTCCATGTTGGCTACCCATTCCTTCACGAGGCCAAGGTAGTCAAGGTGTCGGACGAGCTGTTCGACTACGTCCCTTCTGAAGATGGTGTTTCTGCGCCTATTTCCATCCCCCACGGTCCGCAAGAAATTTCGAACTGGAAGAAGACGGCCAACCGCATCGAAAACCAGTACAGCAAGCGCCTCGGTATCAACATTGGCGAAATCGAGTCACTTGTGCATGTGGAGATGCTCAAAGGACTCCGAAAGACTGACGAGGGCGCCACAATAAAGGAATATGGTGAGGTTGCCGGGTTACAGGTCGAGTATGCGACGCAAGCAGTTGTGGATGAGGTTGTCAGTGCAGACCAACGGTTCCTGGAGAAGGAGGCATTACCTATCGAAGAAGAGTTCCCTGAAGGCGCCCGGGCTTTCTACCTCGGAGACTACGCCTACGGTCGCCCTCTGCAGGTTATGGGCCATGCAGACAACAAGGCTACAATCATGGTCGCCAAGCTCAAGAAGCCAGAACCAAACTTTGGACGTGAGGTTGTCAGTATCGCTGAAAGGTCGACGCCTTATGTACCGTCATATATTGTTGCTAGGCAGCTCAACATGCCGCCCCTAGCTTTGTCCAAGCTCACCTCTTCCTTCAATGTCACCTCTAGCGGTCTCAAGCTCAACCTGGGCTTGAATCTCAAGTTTGAGGCGAAGAAACTGAAGGTTTTGGGCTACTCTCGGAAATCTGCCAACGGATGGGAATACAGCCAGAAGGCTATGGAGCTCTTGGCCCAGTACATGATCAAGTTCCCTGAATTTGTTGCCGCCATTATCAATAACCCGACAGGCGATGGCTGGGAAGACACCGACTTCTATCCGCCCGAGGTTGCGAAACAAAAGGTCAAGGAAATTGGAGCCTGGCTAAAAGGGGTTCAGACTAAGAGCTTTGAGAAAGTACCCTTGGACGCCGAGCAGCTCGACTCTGACACGGTCAAGCTGATCGAACAGGCTGCGGACGCCAACTTCCATCTTACTCAGGAAGTGGAGCCCAAGACTGTCACAAAGGTGCCGCGTGTGGCTTTGCTTAAGCCGTCGGATGCGGAGCAGCGCCTGGGCCACCAGAACTTCAGCATCGGTGACCGTATTGTCTATGTTCAGGATTCTGGAAGGGTGCCGATTGGATCATCTGGTACCGTGGTCGGCAAGACGCGCACAGCACGCGTCTTATTGCTGGATGTTGTTTTTGATGCGACTTTCATGAGCGGCACTTCTCTTGGCGACCGCTGCTCTCCATTCAGAGGATCCACTGTCCCTGCAACTGCTGTTCTCAACATGACAGATCAGCAGGTCGTCCACTACTCCAGCGCAGCTGCTGCCAGGCGCCCGCAACAAGCTGCTCAGTCATCATACAATATGCCCCGCTTTGGTGCTCCCGGAGGTCCTCAATTGGTACCCGCGGGTACGCCACCGCCTCTTCGCGGCTCCTACCGTGGAGCCTTTGGTGGCACTAACGGGCGTGGTGGAGGTATGGCTCCACGCCAAACCCCACAACAAGCTCAAGGACAACAGACGTTACCGATGCATGGAGGACCACCTCGCGCCGGTCGGGGCGGTTCTGCACCCCGTGGAGGGCAAGCCAACGGCCACCAGAACCAGGCTCCCAATGGGGGCAACGCTCGCGGTAATCTCCGCGGCGGCTCTACGGACTTTGTACCGCGCGGACGAGGAGGTGGCTTCAAGGGTCGCGGTGGCTTCACCGTCATCGACAACACCGACCCTACTGAAGGTGTCGTGCCCAACAACCCCAATTTCCAGCCACGCAACTATTCCAATGTCCCCCCACCGGCTAACCTAGATGGTGGGCGAGGTGGTAGAGGACGAGGTCGTGGTCGTGGAGGACGTGGACGAGGAGCACCCAGGGGTGGTGCGCCAGCTGCTGCTGCGCAGTAGATGAGATGTGCTAAGCGGTACCGTTATACACGTATTGTTCTGTATGATTATGCATCTCCAGCGTATATGTGTTAGCGTGGCGTTACGGCGTTGAGCTTCATCATGGCATTGGAAAGCATTTGGAGGGTGTATGTAGGGAGTACGGGTAAGATAGACAGAGATGGAGAGGCTGGAAAGGTCATGTAGTTTTGCAGCATTGATATCCACGTCAAGTCGTCTGTAGCTATAGAAACAAAAGCAATCCTCTATTTCTGCCCTATATCAATGTCCTGCAAGTGTTTCCCGGCTGTACTTTCACCTATGGCTTGGACTAGCGCCGACGTGGACCCTGGCGTGTCGTAGGGCTGAGTGAGCTCCGATCTCCGTGCGGCAGCTCCAGATACGTGTTAGGAACCTTGGGAACCACCGAACGCTACATCTCCACACCCAGAGCTTCGCGCTCAACAGTCCACCTCTTTCTTTTACTCCACCATTCATATCCGCCCCTAAAAATTGCTGTATAGAGCCTTTGCGCTCTCCCTCGTGTTCAGGATGCACTCGACGCTTGTGCGTCTCCAAAATGTCTTTGGCTTCTTCACCACGGTCGCTTTCACAGTCGCAACTGTAATTGCGCTCAGTAGTTTCATAACCCCACAAAACCCGTCAGCCAGCATATCACTGCGGAATGTGCAGGTAGTCAAGGGTAGACCACACTACTATTCGCCAAAGAGGGAGGAGTATGCGCATATCAAGTTTGATCTGGACGCTGGTACGTGTCTTACATAGCCCATGAGTTTTTGTTGCAACAAGGTCAAAAAGAGCAAGTCCAAGTCGATTGACGCCCCCGTCCCACAGATCTCACCACCCTCTTCAATTGGAACACGAAGCAAATCTTCCTCTACCTAAAAGCCGTCTACCCCTCCACCCGCGCCTCCGAACCCGCCTCGGAAGCCATCATCTGGGACGCAATCATCGCATCCTCGTCCGCGCCCTGGAACCAGAACCACTTCATCCACCCCGATCCCAAGTCCAAGCTCCCCAAGCAATCCGCGCGGAAACGCGCTGCTGCCAAACAAAAGGCCGTCTCGCCGTACCCTATCGGCGAACTGCATCTCCAGAACCAGAAGCCGAAATACCAAATCACGGATATCACGGGCAAGCTGGGCAACAGGACAGATGTGACACTGGAGTTGGGATGGAATGTGCAGCCGTGGGTTGGTGCGTTGACGTGGACGAATTGGAACAAGGTGGGCGTTTGGCAGGGACTCGAGGGCGGCAAGAGCAATGCTTTCAAGTTCCCAGAGGTGGGCGCCAAGGCCGCGAAGCCCAAGGACTTGGAAACGGAGAAGGGAGCAGAGGGCTACAGGCTCGAGGTTGGTGGTGAGCAACCGCTGAGAAAGGCTGTTGTTTAGGTGGGCCTGTTGGGCAGAGGAGGCGGCGTGTATTACAGTCACCAGCTAGTAGCCATTGTCTGGGATATATATATAACATTTGCAACAAAGCAAAGAGAATGTGTGATTCTTTTATTTTCTGCTGCATGCCCTCCTCGGATATGATGTCCCGTCACCACTACAGACGCGTTGATAAGCATCATGGATTACAGCAAGTGATATGCGGCGCCTAAGCAACGCATTCCGTTTGAAAAAGCATTCATCAGTAATGGAATGAGCAAATTAAGGATAGAAGCAATGATTCCTTTTGCTAATAGTGGCGGCTTTTTCATTCATACATTCCTCCAGAACCAATCCGTTCCTAGCACCACCACATTCCAACATGTATCTTACACTACTTTCCAAGAATTCAAGAACAACAACAACAACAACAACAAAATGTCTCGTTATAACTTGCATCTTGCGTTCATGACTTACCTATCTGCATGTCTAAGCCAGGCAGCTTCCCTCCCATCCACTCCTTTTCAGAAGCATTCTCCACATTCATTTAGACGTGTTGCTACACGGCAAAATTACACACAAGACACACCACCATGCGGGCCCTTGTCCTCGGAGCGCTGCTGGTGCAGACGCTGAACGCCCAGGTGACGGATGACTTTACCGTCGCTGCTACCCCAGCCCCGCTAGAGTCTGACATCTCGTCTCTGGCGGATACGGGTGTAGACGGTATTATCGACGGCGGTGCCACCGACACCGACGCCCCAGCTTCAGTCACTTTCGACGATGCGTTGGGTAGTCAAACTACTGCTCCTGATCCACTGGACTACACTTCTGAGCTAGGGGACTATACATCTTCGCTCCCGCTCGGCACAGCAGACGTCATCGTCAGCACGAGCACTGAGTCCGATGACACCAACGCGGTGTCTACATCCACCGATGATACGTTTGCGTTTGCAACACCGGATCTCAATGGCGCCATCAGCTTCGATGGCACTGATTGGAACTTTCCGGCTGATACCGCCGCGGCTACGGACTCTGGACCCGATTTCCTGAACGGCTTTGCTGTGTCGACGCCGAGTGAGGATCTGGCGGCTGATCCAGCGGCTACGGGGCGTGCGGACGATGATAGTGCGGACTTTGCTGCTGATGCAAATGTGACGGGTGGGGGTGATGGGGCGACAATGACTTCAGTGAAGGCGGCAGACTTGGAGTTTCCCTATACGACGGATTATGCTGATGCGGCAACTGCTACATCTTCCGAGGTGGTGTATGATGAGGATGGGAATCCCATTGTTCCTGATGCGTTTGCTGGACTGGCGGCTTCGGAGACTTCTTCTGATGGTGATTTCTCCGCTGCTACGCCGACATCCCTCCCCGGCGACGATGACGGTTCGTTTGTCGACGAGCCGTCTCAGCTTGATGCTGGTACCACTATGGATGCCGACATCACTGCATCTGCTACTCCAATTTCAGGGGACCTGGACGCACCGCTCATCACCTCTGGTGCAGCGGATACATCATTTGGTGTAGGAGCCCAAGACTACAATGATGGCACGAACTCAGCAAGCTATGATGGCCAAGATTACGACACCACGACTGATGACAGTGAGTGCCCATGGTGGTGTCTCGGCGGCGTCAACAACAACGGTGGCGGCTACACTGGTAGCTACCCTAGCGACATTGCTAGTCCTAGTAGCGGCAACGGTGGTGACGGTACCGATTACCCCGACAACGGCAACGAATATGCTGGCGGTGATGGAAGTGATGATGGTACTGGCGATGGAACTGATTACCCCACCAATACCTATCCCGCCGTCAGGAAGTATCTGAAGCGAGCTCTTCGCAAGCGTCAGTCCAATGGCTTTGCGGCGTTCAATTGGCCTTCTACTTCTACTTCTACTGCAGTCAGCCAGGGGGGAATTGCTGCCGCGGATTATAGGTCTGGATGCCCACCTAGTTGCTACGGTAGCTCCTCGTCGGCGGGTGGTTCTCCAATAACAACAGACACGGCACAATCGCCATTCATCAGTCAGCCATCGACTACTAGTACGATGGATGATGGGTACAGTTCTGGGTATGACGGCTCGACATTTGGGGTGTCGCCGACGGGTGTCTCGACACCTGCTTGTGGTTACGGTTTGGGTGTAGCTTGCCCTGACACCACACCGTCCTCACCTTCTGCAAGCCTACCCTCTACCATCAACACAGAGACCAGCACATTCCTCACACTCCCCTCTCCTAGCTCATCACCGGCTTACTACCCCGCCTCGCCTTCAGTTGGCACATACCCCGATCCATCTGGTGTTGATTACACTGGCGACACCCTGGCTGGCGTTTGTCCCTTGACTTGCAACGCCACGTACCCAAACCTCAACTTCTGCGACATCACTACCAGCTGCACAACGACAGGCGGTAGCCAGGGCAGGACTTATTGTGCGTGCCGAGCGGGGTATCGCGCAAGTCGCTGGAACGCAAAGGATTTTACAAAGCAGTTCCATGTACCAGGGCTGCCGTATGTCTATGTTGCGCCCGGAGTGGTGTGTGATGAGGTCTGTGGGGATACTCTGTGTAGCGAGGTTCTGGTTAGGCCACTATGTCAGTAGGGTGGTTAGCATATGAGAAACAGCAGGGCTAGGGGTGGATGAGAGAGAAGTGAGAGTTGAAGTAGGGGAGTTGCGAAGATGAACGATGGATCATGGAGGAACGCAATCTTCTTATTCCGAATGCATATTTCATCTTCTCTCTGGGAATTTACGCTCATTGCATGCTCGGCTTTCGATATTCCAACATTCTTTTTGTGTTTTCGGGAGCTTCCATGGAGTGGAAGACGACAGGTCTCCTGGAAGAACTAATGAGAGTCGCATAGGGAATCTTTCTGGCCGGAATTGCGGTGTTCATTATCCGCATAGTACGTATAGGATCAGCAAAAGAAAGCCATACTTCACACGTGTTAGTCTAACGATAAGTCGTCGTCATATCGCACACTTGCAGCGCAATGGTCTTGGCAATCAGAGGCGAGTAGGCTCTCCATCCCTGTTGCCATGCTTTGTCAGGGCTGAACTTAGTAGCAGTGCATTTTTTTCGGTGCCCAGGCGGTGAATTACGTAGCGATCAAGTGTGCTTGTCCACCCGCAGTCACGGCTGCACCGGTTTTCCGTGATTCGGGCGGGGTATGCTTCGATATCGCAAGCGGAGACAGAAGCGGTAAGTATTGATGAAGTGTGGCCCAAGCCAAGGAATGAAGAGTCAAGGCCAAGCAAATATCTGGCTCGTGATCAAACCTTGCTTTACGCAATCTGCGGTGTGTCGTGTCTGTGTACAAGCTCCGGAAAGTATCTTTTCAGCTGGGTCGCGTAAAAGACGGGGAGAATGCGGCATACAGACATAGCTAGCATACTACATACACGAGTCGTGATTCCGGCTGGCTGAGAGAGGGTATTTGGACCTGGCTATGATGCTTGCTGGCCGACGGCGAGGTGCAGATGATAGTGAAAAGCACGTAGACGGTTACCTAGAAAACAACAACAAAAGGGCTGAGCGACAGGGGTGTATGAAAACGTGCAGGTATACGCGCTAGACAAAGAGCCCTAGTCGTGTCAGACGTCGTCGGATAGGGATAGGGCTGGAGTGGCGAGTGTGGTGGCTGTAGTTGGTGGATGCGAGGGGCGTGCGGGATGGATGAGCGTGCGCTGAAACTTGGCTTTGAGAACAAGCAATAGTAGCGGGCTTGGCGAAATGAGCAGCACAGCCACCGCGGCTTTATTTGACTTCCGGAGTCTCCACCCGCACTGTCCTGTTGGCGCGCTCTGAACCACGAAACGTAAACAACTCATGTTCCGACCTGCGTCAGCCTACCTCACCGGCTTCATCTCGCGTGCACACTTGGAGACACGACTCCCCCCCCCCCGATAAAGGACTGTCCGCAGCAAGAGCCCAAAGTCCACTTGCACCTGCCATAGGGTGATTGTTTACCTAGGTGGCCCTAGGCTGACGTCGAAACAAGCCCCTCCGTAAGCTTATGAGCGGGTATTACCCAGCGTGACGAACTCGCCGAAGCCACTTGCCTCCCCCGGCATAGCGCCATTTGGTGCCGTGGTCAACAAATGCCGGGAATATGCTTATTCCGGCTCCTAACCCCCTTGAACGGAGTCTTCGGCCAACGCAAGGCTCAACCTGCGCTGACATGTAGGTTACATGCCATGGTTCTGTAAGTCACGACATGACAGGATGCTCTACCATGCGAACGGTACCAATTGTTGGGGGAAACCAGCCAGGATGTGACTTTGTTGCAGATGCGAACTCAGGGTCAAGGAGAAATTGCACGAGACCCAAAGCTGGAATAACGAATAATGCCCAAAGGACACGGCCCCGAGCAGGGACTCACGCACAGTTGTGCACGCAGTCACATCCCACACTCGCAATCTGCATTCACTTCCTGCCCTTTTCATGGTTCAGTCGGCCAGGGAGAGGACAGCGCGAGGCTCTTTAATCAACAAACTACAGCTGACGACTGGTGCATGAAACGCCAACGCATTTTCGGAGGCTGAGTAGTGCAGCGACAGTGTATGGCGCTTACTTCGTATTAGACCTCCGGAACATTACCTGAGCGCATCACGTGTGGTCTGTGACACACAACTAGTAAAGCTCCGGTCTTCGTCGCGTCTCGTCCATTTTGTTTCCTTACTGGAACATGCAAACTACGCATTTTGATTCTGCAGAGACGCCCAATATGACGACGCCATTTGAGAAACAGTCGTCGATAGAGCTCCAACCCCAGACTCCTTCACCCCCTAACTCACGGGAACAATTGCTCTCCAACGCAGAGTCGTTCCCCGATAATGGCGCAAAGACAAAGAAGCCGCTGTCATTCTATATGACTTTTCTAGCCTTGAATATTTGTGTGCTGCTAGTTTCGCTCGACTCGACAGCACTGTCAGTCGCAATACCAGTCAGCACCTGCGCCTTCCCTTTGTTGTATCGAGCCTACTAATACGGGATACAGATCATCACGGATAGTCTCCATGGTACCACACTCCAGGCTTTCTGGGCTAATCTTTGCTTCCTTCTGGCGGTTGTGGTTGTGATGCCCATCATCACTAGCGTCTCCGATGTCATAGGCCGCAAGATACCTCTGTACGCTTCCTTTGTCGTGTTCATGGTTGGGTCCGTCGTCTTTGCTACTGCCAACAGCATGGCTGTACTTATCGTCGGCCGCACTTTACAGGGCTTGGGAGGAGGCGGACTTGATGTGCTCGGCGAGGTCATTCTCGCAGACATTACCACACTCAAGGAACGTCCGCTATACCTTGGACTCTTTTCGATCCCCATGGCCGGTGGCGCCATCTGTGGCCCCCTGATCGGAGCCGCCTTTGCACAATATGCAAGCTGGAGATGGATCGGTTGGATCAACCTGCCGTTTGGTTTCGCCGGACTGGTGCTTCTCTTCTTCTTCCTCAACCTCAAGACTATCGACACCTCAATCTCTTACACACTCTCGCGTCTGGATTGGTCTGGCATGGCCCTTTTCGTGACTGGCAGCATCTTGTTCTCGCTACCACTGTCTTGGGCAGGTGCCATACACCCATGGACCTCATACAAGACTCTCGTTCCGTTCTTACTAGGAATTGCCACTCTGGTAGCCTTTGGCTTCTATGAAGCACGACCAGCTCAGCCAGTGTTTCCTTATCGAATCTTCAAAAGCCGGACTGCCTGCGCAACCCTTGTCGGCTCATTTATGCATGGAGCAGTCATCAACGGCGGCCTCCTCTACTTGACTCTCTCACTCCAGGCCACCTTCCGGGACACAGCTGCCAGGTCTGCTGTAGAGGTGCTCCCAATCTGCGTCTTCATCGTCGTCTTTAGCGTCTTCGGAGCAATCAGTGTAGAGATGACGCGCAAGTACAAGTTCTTAACCATTGCTGCATGGCCATGTCTGGTTAGCGGTGTAGCACTTCTTGCTCTATGGAAACCACACGTCCCCGGCATCGTCAAGTACGGCCCACAAGTCCTCGCCGGTATGGGTCTTGGCACAATCTTCACCATCACTACATTCCCCATGAATGCTAGTCAGCATGCCGACGATGCTGGACTTGCCATTGGCATCATGGTTTCTTTCCGCATGTTTGGTGGAATGACAGGCCTCTCAATTGGCTCGACAGTCTTCCACAGCGTCTTCAGGCAACGTATTCAAAGCCTAGGCCAACTACCGACCCAACTTGCGACCCTCCACCACGTACGCGAAGCTGTCGGCTTCATTCCCAAGCTTCGCAACATCGATCAAACTATTCCTCTCTACGAAGACGTCATAGAAGCATATAGGGTTTCTTTCATGGCTGTGTTTTTGACACTCGCAGGTCTGGGCGCCATTGGTATGGTAGCTTCGTTTTTCCTCGTGGAGCTCAGCCTTGAGAATGATGATGTTGGAAGACAAGGGTTTGAAGACAAATGAGCATAAACCCGAGCGCTGGCGCATTCCCAATATTCCCTTTTCAAAGTACACGGCCTATAACGAAAGCGTTTTTTTTATTACTTTAGAGTTTCTATCATGTTACTAGACTATTGTTTAATCGCGCACCGAATGGGGGCATGAATGGCGTTGCAATTTCCAGGAAGGCAATGCAAGTATTGTTTTAAGCAAAACTAGCGTGCAGGAGCTGAGTAAACAGGCTTCTCTACTGAAAAGAATTACACTAAGAAGAGCGAGCAGCGTGTTGCCCAGCATTCTCTAGCACTTTGCTACAACAACAGCTCAAATTGCAAGATCGCCTGCTTTGTGCATACAAAATTCTTCCACAGAAGACAACATCATATAGGGCGTTGTCTCAACGAAAAGAAAACAATTCACTCTTACCACACTAGATCCCCCCTTGTACTAAGACACGCACCTTCGCACATTCCTCGATGCCGGCACTAACCCCCCCACCCCCCCAATCCCCGAACCTACAAACGCCCCATGTGAACCACAACCCGCACATAGCTGCAACGCACCTAGTCTCAGCCCTTTGCTCCTGTCGCCAGCTCTAGAACGTGCAAAGACCGACAGCCACAGATCCATCAAACATACATACGTGTCGCAGTCTGTTTCGAGTCGTGGCTTTTCTGCCTTGCCCAGACTTACCTATGTACTTGGCAGAATTCAATTCAAGACTTGCAGCCTGTATTCTGATTCTGGCCGAGTTAAGCGAGCGAAGCTGAGAAAAAGGGTCTAGGTAGGCACTATGTGGCGCTTGCGTGTTGCGGTGGCGCAGGGCGGGAAGGGCTGAGGAGGCTAGGCTGAGTTTGGGATGACGTTGAGGACCGCTGAGCTGAGGCGCCGGGGTTTGAGACTGAAAGGGGGGGGCGGTGTGTATGTGTTTGTGGCGCATGGGATTATTGCGTTGAGTGATTTATATATATTTGGTGTGAGGTTGGTGCTGGGTTGTAGGTGGTCGGAGTAATAGACACCATGTCCAGTTGCAAAGGGTGCTGGATAGCAATACATTTTTGCACTTTGGCCCGCCATGCGACGCAATAAGTAATGCTTGCCGCTTTTCAAACTTGGCACCGCTTCGGTGCTGAAGTCATGGTGGTGTGGTTCCGTGCTTGTGTTTTGGCGCTAAAAGAGATCAAGATTTATCCGGGCAAGTGCCGCAAATGGGAGTCGGTGGAATTTCTTCATCGGTACTATCTTCCTATATAGCCTGCCTGTATAACTTAGTTTCTTCAGTGTACCTCGGGGTCAGCTGGTTCACGACTATCGACTTGAAATACTCTGAGGTGATTTACAGTAGTGGTGATGGCAGTGGCAGTAATACCGACGATATTCTAGGTTGGAGGACAATAGTATGCAAGGAAAGAAGGGCGAAAGGACCAAGTAGAAAAATGTGGCAACGCAAACGAATAAGAGTATTCAAAAGGGGACAACAGTTCATGTTCAGCTGCACATCACATTTGAACAAAGCAACGCATCTTACCTTAGCAGCTCTTTCTCACATATCTGCCATGGATCAAATATGTATGTAGTCCTCATACAGATGATAGTGAAATTATGCTGATTAACAAACTACCTGCTTGATTGATTCATAGATTCATAGCCTTGCAACGGTATATCCTACCCATCAGTTGCACACTGAGTGCGAACCCGCTGGGTGTACATGGATGGCTTCGTGATTGCAATACCGGACACAAAGAAATACTATTGTATCTCTCGACAAAAAAAGGGGGGCTTCACAGCTTCATCTCCTCCCACTCGCCGCCTTGCGGAAACCCCAAGTGAAATCTTCCACATTTGGCAAAACTCAACACCGCCTCCTCAGCCATTTTGAAATCCGTTACTCTACCTCCAACCTCCTCGTTCGCATCCAGGAAATGTGCGTGTACGCGGGGTCCACTGATAGCCCTCATCCAAGCAGGCACAATGAAGCCAAATATGGTTCCATCAATTGCGTTGCGACTGGGACCGTCGTCAAACTCTATCGATTCAAAGTGACCGGCAATCTTGAAGGGCATGAGTGTATTGACGCCTTTGGCTGGGCCGACATCGTTGGATGAGACAAGTTCATCGAGGCCTTCTAGAGATATCGATGGAATCCTTAGGCGGAATGATGGATGGTAGACTGTGACGAGGGCAAGTGGAAGACGTGCTTCCATAGGAGCTGGTTTCGCCTTGCCATCTTCGGTGAGGGCGTATGCTTGCCGGTCATTGAGGATCATGAGACGCCCGTCTTCGTATACACCGATGCCGTGTGTGCCGTGAGATGTGAGATCAGCTGTGCATGGCTGGCCTTGGCTAAAGCCAGCGTTGAGAGCGGCATAAGTTGAGAATTGGAATATATCGTTTGGTATAGAGCCGACCATATTGAGGGTGTTGATGGAATTTACGAGTCAGCTGCGTTGCGGGCTGTGGTCTTGAATGTGTTGAAGTTCTCCGGAGTTAGCGGAGAGCCGATCTCCGACTCGGCATTCGTCGCAGTGTGTAGGTAGGCGTCATGTTTTTGGGGGGTTTCTCGCATTGCGTTGTGCTTGATTTACGGAACTTGAAGATAAGTCCACAGTCGAGCCTGCCCAACCAAATGGTAACCTTGAGCCGGCCTCGGAAAGAAGCAACTTCACCGTTGTGACCAAACTTGGGTTTGAGCTAGGATCTATGCTCCTAATGTTATTTTTCGATTTTTCGTCACATCCCGCTTGTCTCGATAACATCTACGCCTACGGTAAATCGCTTACGCTTGGCAATGAAATTGGATGTCATTACATCAATAGAGTGAGTTTGGACCGGACGTAGTGTGCTCAGAGATACTCTGATTAATTTCACAGCATGAGAACCTCTAGTAATGTTCACGTTGAGAAGTTTTGCAGCATTGTTTGGTTGTGTCCAAAGGATAGGGTCTGCTGGGGAAGTAGGTAGAGGACCAGGCGAATAACAGGCCCGCTTATGTAAGTCGACTAGCGCGAATACCCGGAAGCTCAACTTCACCATTACCACGGCATCTTCCATAAGCAATTGCGCAGCCCGTCTGCACCAGCACCTCGCCCGATATGCTCCCCACTACTCTCCGCGCTCTGCGCTCTCGCGGTGCAGCAGCGACCTCCCGCTCCTTTACCCGCTACGTCTCTACGGCAACAACCAGCAATCAGGTCCCCGCCAATGACCCCGTCAAGCGCGACGCGAAGCCCAATGTATCCGAGACCAATGCGCTGCCTACCTCTTCCGAGGGTTCATTCGACAAGGTTCTTCAAGAGTCCCCGGAGGAGGCTGAGAAGATGAGGGTCATGCAGGCGCCGAACTACAAAGGCATCTGGTCAAGGAGTCAGAACCCAAGGGAGATTGCAATGAGTGGGCCGAGGTTCGAGCAGAGCATCATGGAAGACCAGGTACGCTGAATCACTTGTTGGGGCGAAATTTCAGGGCGAAGCGTGTTGGAGAAACGAGGAACAAGAACGTGGAGGGCAAGAACATTAGCTAACACGGAGGTGTTTAGCCTCGTCCATATGCTGCCATCGAGCTCATCCACAAACAACCCGTCCGATGGACACACGACCGCACCGTATCTTGCGACGGAGGAGGCGGCCCTCTGGGTCACCCTAGGATCTTTATCAACACCGATAAGCCCCAGATCTGCTGGTGCACATACTGTGGCCTACCGTTTGTACGTTCTAGAATCCTTAATTCCGGGTTCGCAGATTGAAAAATTTGATCTGACTACAAACGCTCCATTGAACTTGAGCTTACCACATATAGGCCCATGAGAAACACCGAGCGCTTCTCGAAGCTACCCCCGAACACGAGCTATCATACCCACTTGGGCCGAAGGGCGATGTAGCGGAAGTCAACGAGACACAAAAGGTCACTGATGAGCCGCTCGCTCAGCGATAGAGCAATTCAGACTCTCACAGTAGTTTGAGTTGGTGTACATATGTCTTGCAATCAAGGAATTCTCGCAAACTGCAATATGTTCCTATGCATGATAAATATGATGACGTCCAAAAACCGAGAGTTTATCGTGTGTTCTAGATCGGGAGGGGCTCCAGGCCAAACTATTGACTATTTCGGCAAGAGTGAATACATGTAGGATGTCGAAGATGAATTCCGTAAAGATTGAGCTAAACTGGAGAGCAGATATCTTGTCTAACATTTTTTATTGCCATTTTCCAAGTATAGCACGAGGATTTACCAACATATAAATGCTCTTGAAGGATTTTCCTAGACTTTTCATATCTCTACTCCGAACAATCCGAAGACCATCGAAATGTTTGTTATCGATATTCATAGTTACCCACCTAGAATGAAGTTTCTCTAGATATCCGCTAGGAGGTCTACAGCGTATGTAAAGGCTTACAGAGTATCGACCTCCAAGATAGAGGTCAGGAGGTTTACAAGCCATTATTCAATCTTACTGGCCAATCACCTGGCATCAACGCTAATGGCCTTCGACTATGCACCATATCTTGTGACTGAAAACTAGTCATGGCTTCTGGCAATGACAGGAGCGTTTACAACAGCACATTGAATCCATGCTTAATAACGCGCAGCACAACACGATAGCACGCAGCCATGCGCAAATAGTCTAATTGAGTAATGAAGGTATGCAGGGTTCACTGCAAACACCCAGAAAATCTTGGAATGCAACATCACAGAACATTACCAACGTCAAGAAACCCATGCCATCGCTGGATGTAATACCTCCAACGCGCCGCTCCCCTGCCTCTACCCCCACCAATCCTACGTCATACGCCACCCCACCTCACTAACTCCAATCTTTCCCCAAAACATCATCGCAGCCCCCGAATCCAATGCCGCAACCCGCCAACACGACCTCGCACCTCACCACCTTCCTAATTGTCAGCATCTTCGTTGTCGCCCTCTTTCCCAGCATCTTCGTCGGCATCTTCTGGGCGCCATACAACAGCATAGCAGAGTACCTTGTTCCGACGCCGCCGCCCCGGAAAAGCGTAGTTTGCACGAGTCCGAACATCTGTACGAGTGGGGCCATCATGTCTTGGTGAGTTTCTCTATGTACAGACGCGTATTCATATATTGCCAATTCAATCATCCCGCGGGCAAACAACGACAACAGTCCAGCCAAAATAGAGAGGACCAAGTCATACAGACCGCAAACTAACCACGCTCCCCTTCTAGGACCCAGAAGTCCCTTACGCTCCCCTCGCGCTCACGTGGCTCCTACCTAATCACCGACCACATTACCAAAGAGGTGCCCGAGATAAAAAACTACAAAACCGGCCTACTCAACCTCTTCGTCCAACACACGTCGTGCGCCCTCTCGCTCAACGAAAACTGGGATCAGGATGTGCGCGCAGACATGAATACGGCGCTGGATCGCATCGTGCCCGAGGACAAAAAGGGCGAGGGCTTGTACCGCCATGATGCAGAGGGCAGCGATGATATGCCCGCCCATGTCAAGAGCGCGTTGATTGGCGCTAGTGTCACGATTCCGATTACGAATGGAAAGCTTAATACAGGCACGTGGCAGGGCATTTGGTATCTCGAGTTCAGAGATGTAAAACATACGCGCAAGGTGGTGGCCACGATTCAGGGCGAGAAGATGTGAGGGGGAAATCTTGGGGGGGGGGGAGAATGAAGGGCTCTGTACAACATATATGCAGCTTGTGTCTTGTTTTTGTTTTGTTTTTTTGCGACGAGCTGTTGAGCTAATATCGTGACAATAAATTGTACATTGTAAGGTTGACCTTGAGGATTGTTTGTTGTTTCACAAGTGATATCGATGCTCAACAGCCGATTTTCACAACGCGGTATCTAGAGGGTTGTTTAATAACGTTGAAATTCTAGAGGTCTCCTTGTAATAGCGATAACTCTAGTCGCGATGACTCTGTAGTTGCCTGGAGTCGTGCGAGCATAGAAAAGATGCCCCTGTGCTACTCTACCAAACGCCTTCATCAACCATGACTCTTGCGGCTTGTGTTGACGATGAAGAGTGTAGATCAGGCATGGAGTCACATGGTAGAGCTGCATGGTTGGTGATGATATGAACGAGAGATTGAATTTCAAGGAGATTATCGTGGAATTGCTTTGGTCTACTTCACAGTCGACCTCAACGCCATATTTTCCAGACATTTTTGCAAATTACCAAATCCGCACCCAGACGAACACCTTTGCCGTAATTCCCAACGCCAGTACTATGAGATCCCGGGTATCATTGCTCGTCCAAAAAAAAGAATCAGATACCAGATTAGATATGTAAGGGAAAAAAAGATGGAAACATGTTTTAAATCTAAGGCTTCGTATCGTGAAGCGTGAAGCGGCTTTCGCCCTCACCCACCGCCTCTCGTCACCGCCAACAGCGTCAGAGGACGACTCGAGCCAACCCCATTTATGCGCGATGAAAGACCAAGAAGCCAATGTCAGCGTCCATCATCCACCGGCCAGGATGACACTCGTTCTCGATCTGGTAGTATGACCGGAGGTGCCACTCGCCATTGACTTCCCGGCACCAGAACGGATCGTCGTCGCGGGCATCTGCGGGCCTGATCTTACGGGGATCATACGCACCGCGCTCCGTAGCGATCCTGCGGTTTTCCATCTGAATATCCTCGCGTGTTGGACCCTGTGCTGCATGACCATGGATGTACGCCGGCCTCGTCTCTCTAACCATGTGGTTTGGGGTTTGGTAGGCTTGGGCGTGGCTGTTGGTAACGTGGAAGGTTGTCGTTGTGGTCGAGGCACCGGGAGGGTAGACATGCGTCGTGTAGCCGTAGTTGGGCACAGTGTTGTAGTAAGTCCTCTGGTAAGGGAGATAGAAGTTAGCAAGCGGGTACATAGAGCCATACAAGTTGTAGTTGTAGTAGCCATAGCCACCGCCGCCATAAGAAAACGGATGGGAATAGTAGTTGGAGGGGTAGTAGTTGGCAGCAGCAGCGACGGCGGCGGCGGCGTATGGTTGGGGGTAGTAAGGACGGGTGTTGTATACCGCAGGTTGATAGGCACCCGCCGCATGTCCAACTCCAACACCCATACCGACGCCGACGCCGACGCCGACACCGACACCTGCGTAGCCGGCTCCATAGCCATATCCGCCGATGACGCCTGCGGGTGCAGCACCGTTCGGGGCTTGGCCGGCGTAGCTGAGGAGGCCGCGCTGGCCATAGCGGGGGTTGTAGATGTATTGGTGGCGGGGCTTTGGGTATGCCTCCATTGTGACGATTGGAGGTTGGTGACTGGGGTAGTGACTGAGAAAAGAAGTGGGAACTATTGCGAGAGAAAAGTGGCAAGGTAAAGGAAGGCCAGAGTGAGGCAGACAAACCACCAGGCAGATGAGAAAGCAGACAGAGAGCCTCGATGTATGCAGTACGCAAGATATCACACGCGCCAACGACGGCGGGACAAGGCAGCGGTGTGGTAAAAGGGCAGGCACCGCCACCGCAATCGGAAGCAAGAAAGGGAAAGGGCGGAAAACAAGACTTACCATTGCGGAATTGGCCGGCATAACACTGCGACCGCCAACTTGATACCCAGTTCCGTATCCATAGCCAGAAGAATAGCCAGGGTGGCCACCTCCAGCAAAGCCTCGGGGCACTATGGCCTCTGAGTATCCCCCAGGAATGATGCCTCTAGGGTAGCCGACGCGCTGAGAGTATCGGTTCGGATGGGCAAACGCACTGCTCATGTAGCGACCAGCAGGCGGGCGAGCATAGTACCGCGAAGGGTAGTAGGAGCCTCCGAAACCATATCTACGACGGCGGGACATGCCAAAGCGCGGATGGTAGTCTTGGGTGTAGTATGTGCGGCCATTTCGGATCTCGGTTCTGGTTTCGTAGCTATATTCGTCGTCGTTGAAGCACATGTTTGCCCTTGTGGTGAATCGGCTGTGAAATTGGGACTGTTTGGAGTCGAGGTGGGTAAACGAATCAAACAAGCTGATAATGAGCGAGGTAAACGGGGACAAATAAGGAGGGGAGTGGATTGTACTTTGGCTTTTACAGTTCCGCGTGACCTTGAGTCATGTCATGGCCATTTCAATGAGAACAATGAGTATGTACAAGATACATGTACATGACCCTGTACCTTGGCTACCTTTTCTCATATCGGTTCTATGTCCCCTTGCCATTACCACTCTTCGGCACAACACCTCCCTCGACAGCCCCATTCCCCGCTCCTGACGCACCACTACCCTTCTTCACCTTCTTCCCAAACACGGCGCGAAACTTGTTCAGAACCGGAATAACTGACCACCTAGCAAAAGCCGGCGTTGCCCACACACTAAACACGATCCTCGGGATCAAGAACATCTTAACAATTGCATAAGCCGTCGCAAACTCTACAACCAGCCTAACGCCTCCCTCGCTAATGTTCCACGCCCGGTCCACCTTCCTAATCCTCTTCGTCTCACTGCCAATGCCATCATCGTCAGATCCAGAAAGCCAACCCTGCTGCTTCATCCATGCCCTCCATTTCCCATCATTCCGGATCTCGCCAACTTCGCGCTCGGCTTCCAACGCTTCATCGTTGCGTATCCAGCCCTTGCGCTTAAAGTACCGACCGAAGCGCTCCACGCCAGAAGCAATCCAGGCCCCTTCTGCGAACCATGGAGGTAACCAGTGTGTGTAGTGGAAGTAGCCCGCGAGGCCAAAGAGAGGAATTATAGCGGTGAGTTCGTGGAGGATGAGGAAGGACGTTATGTGTGTGACGGGCGCGTTTCCAAGGGCATTTGTGTATTTGTGGAGGAATTTGGGGAGTCGACGGTTGAAGCGCTCGATGCGCGATTGTGAGGACGGGGCAGATGTGAGGGGCTCTGCTGCGTAGGTGCGGGTATATGGGTTGCGGAGGAGCTGGCTTGGACGCGTTGTCGCTCGTAACAGTCTTCGTCGGAGCATTTTTGCGTCTTAGCTTTCCTTCTCTTGCTAATTGCTCATCCTGCGGGCCCGAGTGGCTCTGTACTGTATAGATCCATGGCGGAAGAATGTCAATGTCCGGTTGGGTACGACCATGTCGTCGGAAGCCAGGCGGGCCGAACCTCGCGAGATCGTGCCTCTCGCGCCTTGAACATTGCCATGTGACTAGGGTGATTAGACACCTTACGCGACGAGAACACGTGTTCTGATCAAGTTCATAATGCCCTTTATGGTACATGTTTTTCACTTCTCTAGCACTTCTCCCTCTTCTCTCCTTGACCTCCAATTCCGATACATTACTCAACACTCAACCCATCAAAGCAAGACCGAACCGAAATATGCTTCTTTTCCGTAGAATCGAGCCACCCCCACCAAACCGAAACTTGAGCAGGTCACAATTTATAGAGGTAGTAGTGAAATAAAGAACGCAGAAAAGGGACTTGGCCACGGTAATTGATTGGTATGGGTCGACGAGAATACTAGTTCTTATGAATAGAATGACCCCTCCTTTGCCATCTTGGTAGTTTCGACTGCCATGTAGCTACAGAACGATTACAGCTACGACTCCCTTTACGAGATTGCACGCATTCATGCTCCATGAATGTAACGCAGTCGCGCTACTCATAGCTTTTCAGCGACCTCAACAAAGTCTTCCAAATTCCGTACTGGTCTCACACCACTGCTGACTTGCATGCTTGCTTTCCAAGCATGTATGTCCATGATGAGAACAGGGTGCGATGCATCAACCACGCTCTTGACATCTGCCGACGCATCTAGCGATTTTGGTGCTGCTGGCAAGCCAGAGTCTGCGACGCCAAGCGCAGCCTTTGCCTCATCCAGAACCTTGATGGCAACATCCTTTTCGATCTTAAGATCTTCGCTTAGGTGGCTGGCAACAGCCTCTGAGATTGCCTCTGTAGAAGAAGCGTCTTTGATACGGGTCTGGAATGCTTCATCGTTGGAGGCGATCTTGTGCTCGCCGAGTATTATCTTGAGTGCAGCCGCTGCCGTTGTCTTCTTCTCGTCGAGAGAAGGCTCTTTGGCCTTGGATTGTGCTTGGAGATGCACGGAGAGTTTCGAGCGTTGAGGAGAAGAGGTTGAAATGTAACGGCCGTAGAAATCAACCATGTCCTTCTTTGTGAGCGTCTCGAGAGTCGCAGCATCCACGTCGGCTGTGTCATTGTTAGTGTCCATTCCTCAAGAGTTTGAGGTGTAACATACCTTGCAGGAAATCATATGAATCACTGTAGATATGATTCCAGAACCTGTTGTCTTCTGACGAAAGGTTCTTCAACTTTGCCAAGCGCTTGTTGATCATAGCCTGCTTGTGACTCTCAAAGTCCTCTTCGCTCATTTCACTGAGTGTCTTCTCAAAGGTGTTCAGGAAGTTTTCGATTCGGCCCTCCAGATACCTACAGTCCTTCTCGCTTTGGATCAGAATGCGGTATCCAGACCAGATATCGTGAAAGCTGGAGCCCGAGAAGACGACATAGCCAAGCTGCTCGATGGTTCGTAGTTGGTTGAAGCATGGCTCATCCGTCATCTGTCCGAGTAGCAATAGTTTGGCACGAAGCACACTGTCGTAGCGATGTCCTGCATACAAGCTATACTCGATGCAATGATTGACGTTTTGAGGGTCCTTGAGTTGCTTCTCGTAGATGAAATTGCAACCTGATGGCCAGAGTAAACCTCGGCGAGTTGGCACCTGGTCTGCTGGCAATCTCCTCGGCTTCATGGTCCGCTCAACAAGGTCAGTGATCTTCAAGGCCTCCTCTTTGTAAAGATTGCCATGCGCAAGCACCTCGATTTGGCATTGTGCAAGAATCTGGGGGAAGAACTGCTGGACATCCTGTGCTGTCACGTTTTCCAGTTCGGGCAATAGCTCCTCGTTCATCACGCTCTTTTCGGTCTTGAACTGCCGTGAGTATGTTCCGACCTGGTGGAAAGGCTGGCCATATTCCCAGTTGCGCAGGGATCGCAGCATACGGTCGTGGATGATGCTGAATCGATCTTCTGAAACCTTGAGGTCTCGTACTTGGAGTAAGACCTTCTCCAGCAACACGTGTAACTTGTCGTTATATCCGCTGACTGTAATGGACAGGCCACTGATGTGGTTGGTAAAGTCATATACCAGTCCGGATATATCGGCGTCATACGCGTACTCGACCAAGGCGTCATTGACAAGCTCCCGGTAGAGGGTGCATAGAAGTGTAATTCGCGCTGTGACGTTTGTAATCGGTGTCCGAAAATAAATGTGCACGTTGGCCTTGGGTACCCAGAATTGGTCGTCCTTTTTCCACCAAACACGTACATTGTCGTCGTGACGAATGAGCTTTGGCTCTTTTGTAGGCTCTTCAACCTCTTTCTTCTCTACATCTAGCCGAGTAGGAATGAACTCGTTCTTGTGAGGAAAGTGCAATTCTGCTGGCCGACTCTTGCTTTCAAAGGCTTGTTCGATTTCGGCGAGGAAATCATCCGGTATCCTTTCAACCTTATGCTCTGTTCCGTACCACTTCTCCTTTTGGTCCCAGCCGCCTGGGAAGTCTTGGCTGATGATTGTCATCCTGAAGTTGTCCGGCCGAAGATATGACAGAGCCTCACGAATAAGTTCGGAGTCGAATTTTCTAATGGTAGCCGGGCCGCTTAGCAGCATCTTCCGCTCATATGGCCTTTGCATGATTCCTGCCAGCCCACTCGCAGTCCGACTGGGTGGGCTCTTCTGCTTGAAGCGAAACTCAACTTCGCTTATGCGCATTTGCTCCTCGACAACCCATTCCTGAGGCGGCTGGTCGCGCATCAGGCCAATGTATTGGAAGACGAGCTTGGTGACTTCCTTGTAATTCTTCAAGCCTTCTTCGGTCAATTTGATGTTGACTGTGAACAGTCCCGAACCAGGACAAAGCGTAGAGCCCCCAGCTCCAAGTCCATTGGCCCAGCCCTTCGCCTTGATGTGTGCAAGAACACTGCCGGGGCCTTCGTGACCAAGCAGGTGGCTTAAATATCTCGAGGGATGTGATTCGTAGAATTTCTCTTCGTCACGATACGCAAACTGAATCTGCAGAGAGCGAGATTGCAAGACTGGTCTAGCAAAAGTTTGCGTCAAAAGCTCTTTCGCGGTATAGACGGGCATGTCCCAGCGGTTCTTGCCAAGGTCCTTGTTTGGTACTTTTGAGAAGATGTCTTCCACCCATGTTTCCAAGGTGTCTAAGCTCTCCCGACCCAACACGACCAGCTTCATACGATTTGCAGAGTAGTGCTTGGAGTGGAACTTGATAAACTCGTCGCGGATCTTCACACCCCGCGCTATGGGCTCGTCGTGAAGCGTTTTGTAGCTACCGGTGGAAAAATGGTTGTAAGGATGGGCTGGGTTGGCCAAGGCTTTGTCAAGCTGGTGCATCCGCCAGGTATCATTCTGTAGATTCTTCTTGTTCTCCGAATCCACTGCTTTGAGCTCGCGATCTACCGTGTCTTCAAGGAACAGAGGGCTTATGAAGAATTGACCGAAACGGTCCAGGCCTCCCCATAGTGGCGAGTCCTCTTTTGACTCTGACAGGTTTACTTGTGACGCATCTGGCGTTGCAGCCTGGCTGCTCTTGGGCGAAGAGGAGGGATACGAGAGCTCGAAGTAGTAGTTGGTTGAGGTCGAGGCTGTGAAGGCATTCGAGTATCCGCCATGGCGCGTCAGGTACTGGTTATAGGCGTTTTCCTCTGGGTACTTTTCAGTGCCCATGAACAACAAGTGCTCCACAGCGTGCGCAATGCCCGGCATGTCAGGAGCATCGCTGAAGCTGCCCACGTTCACATCCAGCGCTGCACTTGCCTTGTCTGTGCCAGCCTCGTGTATCAAAAGGACCTCTAATTGATTGGGTAAGGTGATGATTCGATAGGAGCGATCGTCGAGTTGCGGCCGTTCAAGATCTTCTATCCGGTGCCGCCCTACCGCCTCTCTTCCCAGCGTCTCCGCCATGTTGACTGTGTGATTCCCTCTTTTCGACGAATGCAGAAAGCTATGCCGGGCAGCAGGCGATGGGATGGTGGTAGTATGGCGGCCAAGAGACGTATATATGTGGCGCGTCCGGAAGGAGCTGGTGGTGAGCGTAACAGAGCTGCAGCGATGTGATGAGGCTGCCGTGTACCGACCAATTGACCAGACAACCCTTGATGTGGGGATGAGCGTTTGACGTCGTGCTACAAGCGACAGATTTGCCAGAGACGGTCGAGCACCCAGGGTAGGAAGCATTCACAATGCTGCTAGTCGAGTCGATGAACGGCGGAACAGGCGGCCCCCGCTCCTAATTCACCACGACTAGCAATTGAGCACCTCTGGGCAAGTGCGCACGCCAACCGAATGGGCGGTGAGACAAACGGAGGCTCTGGACTAGAACAATGGATGGTGAATGCGGCCGAGATCCGACGGTTCGGTAGTGATCAACGTCAGTTGCTACATAGATGTGGTGGGGCCCTGGGTTTTCGATAAGGCAATAGGGCGATGCTATCGCGCCAGAGGATGCAATCAACCCGCCCACCCCCTCGCCCTCGCCAACATGGTGCCCAGAGCATTCGAAGCAGGTTACGCGCACACGACAGGCTTCAGAAAGGTGGTCAAGGCCACCATCTACATCAAGAAGAAAGACGGCATGTCGGATGCCGACTTCATTGACTACTACAACAACAACCATGCCCAACGCGCCGTTCCCATCCTCCAACGGCACGGCATCATCAGCTACAGCCTTGTAAAGTGTCCCGCGTGTCATGTTGTCGTGCGCCGATTCACAATACCATGCCGAGGCTGAGACCGTGATAGACGTACCACCTAGAACGCGACAGGAAGGCAGTTCAAGACATAATGCATGGCAAAGCTAAACTCATGGACTACGACGCCATCTGTACCTTTGTCTTTCCCGACTACCTTGCGTTGGCCAAGTTCATGTATGATAAAGAAGGTGCCGCTTTGAATCAAGACCACGACAACTTCATGGACGACAGCCAGATGAGAATGATGGTCGGTGATGAGTATATGTTAATAGAGAATGGTGACAAGGTCGGTTGATGGAACATGGAAGAAGACAAAGTCTCCACGGGGTATCATTGAACCGTACCAAATACAAAAATCATGTCGTGTCTACCTCCGGCCCTTGCCTCTGCCCCTGCCTGCAGACCCCCGTGTTGCTGACTTCGAGCAGCCTGCAGCCATATGTCCTTTCTGCCCGCACTTGAAGCACTCGACGTTGTCCATGTTAGTAGGCTTAGAAAGGCCTCCTGATCGTCGACCGCCTGAAATAGATGTCAAGCCGTTGAGATTCTCATTCTCGCCTTGTCGTCTTGATGTTTGATTTTGTGAGTCGCTGCCCATGCTTGCGTGCTTCTTCTTTTCTCGTTGCTCTGCAGCCATCTCGCGCTTGGTCTGCCTGATAAGGTCTGCAGTAGGATCGTCTGAGTCGTAATCGTCGGATGTAGACTCGGACTCTGATTCCGACCCTTCAGCTTTTACAAAAGCTACTGGAATCTGCAAGAGATTAGTAAAAAAAATACCCAACCAAGCTTGGTCATAACCCACTTCAGCCTTTTTCACACCACCCCCAAATTGCATTCTCACTGGCTTGATCTCTTCCTCTTCTTCCGATTCGTCCTCGGCATCAATCTCAGCAAACCCCGCTTGCCTGACCTCCATTGTATCCTGCCTCTTTCCTTGGAGCGGGTCCTTGAAACTCAACACCCACTTCGTCTCACCCGCATGCTCCGCTGCCTTGTCCAACGCCGCCTGGCGCTTCTCTTCTTCTGCATCCACCGCTGACTGTATAATCTCCTGGTCAGAAGTTCCCACCCCGGCGCCATTCGAAAGCCGTGCCTTCTTGGTAGGACGCCCATTTGGTGTCGCGGGCGATGCGGGTGAAGACTTCGCTGCAGCACGCTGCATGAACTGTTCGCGTGTTAGCACATGCTCCAAAACATAAGGAATTCCTCCGCACCTTCATTCCCATGAGCCCCTTGGACATGGTCTTGGGGGTGTTTGCGGACGGCATCTTGAATATCAGTAGCGAAAGTGAATATGGAGTCAAACGGCAGTCGTGGTTGCAGTAAAGCTGAACTTTGCGTTTTCGCGATCGCGTCCAACTTTTGGCGCACGGGCCCCGATGCGCTATGATGCAACCGCGCAGAGCAACCACGGACATCCATCCGTTCAGTTAGTATCACACAACATCCATGTCAAGGAATTCAGCCTGATTGTCTTGGCAGAGTGCAGGAACTTGCAATTTTTTCATGGATTTCTACGCCATCAAACATGGAAACCAAGAAAGCCGGCTGATGGACCCAAGACTCCACTAGTACATTTGAATAAGCAATCAGGTGTGTGGATGAATCACACTTCTTGACAAAGACGGAAATTGACACGAATTATTTATATAGTGAGTTATATTGCCCCGTTATATGCTTTACCGAACCCTTCTGAACATCCAAAGACCGATCTAATCTCGATACACATTATTGCATATACGAACAAGCGGTGGACATTCAGATCTTAAAATTATTTCCCTATTCGCTATATTTCCGGACCACAACCGTACACCCTCCATAACTTGGTCAATTCTGCGGGGATTTCGTTGAACATCGACCGAGACTGGTACCGGACGAGAACTCCTGTGGGCGCCATGAGTCGTCAAGGATAGATCGTTTCAGTTATATGTAATTCGTTATTCGTGATGCGGCAACACGCCATACAGAAGCTCTCTAGTTGTTTCCAGAGTGCACAGATGCTCAAGTAGGTCTAGGCGTGTTCGAACTGGTAGCCCTGGCGAAGAGAGTGGCTTTCAGCTGTCGATAAGCTTCGATGGCAGCTTCCCGTGACCGAGAGTCAGGGTCAGATTCTGTAGGCCGATATGAGTTGCGCCCTGGCAGCGATGATGTCCATATTGATATATCGGACGCGCGCTTTGGCGTCAGAAAGGGATGTGGTGACTGGTGCATGGATATGGGAGCCATTGAACTTTTTCCGTAGATAAGTGGAGCGTAAGATAGAGTGGATGAAGTGGATGAGCCTTGAGACCGAGGGATGTTTTGACCTGTCAAAAAAGGCGGGCCTCTCGGAACAAATATAACTTTCCTTGACAATTTGTCAGAACTGAAATCAGTACATATTGGATCTACCCGGTGGTCATCTTCCGACATATGCTCCGGCACGATAACAACTAGGGCTTCCAAGACAACGGCTCCATGGAACGAGCTTGTTTAGATAAAGATGCACACGCCATGAGGATAAGATATGTAACGTCAGCAATGCGCGGTCAATCGCATAACAAATCTCAGCGAGCATACAGCAATGGCGTTCGAAATTGGCGGGCGGCAGAAGTAGCGGGCGCGGAATGCCACGGGGCAGAAGATCGAATAATTTTGACGAATTGCGAAACAGCTCGTGGACGCCAATTTCTGTACAGGATGGCTGCCACGGAAGCTATGTGAGGTTCGGTGGTGTTGATTCCAAATCTCTTACACGTAATCGGCGCTAACGGCCGCTAGTGTCTTGGGACTCATCTTGACGAACCCGAAACCTGCGCAACTCCCGCCTGCATGCTTGCACACGAGCGTTATTGGCAAGCCCCCCTCGCTCGGTATGTAGGGTACGGGCTTTCAATCTCACCTCACGCGGCCTTTCAGCTGCAGATATCATCCTGGATCATGACAACGTGTCTTCATGGACATGCGGTTACACACATCGCGTGTGTCAGATGTACTAGTAACACTCGCCTACGCGAGCCGCCTCATCATCTGCCGTCCTGATGAATTACTCATGACTAGCCAGAAAAAGCAAGCGATGCCGCAAACTATTGATCGAGTTTCCTCACCGCTCCCCCGGCCGTGCCGTTCGATTGCCGTGCGGTTGGGGAAGTCTCCACTCAAGTACATGGCCACCCAAGGAACTCCGCAGCCGGGGCATCGGATGAAACACCGTATTCGATACGTTTCATGACATCTTCTTGCGGAAGGTGACAAATTATACAATGGCATTGTGCCAACCCACGCAGACATGTTTCTCGTCAGCCCTATGACTTGTTTTGGTACAGAAGTTCAACTTCCACGCATTAGCAGATGCAGGTCTTACATATTCCCAAGAGGCTAATGCGGGAGCAAGATGATCTCCCTTGGCCGCCCAACGATCTAAAAGATTTGTCACTTCTCAATATCACGTTGCTCGTATATGCGTATGAGGCTTATTACATGCAATGCAGTCTTTCCGACCTACTCATTTCCGACCTTCCACCTGGTGAGAAAACCACGTCATGTCCATCCGGCATCCGGACCTTGCTCTGTGCCAACATTGTTGAGCCCTACCCGTACCGAGAATAGTATCTGTCCCAACGGCATCCAAACCACGGCAGTCAACAAAAGCCTAACCGAGGTGCAGGATGCTTATGTCTCAACAGGAGTCGGCCTTCGCGTACATCATGTGGACCAAAACGTATACGCCGAGGCTAGGAACACATGCTGCTGACAAAGTCTTGCATCACATTACCATTGGCGATGGTACTATGTATCAAAGCTCAACATGAGCTCTTGGCTTAGACCCAATCCTCTTTGTGTCGCGTGCATTAGTCTTAGCCATGCAACCAGGAGCCAGCTCTCATGATCTAATGTCCTTTTCCTTCCTCGCACAAACAGGCCCGTGATCATCAAAAACTACAGTATGGCGTGGATGCGTTCACAGTCCATGGTTGTTCTAAAGACTGCCCAGCGCACGATATAACATCACCACGAAGAGATTTAGTGGTTGTTGCCTGTAGAGGTGTATCATCCCGGCGCGACTCTAAGCTGTGTCGTATATCTGGTTGAGCATGTGACAACCCCACCAACGAACCATACTTTGGGCGAGCGGCTTTCCTCATTCCATGATAAAGCCATCCGATTCACTCAACATTGCCGCGGAAAATAATGATTCAATTTCATTGATGGTTGAACAAAGAGATGAAATTTTTGGTTTGGTTGTGGCACGCGTAGTGCCGCGGTTCCTGAAGAGCGTGAGTGTACATTCGCTACGATGTTGCTTCATTGGGTTGACGACATCATGTCAACCATGGCCATCATGTCCCGTCAATGGAACGTGGAGCGGTCCAGCCCAATTCTTTATCTACTGCGATATTGAACTTCTGATGGATCGAGGCGTGCCCCTCACGACACCCAGACCACTGTGCTACCCTACAACTCGTATATGGCTCTATCCCTGAATCTTTACCAGGGCCAATCCACAACGTCCTTTCAACGAGATGCAGGATCAGTCTCCAGCTTGGTATGCCATGAGATACAAAGCATTGGCAGATATCCGTTACGCGGCTTTGATTCCCGCAGTGATGTTCACCACACTTGCCTTGCTAATGGTGGCTCTACGGTGGTGTTGCCGGATTTTCTCCAGATCAGCCAAAGTTGGCCCGGAAGACTATCTAGTTACAGCTGCAGTGGTAAGTATCCCAACTGTTTTCATGGTTCAGACCACTGACGACCACAGCTATTCTCAATCGGCTTTACAGGTGTGGTTGGTGGAGGCAAGCCTATCCACGAGGAATTGGCAAAGGGGTTCTGCCATACTGACCCTGACGCAGAATTCGGCATTGACGGTGCAGACATCCAGGGAGACAATACGAACCCATCAGCACTCTCTACTATGCTAAAGGTACGCAAGTTCGCATTGCGCGACTGTGCTATTCTAATCGTCTATAGCTCGTGCTCGCCCAAGCCATTTTCTACCATCTTGCAAGCAATCTCGTCAAAGCTTCTTTAGCACTACAATATATCCGCTTGTTTTCGGTCATCTCGCCAATGGTATGGGCATGCTACGGCCTCTTCATTCTGATCCTTGGTGCTGCAACCTGGGGCATATTTGGCAGCGTCTTCCTTTGCGATCCAGTGAAGAGCTACTGGGATGCCACACTACACGGGACTTGCATGGCCGAGAAGGAGCGCTTTTGGTCATCAAGCGTCATCGGCATAGTGCTGGACTTTGCGATATGGCTTTTACCTGTTCCCGTTATTAGGAAATTGAGTTTGCCAAGGCGGCAGAAAATGGGATTGGTGATTGTGTTTGGCTTGGGTGGATTGTACGTATCGTGTTTGCTCCCGTGTACGGCCTTGAGCTAATGGATACCTCAGCGTGTGCACTACAACACTGCTACGGTTCGTCCTCGTATACAATGCTGCACAACGTGGAGAAGTTACCAGTAAGAAGTAGCGCTTCTCTGCTTCTTTTCTCATGCTAATATCCTGCAGAAGCTGGTAACTACGCCATAATCTTCTCGTCGGTTGAAATAAATGTCGCCATCTGCTGTGCATCGGTGCTCGTAATGAAACCCTTCTTTGCCCATTTCCTACCCGCTATCGTATCGGAGCAGCCCCTATCCGCGGCAGAGGATGCGAGGACATGCAGAGCCTTGACTGGTCTACATTTGCTCACCATTGCCGTATCGGAGGAGGACGAGAAGAATAGGAAGAAGAAGGCACAAGATGAGGAACGGCGCGACACTTTAGTCGAGTCCAATACATTATCCCAACGAATTGCCGCGCCCAGAGCAACAAAGAAGGCAAAAAAGGGATGGGAAGTGATAAAACGAAACACCATGTAGACGACAGTTAACTACGCAGCTCATGAGCTTCGCCTATGACGTATGTCGGTCATCTTCACATTCGCATGATAATAGAGCTTCTCGGCGTATATGACTATTCTTCAAGGCGAGCCATAGACACTCTGGGCAGCTGAAGAGTTGGCTATGTATCCGCCAACTAGGTTGTTCAACTGGTCGAATGTTGAGTGTGAGACAATGTCGGTGGCAGATGACGACCAAGAAATGCCCCCACCAGGCCTGGCGTTAGCGCGATAGCTTAGCCTGGTCACCGTGCTCAACCTACCTCATCCTGCTGCAACCAACATCGATTGAATGCAACTCGGCCTGCGACCTCGCTTGCGAACCCGACCATCTTTGTACGACCTTGTTCAGAAGAAGAATATCGACCAGATATCCATATCTGGAGCTCACATTGCCACCGGCAAGGACGAAGTCGAGCCACACCAAGTGCCGCTTCCCGCGAGCCCATTGCTACCTCCGCAAGGCGAGCTTCCTCCCCACGCGCCGCCACACATCACCCTACAGGAAGCCAGTGACGACGAAAGCGACACATCAACAGCCAAGATGCCTCCTGTAAGCTCCATCAGCCGGGCTGCGAGTCTGGCGGCCGCTAACTGAGCATTATAGAAGCCTGACCAGAAGTCAGACATTGACGAGCATGGTAAGCTTGGAAATGCTGGATATGTGCATCGCACACCCTGGAACAGACTGTTGACTTTGTACAGGCCAAATCTACTCCATCTCCGGGTACGTCCGCACATGACAGCCTCGGAGGCGCATACTGATCCGCGCAGTCCTGTCATCATCGCCGAGAACATGATCGGATGTGCCATGTATGAGCTTGTATGTGGAATGCACCATAATGCCAGCGACGATGTTGATGGTTCTAGGTCCGTGTTGGTCATGACAACCTCGTCGGCGAGGTCATTCGAATCGAAGCCGACAAGGCCACCATCCAGGTCTACGAAGAGACCGGTACGCAAGGCACATGCACGCACTCGCAACCGAATTGACTAATACCGTGCAGCTGGTGTAACTGTTGGCGACCCCGTATTCAGGACCGGACAGCCATTGTCCGTCGAGCTCGGCCCGGGTCTTATGGAGACCATTTACGACGGTATTCAGCGTCCCCTCAAGGGTATCGCCGAAGACGCGAACAGCATCTACATCCCCCGTGGTATCAACTTGCCCGCGCTCGATCGTAAGAAGAAGTGGGACTTCACACCCGGCTCGCTCAAGGTTGGCGATCACATCACTGGCGGTGATGTCTTCGGTACTGTCTTCGAAAACAGTCTACTTAGCGAACACAAGATCCTGCTGCCTCCCCGCGCAAAAGGTACCATTACCCGTATCGCCGAGAAGGGTAGCTACACCGTCGACGAGAAGATTCTGGAGCTCGACTTCAACGGCACCAAGACCGAGTACAGCATGATGCACAGGTGGCCCGTCCGAGTGCCCCGTCCCTCTACTGAGAAGATGTCCTCGGACCAGCCGCTCATTGTCGGCCAGCGTGTCCTCGACTCCCTCTTCCCCAGTGTCCAGGGTGGTACTGTGTGCATTCCCGGTGCATTCGGATGCGGCAAGACTGTCATTTCGCAGTCCCTCTCAAAGTTCTCCAACAGTGACATTATTGTTTACGTTGGCTGTGGTGAACGAGGAAATGAGATGGCTGAAGTCTTGATGGATTTCCCAGAAGTATACAGACCTGACGAGTCCGTTTATGGTCCTCGCTAACACGTTGCAGCTCACTATCGACGTCAATGGTAAACAGGAGCCTATCATGAAGCGCACCACCCTCATCGCCAACACGTCCAATATGCCTGTAGCCGCTCGAGAGGCCTCCATCTACACTGGAATTACGGTGGGAGAATATTTTAGGGATCAGGGTAAAGATGTGGCGATGATGGCGGATTCATCTTCGCGCTGGGCGGAGGCGCTCCGTGAGATTTCCGGACGTCTGGGAGAGATGCCAGCAGACCAAGGTTTTCCGGCTTACCTAGGTGCCAAGCTTGCGTCCTTCTACGAGCGCGCTGGTCGTGTGCAGGCTCTGGGTAGCCCGGAGCGATTTGGTAGTGTGTCTATTGTCGGTGCCGTCAGTCCTCCAGGTGGTGACTTTTCGGACCCGGTCACGACCAGTACACTCAACATTGTGCAAGTCTTCTGGGGTCTCGATAAGAAGCTTGCTCAGCGAAAGCATTTCCCGTCCGTCAACACGTCGATTAGTTACAGCAAGTACACTACGCCGCTAGACAAGTACTATGCCAAGAACAACCCCGAGTTCCCGCGGCTGCGCGACCGCATCAAGGAGCTCCTTACTACATCGGACGATCTTGACCAGGTCGTGCAGCTTGTCGGTAAATCAGCTCTGGGTGACAGCGACAAGATTACGTTGGATGTTGCCACGCTACTCAAGGAGGACTTCTTGCAACAAAACGGATACTCGGACTACGATCAGTTTTGCCCGTTGTGGAAGACGGAGTGGATGATGAAGAACATGATGGCATTCCACGACGAGGCCCAAAAGGCCGTCTCTCAGGGACACGCATGGCCCAAGGTCCGCGACGCGACGTCGGAGATCCAGAGCGAGCTTCGTTCGATGAAGTTCGAGCTGCCTAGCGATGGTGAGGAGAAGGTGACCAAAAAGGTAGGCCTTCGTTGTGCATTTTTGATGAACGTATGCTAACAAAGCCGCAGTACGAGGCACTCCTACAGAAGATGACGGACAAGTTTGCGTCGGTGACTGACGAGTAAATGCATGTGACTGACTGGAGGCGGGTTTTCCATAGCGTGTCTAATTGATACATGTACATGAACTAGTATGAAAATTGTACCAAGAGTCAATTACTGCTGCCTGAATGCGCTTACGACGCTCTTTCGCGTCCTGTGACGGCAATGCACACCATGTGCTCTTACCCTAATACTATTCCAGGTAGTGAAACAAGAAAGTCCAGAGCAGTGCTGGTGGCGTCAGTAAAGTGATTGGGCATATCTGCTGGAAGCGAGGGTTTGAAGTGGCATTTGGTGGCTGAGTTGTGGCGTAAGAAGCTTGGGCTCCTCCGACGTTGGCACCTGCAGCAGCTACGCAACCCGCAAGCAACAAGCCCAGCCCAGTGCTACGTCTCAGACACTTAGACTTTCACACACTCCACGTAGCTCCTACATACACATCCTCCCCCTTGCGCGCATAGCCAGCGTATCTGCACGAATCCATCCTACACCTCGCCAGCCATGGCGACAAATCCAAATGCGTAGGCACATGTCTGTAGCCCCTCGTAGTGCCGACGTTGACATGTGTACAGAATCAACGTAAACGACCCGACGCTGATTACACTCGTAAACAAGCTACAAGATGTCTTCACGACCGTCGGCGTATGTCACCCCTTCCCCCGGTATGCGCGCCACCATGAACAACATACTGATGCCTACGTCAGGTCCAAAACCCCATAGATCTGCCCCAAATTGCCGTTGTAGGGTCCCAGTCCAGTGGAAAGAGTTCCGTGTTGGAAAACATTGTCGGACGAGACTTGTGGGTGCTTCTAGCGCATCTGGTAGCAAAGCCGCATGCTGATGGTGTTGATTTAGTCTGCCTCGAGGAACCGGTATCGTTACGCGGCGACCGCTCATTCTCCAACTCATCAACCGCGCAGCGTCGCAACCAAACGGTGCTCCGGCCGAGGGCGCAAAAACCACGGATCAAGAGAATAATGTTGACGAATGGGGCGAGTTTCTGCACATTCCCGGCCAGAAGTTCTTCGATTTTAGCAAGATCAGAGACGAGATTGTAAGAGAGACAGAGTCAAAGACTGGGCGCAATGCCGGTATCTCGCCAGCACCCATCAACCTGCGGATATACTCGCCGAACGTCCTGACGCTCACATTGGTCGACTTGCCGGGTCTGACAAAGGTGCCTGTTGGCGATCAGCCTAGGGACATCGAGCGCCAGATCAGGGAGATGGTCCTCAAGCAGATCAGCAAGCCCAACGCTATCATCTTGGCTGTCACTGCTGCGAATACCGATTTGGCCAACTCGGATGGTCTTAAACTAGCTCGAGAAGTCGACCCAGAAGGCCAACGGACGATTGGTGTCTTGACCAAGGTCGACCTGATGGACGAGGGAACAGACGTTGTGGATATTCTTGCTGGCCGCATCATTCCACTGCGATTGGGCTATGTGCCAGTGGTCAACCGTGGTCAGAGAGATATCGAGAACAAAAAGGCCATCTCCTACGCGCTCGAGCACGAGAAGCAATACTTTGAGAACCACAAGGCATACCGTAACAAGGCCGCTTATTGTGGTACACCCTACCTGGCCCGCAAGCTGAACTTGGTACGTCTACGGTCTGCCAATCTGGAGTGCAATAGCTAACAACCGTAGATTCTCATGATGCATATCAAGCAAACCCTCCCCGATATCAAGGCCCGCATCGCATCATCGCTTCAAAAATACCAAGCAGAACTAGCCTCGCTCGGCAACTCGATGCTAGGCAACAGCTCCAACATCGTCCTCAATATGATTACTGAGTTCACCAACGAATACAGGGGGGTTCTCGAGGGCAACAACCAGGAGCTGTCTGCGGTTGAGCTGTCTGGTGGCGCTCGTATCTCCTTTGTCTACCATGAGCTGTATGCCAATGGTGTCAAGTCTGTTGATCCTTTTGATCAGGTCAAGGACATGGACATTCGAACAGTTCTCTACAACTCTTCTGGTTCATCGCCAGCACTGTTTGTCGGTACTACTGCATTCGAACTTATCGTCAAGCAACAGATCAAGCGTTTGGAAGACCCCAGTTTGAAGTGCGTTAGCCTCGTATACGACGAGTTGATCCGTATTCTTGGCCAATTACTTAACAAGAACACTTTCCGGAGGTACCCAGGATTGAAAGAGAAGTTGCACCAGGTTGTTGTCAGCTTCTTCAAAAAGGCTATGGAACCGACGAACAAGCTTGTCAAGGATCTGGTTGCCATGGAGTCAGTCTACATCAACACCGGCCACCCAGACTTCATTAATGGTTCACGTGCTATGGCTATTGTCCACGAACGCCACAACAGCGCCCGGCCCCAGCAAGTGGATCCCAAGACGGGAAAGCCGCTGCCGCCTACGGTCCCGCCGCGGTCGATATCACCATCACTTGATCCCAACGACGGTGGTGGTTTCTTTGGTTCTTTCTTCGCTAGCAAGAACAAGAAGAAGATGGCTGCTATGGAGCCCCCGCCATCAACGCTAAAGGCGTCTGGCACCCTATCGGAGAAGGAGTCGCAAGAAGTCGAAGTCATTAGTAAGCTCACACATGTTCCCATCACGTAAAGACGCTAACATCTGCTCAGAACTTTTGATCACTTCCTACTTCAACATCGTTCGTCGCACAATGATTGACATGGTACCCAAGGCCATCATGTTGAACCTCGTACAATGGACCAAGGAGAACATGCAAGGCGAGCTGCTTACCAACATGTACAAGACGGATGAGCTTGATGAGCTGCTCAAGGAGTCAGATTACACAGTCAAGAGGCGGAAGGATTGCCAGCAAATGGTCGAGAGTTTGACAAAGGCGCAGGAGATTGTGAACCAAGTGCAGTAAAGGCACGTGCTTCTGAAAGGGTATCGCTGCTCATAGACTGGTTGTTCTCTGGGTTGGCACTCTTCATGCAAGGTGTTCTGGGCGCTGGTGCGCTAGATTTCTGTCTTGAACCTGTTAATGTTATAGTCGGTGTATGGAATATGTACGCGATGATTGGATGAAATCTTATGAAGACTAAACGTCTATGTTCTGCTTCTCATGTGCTGGAGTGAAGTCTATAGAGGTAGTCGTTTGATATTGCGGAGACAGCACGGACCACCGAGCATCTCGAAAAGTCGCAGAGCAACTGCAGCCCACGACTCTCCCGCACAAGAGCGGCCATGCTGCTCCCACGAATACTTGCGCCCGTACGCGCATCGATAGCGACATCAACGGCCTTCATCGCTCCCTCTACTCGTGTTCTCGATGTCCTCCGCGCAGCCAATGCCATCTCCATCTCCGCCCCCACCCCAGTCCTTTCGTTCGTCCGACATTCAGCTCATCAAGCTCAAGGACGAGCCAATGGAGCAAAGGATGGACCAGGAAAGCGTCTAGGAGCGAAGAAGAGCGGGGGTACATTTCCCTACCACCAAATGAACCAAAAGGGCCTATAGCTAACCACAATGGTAGGAGAATATGTGATACCAGGAAACATTATCTTCCGCCAGCGAGGCACCTCGTGGTTCCCCGGTGAAAACTGCAAATTCGGCCGCGATCACTGCATCTTCGCTACCGAGTCTGGGTACGTGCGATATTACAAAGACCCACGAAAGCACCCAAAGAGACAGTACATTGGCGTTGCATTGGAGAAGGACCACACACTACCCTACCCACCCAACGCCGCAAGACGGAGGCGCTTGAATATGCTCGCCGTTCCAATCACCTCTCCAACGAACCCCTCGGCCGACGCTGTCGTAATAACAGATCTCCAAGTCGGCGACGGAACAGGCAGCCCCAGTAGCATCCGCGACACACCGCGGGAAGCGACAAGGAAGGCGCTCAGTCTGACTGCTGGCAAGGGCTATGCGTACCGCGAGGCCAATTGGCAGATTGGACGTGCGGCAGAGCGGGCTGGGGTAAAGGTCAAGGAATTTGTACCTGGCGATCGATGGACGGCGTGGCGCAAGAGGGCGGTGAGAGTCAAGGCGAATGAGGAGAAGAAGAGGTTGAGGAATGCGGGTAAGAAGAGCAGCAAGCCCAAGGCCAGGAAGGCGAGAGCGTGAACGTGGGGTATGGGATCAAGATAAGCAAGAAAGAATGTATCATTATGTGTACGTGTGTGTGCATCAGAACGGTATGTGATTATGTGTTTGGAAAGGTCATCTGATGTGCAATAGATACTAGTGTGGGCAAGATAAAGGAAATACTTACCTGTCTATTGGTCTTGGGTCATCCACGGTCTGCTCCTTTCCACATGACTGTCAGCTTAGGAACCACACACCGCCTGGAGACTGTGTCAGTACGAAGGAAATCACTCGTTCAATACTTAAAACGTCAAAACTCTACCCTACGCCCCTTCTCTTGACAACTTCCACGCACCAAACGAGTATGTGGTCATACGCTAACTTTAGGATTTCTGTTCCGGATGTAGTGGATTGTACCAAGGTACAAACTGCCCTGCATGCACATTAGTACACCCTCTAGGTTATTAACACGTATATCTTCCTTCTACTGCTCCCTGTCCGAGATTCACATCCCAGGACCAAGCTTGCCTCATCATGGAAGACGTCGTGGTACCACCCACTTACACCATTAACCTTTCCCTACCACCCCGAGAGCGCTATATACGCGTTGCAATAGACTACCTCAGCATTCTACACTTACTACCCTCGCTCTTTGACAATCTTGTTGCCGTATCAAAGCTTCCCGTCAAACCTCTTCACATCCTAACCCGCTTGCTCTTTCGCCGACTTCACAGTTTCGAGCAAACCGAAGAACTCAGAGGCATAAGTGAAGCCAGCAACATCCCCTTGTACCTCCTCGTTACTTGGAACATCGTCATAGATGCTGTAATGGGCTGTACCAGCGGTGGCGCTGCTGTCAGTATGCCAGGCTTTCAAGACACCACAATGATGCATTTCCGCGCTCTGGATTGGCCCCAGCATGTGTTTCGCAATGCTATTGCTCAGTTCGAGTTTGTTGACAGAGCGGGTGGGGACGTGATAGCCAGGACACTTGGGTATGTTGGGCATGTTGGAGTACTAACTGGAGTACGCAAAGGATTGAGTGTATCACTCAACTTGCGGCCTTGCCATAATTCGTCTCTCATTTCGGCAGAACGCGCCAAATCTTACTGGTACACGCTCATGGTGGCGACAGGGAGGAAACCCGGCATCTCCACTTTGCTGCGCGACTGTATGCTTCCTAAACCGATAAAAGAACCAAATCGACGGCGGAAGCTTGTCAAGAAGCGGAAACATGACGATGAAAAGGGCTCTGTACCCATCGAGTTACTGCCAGCATACGACTTGGACGACGTTATCAATATCCTACCCACCATGCGTACTCCATCCGCCTACGTCATCCTCAGCACCGCCGCCGAAACTGTCATTCTGGAAAAAGATTCCGTCGGCGCAAACATACTTCGCTCGTCATCCTTTATCGCCACGACCAACCACGACGCCTCTCTTGATAATGACCCCCAGGCAACAGAAGCACAAGTCACTGATACCAAGACCTTGAAGCCCCAGTTCTTCGCGGCTGTCAGAGACGCAGCTTTCACCAAAAGCATTGAACGCAAACGATTGCTGATTGAACGCTGGATGGAGTGGAAGGAAGAGCAGGCGCGCCAAGGAGGCGAAGACCAAACAGACATTGGTCTCGTAAGGCTACTTGAGCTCGTCCGCTTCTTTCCTTTGGTTAATTCTAGGACGCATTTCTTATGTATTATGGATCCAAGGGAGGGCGTGTTCTCCTGGGTCGAGCAGTTCGCTGAGGGACAAGCCAAGAGGGAGCGGGCCTAGTTTGAAGCACATGTATACGGTCAACTATATCAGGACGCTCCGGAACCACCGGACGCAGACGATAAGCGAGGGATTATAGCGAACGACCTCGAGATTGCCAGCCTACACATTCCCCTACTTTGAAGTATTTTGCAGCAGTGGTTGAGTTTTGCGATCGGGATATGTGATGGGGATACACTATCCTTGTTATCTAAATATCTGTCTCTACCTACACTCTGCTCGCGGACATCCATTCTCAAGTCAAACTGGGGATATGTTTTCAGGGCTACATGTTAACCCTCTTTTTGGGATTTGTTTACTAGATTATACAAAAAAGAGAAAACTACTGTGGTTTGCATGTAGTCTAAGCAGTCGATGCATTGAAACAGCTTAATCATACAATGGCACATCATTACCTACTTGAACTTTTAAACTCTCCACAATTACACCTCGGCATCTACGCGTCTTCCCCGCGGCAGTCCTTACCCGGTACAACCACCAACAATGTTCATGTCAAGCATGAACAAACCTATAGCTTCTCTACACATGCCCTCGGTCTATCATTTTCATCGTCCAAAATAGCAGTAGCACAAGGAGCGTCATCCATCATGACAGCCCATCAACCACCTCCGCTCGCAGACATTCGCGTACTCGAGTTCGCTGGACTAGCACCTGGTGAGTTGTATTAACGCCCTCACCCCAATCTCTATAGGAAACAGAAGGTTGATGATGCCCAGGTCCCTTCGCGGGCATGTTATTAGCCGACTACGGCGCCACAGTCCTCCGCCTCGACCGCGCACCCGCCATCCCCACCAGTGACCAACTCACACGCCGTAAAACCTCGATATGCGTAAACCTCAAGTCACCCGCCGGACTGGCGCTCATCAAGAAGCTCATATCCGAAGTCGACGTAGTCATCGATCCGTTCCGACCCGGCGTGCTCGAGAAAGCGGGCTTGGGCCCTGAAGATGTGCTCTTGAAGCTCAACAAGCGACTTATTGTAGCGCGCATGACGGGCTTCAGGCGAGACGGTAAATACAGTCAAATGGCCGGCCACGATATAAACTACATTGCCGTATCGGGCGTGCTGTCCATGTTTGGGAGGAAGGGCGAGAAGCCGTATCCGCCAGGCAATGTAGTTGGGGACTTTGCGGGAGGAGGGGCAATGTGTTTCCTGGGCATACTGCTTGCCCTGCTTGCGCGCGAACGTAGTGGCTTTGGACAGGTGATAGAGGCAAATATGGTGGATGGAAGCGCGATACTGGCAACGATGCCGCGACTAGGCTTGAAAACAGAGGTCTGGAAAAGGGAACGGGGGACTAATATGCTAGATGGCGGCGCACCGTTCTACGATACGTACGAGACAAAGGATGGGGGGTACATGGCTGTTGGTGCCTTGGAGCCGCAATTCTTCGCTGCACTGCTGAAAGGCATGGGTCTTACGCCTAAGGATCTGCCTGGCGATAGGGATAACAGGGCGGATTGGCCACAGTTGGCTGACTTCTTTGCGAGAGAGTTTAAGAAGAAGACAAGGGCGGAATGGGAGGCTGTTTTTGATGGGACGGATGCTTGTTGCACTCCTGTCTTCACGCAGGCTGACTTGGAGGAGCAGGGGTTCGATCAGAGACCTGCTGTTACGTTGAAATCGAGCCCGGGTTATGCTATACATGAAGGTGATAATGAGAGGGAGGCGGCTGTGGGGCAGGGTATTGGCTGTGAGGGAGGCGGGTGGAGCGAGAAGGGACTTGAACCTGGTAAAGGGGGAGAGGAGACATTGAGTACGTGGATGGGATGGACTAAGGGGAGGCATTATGTTGAGGAAGGGGGTGGGCTGGTATGGAAGGATAATGCAAAGTTGTAGGTTGAGGGTCTGTGGTAATCTCACGTATATTAAGTGACAAAGAACAGCGCTCGACAACACTCAATTGCGAGGATTTTGCTGCAAATGGCGTTTATCACTACGATGTCAGATATGCTCACTTACAGCCTCGGCTCATATCGAAGGGAGCTAGCACTAGTGCCAGTTGCCACACTGCAACCTCGCATTAGGGCTCAATCAAGACCATCACGCTTTCTAAACTCAAGTAACGCGAAAGTCTTTTACACTAATCACTGCCTCCCAATCATTCTTTCCAGGCAATTCCGCCATACCAGAATTCTAAATGCTACTGGACATGCGAGACTATACGCAGTCATCCTGAAAAGAGCAGGCAATGTGACTCTAGCTTAAAAATGGTCGACACATCGACATGGCCACCCATAAGAGATCGCGGACGGGATGTTGGACATGCCGAGAAGCCGGCTACAAATGCGACGAACAAAAGCCGTTCTGCGGTCGTTGTACCAGGTTGAAGATTGTGTGTAAAGGATATGGAGTCAAGCTGAAATGGCTAGACGATGCGGTCAGCACTTTAGCAAAGCCGCCAAAGAAGAGCCGGAAGAAGAAAGCGCTTGTTGAGCAGGAGCAGGCGTTTAGTCCATCTTCAGTTATCAGTTTTGCGTCTACGTCGGCGCTGCAGAGCCCAGAAGGAACTACGCCGTCGTTGTCGTCGTCGACATCTCCCGAGTCAACAAAGAGTGTGCCTTTGCTGCCGCTGCGTAAGAGCCCAGGACTATCCTACGGCCTATCGCAGCTTGATCGATGGCTTCTGAATTACTGGGTCGATCATCTTTCACTGCTTATATCTGTGGCACCTAGGATGGGGATCTCAACGCCATTCCAACGACATTTGACAGCTATGGCGTACGAATCATCTGCACTTCGGTCCACGATCCTGTCCATGGCAGCAAATCATCTCGCAACCAGCTCAAACGACTCGTCGCTATACCTGCAGAGCTACCGTCATCAACGCGATGCTATCTGCAAGCTCCAACGCATGATCCAGGACCCCGAGGATATCAACCTCGAGCCTGCACTTGCCACAGTCATGATGATGCAGGTATCATCACGACTATTTGGTGACGATGACGAAGCACATGTGGCAAATCACTTGACTGGTGCCAAAGCCATGATAGCACGGCGCAGCAGCAGCAGAACAGGAGGAGAAAACTGGCTCTCTTCATCAAGCGCCCGTTTCCTAACAAGCCTCTTTGCATACCACGACATTCTCTCCTCTGTATCGCGCGGTTCCCAGCCCCTGCTCGACCACACCAGAGCCTTCTTCCCCGCCATCGAAGGCGAGCAAAACCTCAAGAGCATCGCTGATGTACTGCTCATTGTAGCGCGTATAAGCCACCTGCAGCACACTATCAAGGCGCGGCGAGCAGCCTCGCCCTCAAGTCCACCACTGACGGAAGAGGAAAATACAACAGGCAGGTGTATACAGCAGGCACTTCTGGCCATGGACTTTACAACCACCCTTGACCAACCCTACCAGCTCGAAGATGTGATTGCAAACACAGATATAGCAGCGACAGCAGAAGCTTACCGCCACGCAGCTTTCATATACCTCTACCGCACCTGGCTCGATATTGGTGCTCCAAACCCAATCTCCATGGAACACATATCGCAATGTCTTGTCTACCTCCAACGCGTCGACGTGCATTCCCCGCTCACGGCAGCGCACATGTGGCCGCTTTTCACGGCGGGCTGCGAGGCCGTCGATGTCAGTCAGCGGGCTTTTGTCATGACTAGATTCGAGGAGCTGTGGGCGGCGAAGAGGTTCCCCACTCTGAGACGAGTGGCGAGAGATGTCGAAGTCGTATGGGCAGCAAAGGATAGGGAGAGGGGTGCCAAGGGGGAGGGGGGTATGGCGAAGGTGGATTGTATTCAGGTCATCTTGAGGGGGAGGGGGAGGGAAGTAGGCCTTGTTTGAAGGGTGGAGAAAAGAAGATTTGGAATATTGTTGTTGTTGTTGTACAATTGATCATATACTCATAATGTGTTTGGTAATTACTGACAGAAAAGAAAAGGTATCATCCATCCTACAATATAAACATGACAGCCAGCGCCAATGCACCCAACTTCCCCACCGTCCCATACGGCACGGTCAACTCGCCCGCCGCGCCCTGGAACTGCATCGGTGGTGTCCCACTGGCCTTTGGACTACCCTTGGTACCCGTACCCGTCGACGCAGCCGTAACACTACCATTCATGCGGCCATCGACCGTGATGAAGTTTCCTGCCATGGGTGCAGCAAGGCTGTGCTTTGTCATGAAAGCGGCAATGTCGAAGCCAATCCTATCCGACACCTCTGCTTTTGCGACGCTCAGGTTTGCCGGCTGCGCGAAAAGGAGCTGGACATAGCGATGGGCGACAGTGTCTGTGGCAGGGGGACCAGGTGGAATGTAGTTTGAGGGCCCCTTCTCTGGTGATGCGAGGAGGGTAGCGGCGCCGCCGATTTGTTCCTTTGTGGCCTTGAAGCCCGTGTTCATGCAGTGGAGGAGTGTGCGGCGTGTGGTGGAGCCTTCGGCCGGGGGGACGTCCAGGTCGATCATGACGAACATGTATGTGTCTGTAGCCTTTGCCATGGCGCTGGTGAGTGCGAGTTTAGGTTGGCTCTGGACGTCTACACAAGGTCAGCCTTTAATCTGATTCGAAGATGGTAAAAGGGGCAACATACCAGCTTTGCCGAACAATTGGCCTGCTTCCATGACCATCGAGGAGTTGAACACGACTTCGAGTTTAGTATTGACTGAGGGCTTGAAGCCTGATGGGACTTGCGCCTGCGCCAGCCCTGCGAGAGCAACAACAGCAAATGCTGTGGAGAAATACATGACGAAACTGAGAGGAATAGTAGTTATGCTCGACGTGAAATTCGGTCTATGGCGCTCAATGAGGTGGAGATAGAATGCTATTTAGTTTGTGCATAACCCAACGTGGAAGTGCTGGTCTACATATATACGAGTTGGAGTACGCGTCCCCAAGGCACCGCAACTGCCATGTGGCACATGATGTCGCAGCGTCAGTTGTCTTGAATGCCAGGTTTCGTGCTAACGTTAGGGTGGATTCCATACGCGTGAAACGGGTACTGTGCGAGACGCCATCTGTCACATCTTGGCAACGTTCATGGCCAAAATGCTTGATGCAGCTTCTTCCAGATACCCTGCAGCGAAATGGGGTAAGCGCTTCATCCCGCGCATTCCATGGGAAATTTGTGAGATTCGTGACAGTCGTCTGCCTCAGCCGTTGAACTTCACGATATAGGTGGCGATGTTGGTACCTCAGGATCGACGGAAGGTGGAACAGTTGGAAACAGTTCTACGAAACGTGCCGCCTCGCACACCGGAATCCTGAGTCAGCGCAACAATCCAGTTGGACCTGGACTTTGCGCTTTCACGGCATTCACAGACTGAGCCCTTTTGGTGTATCAGCATACTCCGCGGTGGCGTAACGAAGCTCTAGTTGTTTGAACAGGTGGCTATGTCGCTACCGGTTAGAATCACTTGTTCTACTACTGTGAATTCGTGCTTTGATTTGCCATACCTAGCAACTCTCTACAGCTTGTCGCCATTAGCTCGGGATTCTATGGCGCTACCCGCGAGTCTGCTGCTGTTCGAGAACTGTCTTCTGACACCATAGTGGGAGGTTACTGACTATTCGAAGCACACTATTGTACTAAATCAGGCACCTCCGCCAAAGGCGTTGTCTCAGTAGCGATGACGGTCTTGCGCGAAGGCATCTCGACTCTATCAACTGTGTTGCCAAGATGTCGGGGTGTAACGGCAAGACGGAAGATTTGTAATGATTGGGGACAATGACAAGTTCCGTGATATGGCATGCCAAATCCTGCGGTCCGACTTCTGTGAAGTGGGGAAAAGAACAGCCTGAGGGAGCAGAGGTAGAAGAGTGAACGAACAATGCGCTAGCGAGATGCACGTGATAGCGCGTAAAGCATCAAAGTCTGTGCTTCTTGGCTCAGATCGCCGCCACATTGCAAGTGCAATTGAGTAATCCATGCCTTCAACGATTCTCAATCGCCAGCTGCTTGCAAAGCACTGGTCTTGGTGCTGGAGATCACAAATAGCCAATCCTGCGTCGACGTCCAGAGCGTCAACCCTACATTGGCCACCGGCGTTCCGTATGCAGAAACGCAAACCCAAAGCCTCGTCTCTCCAGTCTCACGACTTCTCGTCGTCATCGTCCTCGCACACACCGCGGAAATGGTGGAGTCACAGCTTATACCGCAATCCGCGTGGCGGGCAAATTGAAGTTTTGTACAGCTGTAGTAAGAGAGACTCGGAAATTATCGCACGGGACTTCATAGGCGAACCAATCCTGGGATTTGACATGGAATGGCCTTGGGACGACTGGAAAAAAGATGCTCTGCAATACAAGGTTGGGTTAATACAGATTGCTAGCAGCAACAAGATTGCGCTGTTTCATATTGGGTTACATCACGGAACGACGAGCGAAGACATTATCGCGCCAACGTTGAGACGAATCATCGAAGATCCAAAGGTCGGAAAAGTAGGCGTCAATATTCTGCAAGCCGACTTCTCGAGACTAAGTCGCTGGTTTGGACTTGAACCCAAGGGTGCTATTGAAGCCAGTCACCTATATCGGCTGGTCAAGTTCGGACCTGATAAACCTGAGCTGGTATCTGTCAAGCTCGTGAGCTTGGCAAACCAAGTCGAAGACCAATTAGGCCTCCCTTTATTCAAAGGAAACGTCCGAACGAGTAATTGGAGCCAGCCATTGAAGACGATGCAAAAGGATTACGCGGCTAGCGATGCATATGCGGGATTCATGCTCTATAAGATTTTGAATAAAAAGAGACTTGCCATGAGGCCCACTCCGCCATTACCAATATACGCGGAAAATTACCCGAGTGGCAAGAAGTCGCTAACTGATCCAATACTTCTGGATGTTGGCGACGGCACTACCATAACGACAGAAGAGTTCTTTGGTGTAAAGCCGGCAAAAGAACATGTAGAAACCACTGCCGTGGAGGTACAAACAGCTACAGAGCCTCTCGATCCTACATCACAAGCCTTGTTGGATGAGCTGGTCACCCGACGAGCTACCCTAGCCGAGAAGTTAGACATCCCGCCAACACGTATTGTTTCAAACACCGTCCTCGAGGCCATAGCACGCGAGTATCCTGTCCTCCCCAGGAGTCTCCTCGAAGTCAAAGGTATCGGCAAGATCCAACAGCAAAAGTATGGTGACGAATGGCTCGACGTCGTATCTCGCTTCAAAGCCCGAAACGACACCGAAGAACCCAAACCAATGCCTCCAAAACTATCTCCCCGCCCTCTACCACGAAGAACGACTATAGCCGACCCAGCGTTAGCCTTTGACATGCCCTCTCCTGTGCAGCATACACTGCAAAACGTCGACACCCGCACATCCTTTACCATGGCAGAAACAAAGCTGGACGGGGACGAAGCCAGCGATTCAGACTCCTCCCTCCTATCCTTGGACTTTGGCCTCCCAGCCTCCTCAAGCCGCACACGCGCAAACTACAAGCGCAAACGATCCGAAAGTTCCACAAAGCCCACTAAAAAATCGACTTTTCAGCCCGTCCTGCGGCAAATCCGAACATCGTCTCCCACCACGCGTTTTTTTAAAATAAAGTCAGAAAAGCCAGCCAGAGGCCCAACTATCAAATTTCACATATCAAAGCCAGTCCCACTCATCAAATCGCACCTTTCCGGCCCCCCTGCAGGCTTCAGGTCTAAACTTGCAAAGTCTAAACTCCTGGCTTTTAGCAAACTCGTCGCCTCCAAGCTGCCTTCGCGGACGGGTACCGCACCGCCACTGGTATCGGAGCTCACGCTCGACTTGATTGTGAGGGCGCGGCCACAGACGCAGCGGGAATTGGAACGAATACCGGGAATAGAGGGCCTGGCTGCTGCGTGTGAGAAGACGGGCATGGATTTACTGAGGAATGTGATCAAGTTTGTGCCGCCATTGGAGGATACGACGTAGAGCAATGTACATGATTGACACCTTTCACACCTTCTTGAGTGCATGTTTGCTTGCAGAATAAGCCTCTACATTTTTATTTTCTTCCCCTTCAATCTAACCTGGTATGCACTCTAATGTCTACGGTATTGACAATATAGGAACAGACCAACGCGACAAATATGTGTGATACCCGTCACACACGACAACACGACTAGGCCCACATGGCCCTGAACTTGGTGTCAAAGTCCTCCTTGAGAGCCTTGAAAGCCTTAAGCACGTTCAACAAGCCTTCACCCTCCTCCCAAGCTGGCGGCTCCTTGTCCTCGTCATCTTCGGCATCCCAGCTCTCCTCTACCTCAGACTCCGCCGAGTCGCTACCCATTTCGTCTTCCCAGGACTCCTCCACCTTCTTCTTGAGCTTCTTCTTAGGCTGGATTGTCAATTCCTGCTTGACGGGGCCCTTGTTCGCGGAGCCGATGGTAGTTGAGCTAGCTTCTGTCGCGGCGTCATTCGGCAGCATCTTGTCTTCACGGTTTTCCTCCTCGTCGTCACCACCGCCACGGACATCGATAAAGTCGAGGTCGGATTCTGTTGCAAGGCCCAAGAAATTTGACAGACTTGTTGTGATGGTTGCCAGGATCATACTCAAGTCGTTGAGCACAAACCATACATCTCCGCGACGAATCTTGTTGGCCTTGATCAGAGCATTCACGTCACCGTGGTTGAAGAAGTCGTACAAGTAGGCGTTCAGTGGAAGATCGGAATCTTCGGGGTAGAGACTAATGTGAGGAACAACGGCCTCTTCAAGGAACACACCGGAACGGCTGGTCGAGCACAGATCGTGGATCGACTCAAATTTGTCATCGTATCCGGAAAGAGCAACGAATGAGGAACGAGCCTTTACATTCTTAGGTTGGCCCTTTGCCGATTTGGATGCATCACCACCGACTGTCACATCTGTCAAGGGGAGGGCGTTATCCGGCTCCTGGATGTGTTGGTCGACGAAAGTGCGCACGTAAGCCGTGAAGATGTCAAGTGTGGTCTTGTTGTGCTTGCGCAAAACATTTGCGGCGTGATCTGGCATAGGAGGTAGGAATACAATCGATGGGCTCTTCTTGACCACTTCCTGCACATACTCCTCGTCGGCTTGTCGGCAATGGACACGGCCGAACAGGTGCGACATTGTAAGCATGAGTTCGCGCAGCACGACCTCCTTGTTAGTGTCAATCTTCGCGCAGAGCTCGTGGAAGTATCCATCCTTTAGCAGCGCGTGGAACGCGAATGACGAGTTCTCTGTAAAGTACAGGTGGGATACGGCGCCTGCAAAATTTAAAGGTACACCTTGTGCATCCAAAAGATGCTGTCTGCGGAGATATTCGATTGAGAATCGCAAGTGATGAAGCACCGTCATCTTCGCGTCCTCACCGCCAAGGTATAAGCGCGGTTGTGAGAGCAGGGAGTTGACGCAGCGGACAGCAAAAGGCGCGTTCTCGGACGAGTGCAGTAATGTAAACAAGCGTAGTACTAGTGTTGTCGTAATGGGGAAATGTCCGTTGAGATCTGGTAGGCGAGAGCTGATGAGCTTGTGAATCTTGCTCAGAGACACTCCGTGGAAAACGACGTTTCCAAGCATGTCGAAACCTCGACGGCCAGCACGTCCAGCGGCCTGACGGAAGTTGAGGGCACTCAAGAAAACAGAGTCTCCCGAGAAGACCACAGTCTTACATGGCATGTTAATACCCAGGGCGAGTGTACCTGTCGCGATGACGACACGTAGGTAGCCCTTTCGGAAGAGCATCTCGACACAGTACCTGTACTTTCGGTTCAAACCAGCGTGATGAACACCGATTCCACGCATGAGTCCGTCGATTAACCATTCCTCCACTCCACGATAACGTAGTTCTTTGGCATGCACTGCGAACTCTTCTTGTGACAGTTTCTTGTGGTCGGCAAAGTGGAAGCCGTCCAGTGGCTTGTTCGGGTCGAAAGATGCGAAAGCGCTAACTTCGACGTTGGCGGCCTCCTTCATTTGATCCTGCTTGGTCATACCCTTGGAAGCATCGCCACGAAGACCCTGCTTCTCCCTTCGTGCGACTTCCTTCTTCCACTCCTCCCATTGTTGCAGCTTGACCTTCCACTTCGGGCTTGTCTCTTTCCAGGCAACCTCGGCATCCACAAGCTGCTTCATAAGTGTTTGGCACATCTTTTCGCAGATCGAGCGGTCATAGTTGAAAATGATACCTGGAAGCGCATCCTGCTGTTGCAGGTCAGCTAGCAAAGGTAGTAAGCTGGAGATGTCGTGGCTGATCTCCATTCCCAGCTCATCCAATTGCCCTTCGTTGTCGCCTTTGTCACTCGCAGCCTCCTCAATTTCTGAAGCGCCTTGGAACTTGCTCAGAGAGTTGCTGAGATCCTTGCGGACCGCCTCAAAAGGCGACTTGTCATCTCCCATCCAATCGGAGAGAAGCTTCTTGAGACCAGTCTGCCATTTGATGATGTCCGCCTTCTTGATAACGGTCGGGAGTATGGTGGAAGGATCCAAAGACTTGTCTACCGGATAGGCGTCGGTTTGGTGCTTGCACATACTTTGCCAAAGGGTAAGGCAATCACGGGCCTCGAGGGTCAGATCGGACGGTAGACCGCGGGTACGATTGATCAAGCTGGCTACCGGATGTAGAAAGGCAAAGTCAGCATGCTCATCTAGCCCGAGTTGCGCAAACGAGCGGTTGGCTGGAAGAGGCAGGTAGCTAGCTGCATCACGTTTGGTGGGAGGCGTGTAGATGAATTTTCGAAGGTCCGAGTACCTATGCTGGTGTTGCACCATCACAAGCTCGTTGCCTGCAGCCTTCTGCGAGGCTGAAAGCCAGTCGTTGAAAGCTTCAGCGTTTCCAACCGTAGCTGATAGAGCAATGATCGGGCAAGGGGCCATCAGCAGCAATTGCTCCCAGACCGTGCCGTCCTCTGCCTGTCCAATGCAGTGAACCTCGTCAAAGATGATCCACTTGACCCGCTCTGACCAACTCTTAGCATTGCTAGGTGCCAGCAGCATGATCTGGAGGATATGAGGCACTGTAACCAAAATCTGACAACCCGTAGGATTGTTGATTCGGTAGTCTCGCGTGTGAATGCCCCATACAGACTGGCTGTACTTGTAGTTCTTGGAGAAGCGAGCCTGGATTTCGGCAGCAATTTGATTGACCAAGGCTTTTGTTGGTGCAACATAAACGAGAACATCATCGTTGTTGGCCTCCAAGACTTGCTTCATGGCGTAGAACGATATGAAGGTCTTTCCTGCTGATGTAGGAGCAATCACAAGAAGACTGCGACGAGCGTCGATTTCATCCAACACACGTCGTTGCCACGCATCCGGCTCGAATGCCACACGAGGATCTGGCGCAGAGTCAATTGTGCGATCAAAGTACGGTCCGCAGTGGAGTAGCTGAAACTCCTCTGGAGAGAGGGTCAGGGCTAGGTCCGATACCAGGGTCTCGTCCAGTGCAAACTTGAACGGCAGCTTCCGGTCGCCTTGAGCCACAGGTACTTCCAGTGTTGGCAGTTTCAGACGCTCCACAGTTGTGGCGAGGCATTTCGCAATCGTCTTGGACACGCTTGGGTAGCTGCAGAGAGAACGTGCGGTGTCAAACAAGAGCGCGGCGACGTACAGGCCTTTTTCTTTCTCATTATCACGGCAGAAGCGTACCCACATCTCCAAGAGTACATTCAACATGTAGATGCGCACGTCGGGACCAATAACTTGACGCTGAGCCTCATTGCGGTCGGCGAGGTACTGTCTCGCTTTGTTGTATCTTGAGGCCAGGTCGACTTGCTTCTCCAAACCCGCACAGGAGACAGTCCAGGCCTGATACCACTGCTTTGCGTTTTCTTCGTCTTTGCGCTTAGAGCTTGCTGCAATGTCTGCCATCATAGCCTTTTTAGAGGCGTTGATGTTCTTGGTGCTCTGTCTCTGCTGTTGCTGCTTTGGGCGCTTGTTCTCAAGACTCTGAGCGGGTGTCGCTTTCGACTTGTCTCCAAGGGTTATGGTCTCTGGGTCCAACACTTTGCCAACAGCGTTTGTAAGACTAGCTGCGTAAGACGTCATCTCGGCCATGAAAAACTGGTTTCGGCGGAGAGCCTTCTTCGCTATCTTTGGGTCCTTTTCTACAACCACCTTTGTCTTCTGGTTAAGCGATCTTTGGTTGTGCCAGTGGGTAACTTCCCGGAAGATGTTGGCTGTTGTTGGGTCCGCCTTGCCTCCTTGGCGGGATACTTCCAGTTGGATAGGGGCTAGGTGCTGGTCGAAGATGTCGTTTGAAAAGGGCAAAACCTTGTATGCCGAGCTTTCCCCGTCATCATCATCGCTGGGGTCTGATTCTTTACTTGTTGTAGAGGACACTGTCGGCTGCGAAGGAAGTTCCTGACCATTCAGAGCCTCGGTGGCTTTGAGTAGGGTCTTGAGGTGCTCGCTGGGTTCCGCTAAGGAAGAACGCGCACACGAGGCGAAGAGTCGTCCATCGATCAGATCCGCCATGTCGCAATCTGGGTGACCGGCGAAAGCCTCTGACCACGCAGGGCTTCCGACGAACTTGCGTGCTTCGTGGCAGAATGCTAGGATGAACGAGTTGATTTCATCGGGGATATCAGAATGCTTGATGATGCGTTCTGCAAGAGGCAATTCCGCAAGAAGTGCTGCCTGATGTAGTAGTACAGACGACAAGTCTTTATGAGTGGCGGTTAACTTCGAGGCCACCAGTATCGTCAGATATTCGCGCTCAGTGAGAACTTGGTCACACGACGTCCTGATAGTTTGCAAAAAGCCGCGCATGTGAGATAGATCAACAATATCAGTCAACCTTTTGTTTGTATGGGGCTCCTTCTAAATGTTAGCGAACACACAAGAGGATTAGGCCAGATGCGCAGACCGCCCTCGTGATACGGAATTTGAGCTCCGTAACTGCTGGAGCAATGTTCGGTGACTGTGGTGCAAAAGAACGGGTGTGTTCGTGAGAAGGGGTACTTACAGCTGATGAAACGTCTAGCGTCATTGAACGTGCATGTTCAAGAACTGTTGTGACCACCTTGGTGTCTCGCCACTCCAATCCGTTGACAAGCGCAGCACTGTAGCCTCGTTGCATCATACTGTAGATGAATGTGCGGAATGACGACTTGTATTCCTGTTGGCGCTCCTGGAGCTCTCGGCTCTCGCCCTGGAGAGATTCTAGGCTCTTTTGTGAGATGATCCTCTTGCGGACGTCATTGAACGAAGCTCCATCATGACAGAGAACAAAGTATATGTCCGTGGAACGCAGATATTCGGCGAAAGCGTCGGATGACGACGAGGCGAAAGTATGGACCTCAACGTCGGGGACAGCGTCTGGTAGGTTGACCTTGAGATGGCGAATGATGGCTGCTCGTGCAAGCAAGTACTTTTCGCTAATTGCTGGCGACGCATCCTGGGGTATGCAAAGATCTTGGTGCTCGTCGAAAAAAGCTATGTGAAAATTGCAGCCTCGAGAAACGAGATTCTGTAAGAACTTTTCAACAGCGTACGAAGCGTGTAGTAGTTGGAAGCCAGGGTCAAAGTCGAGGTGCGGGTCGGAAAAACACTGAAGCAGGAGTGATTCGCCGTGTACGAGAAACCGCTCGCTACCTGCAAAATCGCCGACCAGGTCGACCCTGCGGCTGTAGAGATTTGAGTACCATTTGAGTATCTGCTCCGCCGTCTCCTGCTTATCGGCAGCCATGATGGATCTGCACAAGAGCTGGGGGTAGAATGTAATTAGTGGCTGCAGTCAGCAGCAAGGTGGTGATGGGAGGGTTGTCCTCTTAATTGTCCAGAAAGTGGCAGTTGTCGTTAGGTGGGTAGCCGCTGGTGGCGGATAGCGGGACTGTCGATCTCTTGCCAAGCCCCAACAAGCTCTGCAGTACTTTGCAAGGCTCAACCAGCTGCTCTGCAGTAGAAAATTTATACAAGCAAGTAAAGGAAAGGTGCAAATGGGCGGATTGTCGAATGCACACGTACCTCGGATGTGATGTACGGTGAACTGGAGTTGAGTGGAGCCGGAGCTATCGTGTGCGAATCGAATCTGGCAACATAGGTGACGAGACTAGTGCGCGCTAGTACAGTAAGCGAGTAGCACCCAGCGGGCGACAATAGGAAAACATACGGATACCGTACGCATGGGAAGAGAGGATACAAACTAGATGCCGGATAATGGGTCCGTGATGTTCAGGGTCGACTGGCGTGTCGGCTGCAATACCAGGGTCAGGTCCTGGTAGGATATAGTCAAAATGCCGACTTTTCAGCCGCATACAACAAATCAGAAGCCATGGCCATTCGCAAATTGTACAAAGGTACATTTCAGATTGTGTATATGGAGCAAAAGGCGTCTGCAAGCACTACGGAACGCCAAAAGACATGGTCTAAGAACGCACGTGCCCTGCCGAGACTGGCACCAATCTGCACTACTTGGACGTCCCTGTAACACCGAGAAATAACATAGGCTGCAGTCGAAGAACAAGTTACGAGGTGCCTGGACAAACTGGCCCGTGCATCCCATCTCTGTAGCAAAGCAATGCTCAACAAGAATTGACATGACATGCAAGGCACAGACAACGACAGACATGGGACTGAAGATATGCCATTGCAAAAGTCGAATTCGGTAGAGTAGCGCAGCTTTTGTCTTGGTTCAAGCAAGGTCAGATGGAACCAAGGTCCGCGGAGTGCATGATGCTTACAGTAGTCGCCCCACTACCCCGGAGTTCAGATATCGAGTGGTGCAAGGGCGTCGAGCTTGGCATCGAGTTAGTCAAGTTGGATAACCTGGACCAGGCCACTCACGGAAACGAGACGGTTCCAGTGTGCTGGACTTGGTGGTGGCTGAGGGGGAGGAGATGGGGGGTCGTCTCTTGAGCGGTCTTGCGGCGGCGTAGAAAGTGACGAGATAGATACAGCATGGAATGAAGATGCATTGGACAGGTCGCAGCCGTTGCCGCTCAAAGTGTCCGCAGTCATGCCCATGGTGATGAAGAAGAAGAAGTGGTGGTGCTGGTTGCAAATGGTGCTAAAGGGATCAAGTGATGGTTTATGAAGGGAGTGTGTGGGTTGTCAGTAGCTGAACAGATGTAGTGCTTGCTGAGAGAGAGAGAGAGAAGGGAAGGGTATGTTGCAAGACCAAAGATCAACGAGGACTCATGATTAAATAGTCTGGTCTGAGGCAGCAGTCTACCTACACTCACAATGTGACTGCTCCAAAACCTGGCTAGTGGGCTACAGGGGCGTCGGTGTAGCTGACAGATGCAATGAGCCAGGGAATAGACAATCAGCGTCGCAGCGGCCCGCCCGTGCGGATAGACGGGTGGCGTCAGGGAAAGACTAAGTCTGAAGTAGCAGGCAGGAATGGAATACTCGTTTGGTAGAAAGGGAGCACAAGCGGCCGAACAAAAGTGGTCCCCAGAAAGCTGGGGAGAGATGGACATGGGTCAGTGGTAAGCAACGTGGCCATGGTTAGGAGAATGGCGAGCCACAGTCGACTTGATTGTGTCCATTGCTTGCGAATGTCATGCCGCGGGGAAGACAAGCCGCAGCCCGAAGAAATGGACAATCAGTGAGCAGACACGTCTTTTTTGGGGGGGCTTGCCTTGTCTCAGAGGTTGGTATTTCAAAATGGCGGTCTACGACACAAGCTTGTGACGGGCGATGGAGCGGACATGTTTGTGTGCTCTTTGAGTGAAGCAAACGACGGGCAGTCGGTATGGGTATGGGCTGACTCCAGGTATTTGGTATGGAAAGATGGTGATTTGGCTGGATGCATGATCGCCGACTTGACGCTCATCGGTGTGAAAGGCGACAGACATGGTGGCAGTGCGCGTGGAGATGGTGATGGGGAAGAGTGACGACAGGGAAGGGAAGGGAAGGAAGAGGCGCGCTTGGACGGTTGCCAAGACTGACGCGAGCCGTCACCTCGATCGCGAACTTGCTCACTCGCAAGGCCCAGGTTGCGGCTACCAATACCAATCCCGCTCTGTGGCACTTTGGCACTCGTTACTCGCCTTTGCAGCGTGTTACGGCTTCGTATATGAAACACTGAGCCCATCAATCTCCGAGATCCCGCGGCGTCACGTCACCCACAACCTTTGCATGCGCGTGTCCGATATGTGCTTCACTGGGTCGTAGGGCTAACAGTCACAACCTCGGTCCCTGCGTCACACGGATTGGTGATACCCTTTGCGCCCGCCCACCGGCTGCTTTCACCAGTACCGCCTCATTAGACACAGCCCGGCCGCTCTCCAACCGCCCCACCATTGCACATCAAGCTCACCACACAGCTCGCACTGCACACGCTCGGCATGGCTTCAGTCTGGAACCCCGACAATGTACGCGACGTGGCCGAATCCGTGGGCATCGCCTCACTCGCCGATAATGTTGTCGATGAGCTAGCGCGCGACGTCGACTTCCGCCTGGCCCAGGTGCTGGAAGAGGCGCTCAAGTTCATGCGACACGGGAAGCGGACCACGCTGAGCACACAGGACATATCCAATGCCCTCAAGGTGCTCAATGTCGAGCCTCTGTACGGTTACGAGTCGACGCGTCCGCTGCGCTTTGGCGAGGCCTCACTGGGCCCCGGCCAGCCTCTGTACTATGTCGAAGACGAGGAGGTCGATTTCGAGAAGCTCATCAACGCCCCGCTGCCCAAGGTGCCACGAGAAATCACCTTCACAGGTAGGCAGGCCCCAGAACATTAACCCCCTCCCCCCAAACCCAAACACAAACGCCCTAACAACCTTGCTCTAGCACATTGGCTCGCCGTCGAGGGCGTCCAGCCTTCGATACCACAGAACCCAAACACAAACACCGCCGACCTTTTGCCCAAGGGACCGAATGCGAACCCACATCTGGCTGCTGCCAACGGCCTGGACAATGTCAACGTTAAGCCGCTCGTAAAACACGTCCTCTCCAAAGAGTCGCAAGAGCTGTTCAACAAGCTGTCTGGCGCCCTCATCGATGAGACCAACATTGAATGGCAGACGGCAGCCCTCGCTGCAATCTCGACTGAGCCCGGCATCCACCAGCTGACGACGTATCTTCTCAGCTTCATCGCGGAGAAGGTTACACACAACATGAAGAACCTGTTCATTCTGAGTCAGATGATGCGTGCGGCCGAAGCCCTGCTCAAGAACCAGGCCATCTATCTTGACCCCTACGTGGCATACATGGTGCCCCCCATCCTGACCTGCTGCATCGGCGGAAAGCTAGGGCCAGCAAATCCGAAAGTGCTCTCCAACCCCTCCACTGAGACACTAAACGGAAGTGCGCCCGACTACAGCCGCGCTGCTCAAGACGCCTTTTACCTCCGAACACTTGCCGCCCATTTACTCAAAGACATTTGCAGAAAACACTCGTCATCAAATCAGGGGCTAAAGTCACGAATTGCACGCACTTGTCTCAAGCAGTTTATGGATCCGGACAAGTCGGTGGGAACACACTTTGGCGCACTGCAAGCCCTGCTCTTGGTCCTCGGCCCCGGCGATGCATTACGAGGCCTCATTCTGCCCAACATCAAAATGTACAACGACGACTTCCTTGCCAAGAAGCTGACCGATGAGAGTGCAAGGCACGATGCCGAAATATTACTCCACGTGCTTGTGGGTTCCTTTCCCGCCCTGGTACCCAAGACCGTCCGAGAGAGGGCCGAAAAGGCGAAAACAGAGGGTACGTATGCCGAACCCGATCTGGAGGGTCTTCGAGAGCGCCTGATCGACAAGGTCGGCGATCTTATAGCTGGGCGTATCATCTCCAAGAAGATGACTCTAGAGGCCCAAGAGATTCTTCGAAAAGACTTTGACGTTTAGGACTTGTACTCTGATGCATTAGTGGCGTTTAGGGTAGGGCCCTTGCTTGCTTTGCATGATACCATATTTGCTTCCCAGCCGACGAAGCTTTTGAATCCAAATCAAACTGTGTCCCATTGGTCTCAGTACACTGCGTGTATGTGTGTGTGTGTGTGTGTGTTTCTGCTCCCATGCTATATGCTATCTCCCCCCCCCCCCCCCCCCCCCCAAAAAAAAGAGAAAGAAAAGTCTTATCAACTTGTACATGTACATGAGCCCTAATTCCTCCTCGTCCGCGTCAACGGCAACAGTAAAGCCCTGTTACCTTCGTTTTCTGTACACCGTCCTACCCTCGCCACAAACCCATCAACAGCTTCGTCCATCCTTCCCAGTCCCCCACTAGGCGATAGGCCAAAGATTCTATAGTGCTTAACGTACTCCATTGTTTTACAAGTGATATCGATGCTTAACAGCAGATTTTCACAACGCGGTATTATAGTGACAGCAATACAAGAAAGCAGTTAAGGCGCTACCCCAGCATCTCATACTCAGTTGAATGCAATATTTACTCGGTGAATGTACGCAGGCAGGGTTGACATACTCTGTAAGTGTTGCAGATAAAGGAGCTTAGAAATAAGTAAGAGGTGAATTATCAATTAAAGCTCTAGTATAAAAGAAATGCTTGGATTGCATCTGTACCAGGTGCCCTTACTGCGACATTAATCACTCTTCTTTACACTTATCGTACCGCTATTTGTAGGGTTATCGCTAAAACAACGGCGTGTATTCTACGGTATTCCTATCTATCACCTACCTGCGCCTAATTTTTGCATATCCTATAGATAGGTCGCCAAATGCTAACCCATCCGTTTCTTGCTCTGTAAAGGCATCCACATCTGGGGGAGCACTGAGAAGGAGAGGGGAGGCGTCGTGCGTGCCGGAGCAGACGTGCAATCTGCAGATGATTGACACTGGCAAAGATCCTTGGGGTATCCATGAATGCTTGCTCCCCCCCCCCTCCCCTAATCATTGCTGCGGAAACGTCCGGAAGGAAGCAGGAGGAGGCCCTGGTTGCTATCCAACTGCGCAGCGCAACTTCGGCAACTCATGGATGCCTACGTACTTTGAAGACGTGCGCAAGAAGACTCGGCTTGAAAGAACGGGATGTGACAAGTGCGATGAAGCCAGTGGACATGCATGTATCAGAACGCGAGGTCTTATCGGCCCACGGTAGTGCACCGCACTGTGTCTTCCACGGCCTCCCTGCGTAACCTCATACTGTGAATTTACTCCGGTATGATAGCCGTGATTGTGTGCAGTACTGGCGGCAAACTTCCACGTCGTGCTATATTCTTTCTTTGTTGAACAATCTTTGTACTATTGTGATAATTCAGCGTAAAAGCGTGTTGTTAAATCATGGTTCCTAGGTAGGTGTTACGAATATCAGGGGGTAGATTCCTTGGAGATCGAGGTGCGGCCGTATTATGTACAGGGGCGCAGAGGTTGAAGGGAAAGATTTAATTATGGGTACGGCGCCAAAATGTACCATGTTAAAGTGTACTGCGTCTATTGGTGTGAAATACGAATAGAGAGGGGGTTTGAAGATCATCTCCTTCTTTGCAAAACACGTCAACTGGAAACACATGGATGCGTAGGAGATAGCATGCGAAACAGATGCCTATGTCCAGGCGGGTATTATCCGACACTAAGTTCTCAGATAAGCACTAGACTTTATACTGGTATACGAATAGAGAGGGGGTGCGGGTTGAAGATCGTCTACTCCCTGCAAGACAAGCCGACTACAAACACGCATATACGAAGGCGGGTATCATCCGGCAACCAGATTCTTGTATAAGCACTAGTAAGACCTTAGCCCTCACCTACACCCTCACCACTGATTGCAACTTTAGCTGCATATTATGGTCGTGTTTCTCTATGCCGCTCACTTTTTTGAGAAGCAAGACTGTGATTGGTCTGTCAAGCTTGGATTGGATTAACTCTCCACAAGGTGTCGGCACGTGACGTGGTAACTTTGTAATCTTTATCCTAATATAGCAAAAAAAAAGAGAGATGAGCCCTCGGGAGGAGGCCCGTCTAGCAGGTCATAATTCTGCAGTAAAGCTGCCTCAACTTTAGTGTTGTTTACGAACCAACAAATGGCTAGTCAGCTCAACACCATCGATCCGTTGGTTCTAACCATGTACTCATGAACACGAGCTGGGCCATTTCTCTTCGTATTCCTCAAGGCCAAAAGGCTCCAAATGCAGTTGACAACACGGGTTCGGCGGCCAAACTTTTCCCATCGGCATCGTTTTGTGACAGTATCATCCAAGCTACTGCAAGATATGCATCATATCACTGCATATACGTTGGAGTCTGTATACGCAAGCATTTCACAACCAGACGGAACTACCGGAAGTCAAGACTCTAGTCGGATTAGAATTCGGTCAATACATGGCAGTTCGCACCGATTGTGCCATCCGGGTTCTGTGAGGATTGGCGCACCTAGGATCTGTCTCCCCTATAAAAGGCCATCAACCCTCCACTGCTACACGATTCTAAAAAAACATCAACCTACAATTACTCAACATACAATTACCCAACATCTATCGTTCATATCGACAACATGAAGGCATTCGCTACCATCACTTGCTTGTGGCTCGGTGCTGCTCTCGTCACTTGCAAGCCTGTCTCTGAGCCTGAGCCTCAGAATATCAGCGATACCTGCGCCAACTTCTTTGGCAAGTTCACTATACTATAATTACAAAATCCCTCGCTTCCTGCTAACAGTTAGTGTAGATGATTGTTCCGTCCTGCCTTGCTGCGAGGGATATGAGTGCGTCGTTGGCCTTGTCGGCCCAGAAGGCGACACTTCCCAAACCTGCTCTTAAAGCTTTACTCTATACATGGTGGTATTGGGGATTTTACTGAGCCATTGGGGGGATATTGTTCAACTAGGCCCATAATGGTCCTTGTGACCGTTACGATGCCTGCCAAAAAAAATAAGGCCTATGCTCAGTCAGAAAACGGTACATATAGCGTGAGGATCGCAAGGATTTTGCAATGTTAGCAAACAGTCTGTCCTTTACGTAGACAATATAACTCATTACCAACTACACTTGTGTGCATTCAATACTTGTATGCTACTTTGATGGAGAATGTGACCTAATCAGACTCCGAGACTCTTACTCCATACACTGTTCCCAGCCGCAGCACTCAAAGGAAAAGAAGAAGAAGAAGGTAGACGCATCGAGCGCCCATGCCCTGCTATAAGCGGTGCAGTGCCCGCTTCCATCGCCTCCAGCGTCGCGGTATCTGTGTGGTGGCACAAACAAAGGGATGGAGAGAGCGACCTAGTACGTCGTCGTCGCAGCCGGGAGATTAAAGAAGATGTGCTTGTAGATGTACGCATACATGTACATGTTTGTGGGTCGGCGGCGGCGAAATTATCTTGCATGATAGTAGGCGTCGTCGTCGCAGGAGTAAAAGAGAAGGAGGATACGGGACTTCGATGTTGTTGTGGTGGTGGTTCCTGCATATTTAGTGTTGGGGGATCAAGCAACGAGTCCTCGTTCCCGTTCCTGGGACCAGATAATGCGGGATTTTGTGTCGAAGCTGGAGAATCAGACGTGGAAGGCGCAGAAGACGAATGACTAGAACCAGAACTAGAAATAAACCGCCGCAGTCTAGTAGTCATCAATACACGGTTGTCGTTTTGGTACGGAGACGACATATGCTCCGCTTTTCGCGCCGCAGATCCTTGAGTCAACGTTGTGAGTTGTTGATGTCTTGTAGGCCGCTTCTGCGGCCTATTTCGCATTCCTACTTCCATGTTCATGTTCTCCCTCCCCTTCCCCTCTGCCATCTCTTTCGTCTTACTTTTGCCTTGGTTGGGGACTTGCTGTAATAATAATGTCCTCCCCCCCTTCTTCCCCTTCTTCCCCTTCTTCTTCAAACCCCCGTATTTACTCACTTTATCCACTGGCCTTACTTCCTTCTTTCTTCGCAACCACTTTACTGCCTCTTTCATCCCGCATACCAGCACGGACAGCGCGCCTACAAGCACGAGAAACCGGAGCTTGTAGCCCGTGGGTAAGAACGCGATGTTGTTTTCGTCTACGTGGCTCATTAGACTGTGAGTGGGGTGCGGGTAGTAGTTGGAAAAGGCGGAAGGCGGGACAATAGGAGCAGGGTAGAGGAAACCTGGGGGTGAGACGCGGGGGTACGACGACGATGATGATGATGATGATTTTGTCGTACGGGCTACATCGTGGACGTAGGTGGCCGCGTAATCGTGATTAGAGACTGTCCTTTGGTGTCAACTGTTTGCCATGGCATCATTGCCGGACCGGAGACTGGATGTGACACTGAGCCCGAATTCGTCTCCACATCTACCCCTGCTCCTACCCTCCTCACACCAGGAACAACACCGTGGATCTGCAGACCCCCGCTCTCGCAATTAGAGCATTGTATCTTGTTCTTCTTGCTGAGGGCTGTCTTCTTGCCTAAAACACGGTGGTTTGCTGTTGCTGGTGCATGCAAAGGTAGTTTAGTGAGAGTATGCATGTTTAGCATTTTTGTGGTGCATGCACTGCGGGAGCGATCGTAACGATGGGCCAGTCTGTTGTTTCTTCTCTCTTTGTTTTCCAAGGGAAGAAGAAGAAGAGAAAAAGACTAGGGATACAGCGTGGGCTAGCTGTGGAGAATAAAAGATTTACTGTGAATGGTGGTAAAAAAAAAGCGGATATGTGTGTGTATCAGAAGTGGAAATATGATTTGACCAAGAGAGACTTACAGAAAGGGAAGAAGAAGGAAAATAAGGAAAGGAAAGACTCAAACTCAATACGTAAAAGGGACCAACAAGGTCTCCAAAAGGGAAGTCGTCACTTCCTGAAAGGTTGCAGACGCACGTGTGAAGCACAACACAAGACATGTAAATTATACGTTTGAGACATTGAACAACGTTCTGTGTGCAACAAGGGGCAAAAGGACTATATCTCAACTTCACCGTTCACCATGTGTGAAGGTATTTAATCAATTAAAGTGGTCAATTAATAAGACTATTATCTATGTATATAATGGTATGAAGAAATGCCATGCAGATCCAGTAGTGCTGACGATGCAACAATGTTTCGCCCAATCGGGTATCGCAACATGAAACCGTGAAAAGTCTATATGCACTTTTGTTTTGATGAGAACATGCAAAAAAAAACATTGCTCATGCAGCGAGAATAGGCTGCGGTGGCATAGCAACCCTGTCATACATGCGTTGGCGTCGTGGTAGCCGACAAACGGTGAAAATCGGCTATATCGACGATGCCATATTCGAACAGACGTGTGAATGTTGTCCAGTGTTTCCACTCATCTCTTGTTGAAGTTGAGGTACTTTGCAGCAACGAAAAGAATAATCAAGTTACTCGCGATGAAAGCGGCGAAGATGCCAAAGTCTCTCCATCGGTTGCTAAAGTCGTAACCAAGGGGTTGGAAGAACTCATCGCCAACCTTGTATGCGCAGTACTCGCAAGCATTAGTTGCGTTGTTGACAATGTAACCGGGCGCACCGCTCGAGAAAAAGTCGCTCATATATGTACCGCAGTCCTGTCCCGAAGGAGCATTGAATCGATTGAGTTCGGCCGGTGTGCATGTGACCTTGAGGTCATGGAGTTCGGTCACAATCATGCCTCCAATAAGACGCGTGAAGGGGTTGAGCTCGTAGAGCCACACGCGCCAGAACTTGGGAATCTGGGGCTTGGGAATTGTGACACCGCAGAACAAGGCAAAGATGATCTGGTTACAGTTAGTTCACTGCTGTGGGTACAAATCAGGACGTGACTTACAATGATGAAGGGGTTGACGTAAGAGGCAATAAAGGGCGTGGGTGTCAAAGCAGCAATAGCCTGTCCCAGCGTAACTGAGAAGATCTCGGTAACCAGGACGATGAAAAACTGGTATCCAGCGCGCGAGCTATCAGAGTTCAGGCCGGGAATGTAGTATAGCGGAATGAAGAAGAATACGGCGCAGAGCACACTGTAAGGCATCTCGGCAAGGACCATCGACAAGGCAAAGGGAAATGTCTTGTACGCTTTCGACATCTGCTCGCGGAAAGAGATCATGCGCTGAATGGCGTACTTTGGTTCGACTTGGGCGAGAATAAGGGCTGGGAGGACGGTAACCTGGAATATGATGAAAACACGGTATTGGAGGGAAGACCGAGAGTTGTCAAGCTGGAGGTACATGAGACCAGTGAGCAGGGCGATGATGACGTGGTTGAAAAGACGAGTGAAGCCGTAGTTGGGAGTGCGCCAGAAGGACAAGTTTTGACGTCTGACAACCTGCTTGATCTGGTACGACATGGGCGTAGCGAATTCCTTCTGTTCAACTGGTTCAGCGGCACCAACTGCGGCAAGACGCTCTTGCTTGACCTGACCAATGTGACGCTTGACCTCAGCAAACTCCTCAGAGTCGACCCAAATATCGGCCCAGTCGCGGTCGCCAATACGAGGAGCGGAACCTGCGCCGACAGCATCCAGCATCCATTCGGCGGGATTTGCAGATGGTGGGCAGTCGGCACCATGGCGGTGGAAGTAGTCGATGAGGACGTGAGCGTCTTTGCCGATATCACCAAAGTAAACACATTGGCCGCCACGCTGGAGGAGCAAGAGTCGGTCAAAGTTCTCAAAGAGAGCAGAGTTGGGCTGATGGATCGTGCACAGGATAGCCTGACCGGCGGCAGCTAGCTTGCGGAGGAAACGGACAATGTTGAAAGCACTCTGGGAATCGAGACCAGAAGTTGGTTCGTCCAGGAAGAGAAGCAACTCGGGTTTGGCAGCGAGCTCAACACCAATCGTCACACGCTTGCGTTGTTCAACAGCTAGACCGCTCTCTGGATCTCCAATGATGGCGTCGGCAATGTCCTCCATCTCCAACAGGGCGATGACCTCTTCAACGTACGCGTACTTTTCGGCCTGGGGTGTCTCGAAGGGTTGGCGCAAATCGGCGGAGAAACGGAGTGCTTCACGGACGGTCGTGGCGGGCTCGTGAACGTCGAGTTGTTCGGCGTAGGCAGTCCCACGTTGGAAGGCGATGCCGGGGACTTTTCCATCAACAAGCTTGTCGCCAGAGATGACACCAATGTTCTTGCGGTTGGCGAGCACATCAAGAAGTGTGGTCTTTCCAGCGCCCGAGGCACCCATGAGCGCCGTGAGTTGGCCGGGCTTAACATAACCGTAGATGTTGTTGAGCAGGCGTAGCTCTCCACTAGGGACGGGGACGTCGTAGCAAAGATCCTCCCATGTGAGAACAGCCTTGGATGCGATATTCAGGTCTGAGCCCTGGTCACTGGAATCCTCCTTGCGGTTGCGCCTATCACGCTTCTCTTGTAACTTGGCATTGAGTTCCTTGAGTTCGCTGTTTTCCTTGACGAAGAAAGTGACTGTGCGACCGCCAGCACCCCACTTGACAAACTCTCCGAGGAAAGCGTTGGCGAGTAGGAAACCCACAATAAGAGCAATCATGATACCGTAGTACATCCAGAGATCCTTGGGGTGCCAGGAGAACGAGGCCTCGACGTAGTCGGTACCAGACACGATTGGGTTGCCAGCCTTACTACCGGGGAGTGTGCAAACCTGAGCATTGATGTCGTTGTAGCCGGGTCCATACGGAATTAGCGAGTTGCCAGTACAGGTCAGATCCAGCCGCTGGAACTCGTTCATCATGAGGGCTGAAAAGCCGAGACCGAGCGCATTGATGTAGAAGATCCATCGGAGCCAGACTTGTTCGGATTGCCATTGAATGAGATATCCAGAGGTGAGAACGAACAATGTGATGATCGTGGCAGCGAGACGAATGGCGACGTCGAAATCTGGGCAGAGACAACCGACTGTTCGGAAGAACAAGGTCATAGCAAGGTAGCCAGTGACGATGACCAGGAAGAAAGTGAAGAAAGCTCCAGCATCGCGCACCAGGTTCGTCATGAAGTATACAATGATGGAAAAGACCAAGATCTGGACCGAGGCAAACAGTAGATCGACTCCAATCTGGGCTATCCAAAGGGCTGAAGGACGATGGAATGTATAGGCGCGGTGTTTGTTGACAATTGGTCTTCCCAACATGGTAGACGCGAGTTCAGAAAAGGCCTGGAAAGCGTTGAAGAGGAGTGCGATGAAGAGAACACCACCACGAGTGAAAGCACCAGCCGAGGTATCGGGGAGGTCAAGCCAGACAGTACCAGTAATGATAGCAATGGATATTGAAGTGATCCAAGACACAGTCAGGGCAAACTTGTCCTGCCATTTGAGCAGAAATTGACGCTTGGCCAGAGCCCATACTTGGAGGTAGAACGGAATCGAATAAACGGACTTTTGCGGCGCATGGCGTTTGGATTCCTTGACAGCTAATTGGAAGTCATCGTACACATGCTTCTCTTGCTCCATTTGCGCCTTGTAGGCAACCATCTCAGCATCGAGCCTTGAAGCCGTCTCAGACTGCTTAAAGGCCTCGGCGAGCGCATCGGGCGTCGAAGGAACGTCCTTTTCACTCATACCGGGCTTGAATTCGCGCTCAAAGGGGTCCGTGCAGCCAGTAAGGTAATCCGGTGTGGTTTGGCGGGGCTTCTCCATGAATCCGAGGCCTTCGAAGTAGGCACGGGCTTCTTGGGCAGGTCCGAAGTATACTTGGCGTCCGTTGTCGATAACCATGACCTTGTCAAAGCACTTGTAAATGTTCTCAGAGGCCTGGTACAGGGACACAAAGGTTGTCGTCTTGTAGATGTTGGTGAGAACTCTGAGCGATCGAGCGTAGTCGACGGCTGTTGAGGCATCGAGACCTCTTGTGCCTTTTTGCAAGTCAGTTTTGTTGTTGCTGCTTTTCCATGCATCGAGTTTACTCACTGTTATCCCACGACATTAACGAGGCGCCAGTAATCATGGTCTCGGCAATGGAAACTCGCTTCCTCTCTCCTCCGCTAACACCTCGCACAAAAGGGTTACCGACAATGGTGTTGCGGGTGTGTTCAATGTTGAACATTTTGAGCATGAGATCGATGACCTTTTCCTTGAATTCTTGTCTGGAGAGTCCTGCTGGTCGCTTGCTGGGTACCTTTGTTTCGAGGGCGAAGTCGAGTGTTTGGCCGACGGTAAGTGTGGGGTGGTGGTTCTCTTCCTCCTCGCAGTAGACAGCCTCGCCTCGATACCTCTTTTCGAAGAAGTTCGAGTCAAAGGGACCATATAGGACTTTTCCGTCCACCTTTGTGTATCCATATCGCTGGTTGCTGATGACCTTGAGGAATGTGGTACAACCGCTGCCTGGCTTTCCAAGCACCAAGACCATCTCGCCCGGTTTGGCCACACCCTTGAAGTCGTGCAGGATGTCGAATTCCCTGCCCTTTTTGCCCAATCCAAGGATGCTAGCGGCCGTTTCGAAAACATTGAAGAAAGACACGAAGGCGTCGGGGAACGTCTAGCCAAAGTGTTAGCCATGTCGGTCACATGCTAGCCATGCTGACGCGGATACGGTACCTTGACATAATTCTTCACGCCGCCTGAGTGATTGTTAGCCTTTGCCTTGCCATTTTGTGCAGCGTGATCGTACCAATGCCACTGACGGTAAGACCGTCCCACACCACCCCGATGCGCTTGGACTTGATCCCAGCCGCCTCTTCTTCGTCGCGACTACCCCGCAATGTAGCCTCGAGGTCGAATTGCTCATCAGAGTCGTCTGAACCCTCGACCCCCGCTTTCTCCACATCGGTGTGCGCTCCCTGCTTGCGGCTCTGCTTGCTCTGTACGCGACTTAGGCGGCGTGAGATATTACTGGCGCGGGAAAGTTCCTTGGAAAGTTCGGCAAATTCAGCTTCGGCCCGTTGGATGTCTACGCCGCCCGTGGCATGGCTGAAACCCTTGTCGTTGAACTTGGGCGAGTTCCGCGCAGTGCTGTCATCGATGGATGACGTATGGGCGCTGGCGTCGTCGCGCCTGATGTGGTCGCGGTTTGGGTGTATGGCCTCGTATGTAGCAGCCTCGGTGTGCTGTTGGACCTGCGCATCCTGCAACTGGTAGTTGTTGTTGTTGTTGTTGCTGCTGTTGTCCATTGTGGCGGCGGCACGGCCGTTACAGGGCGTCCCTGCGCCTGCAACAAATAATCGAGTTGTCTGAGGTTGCAGCAGAAACTACTAATGTCTTACACAACAACGGCCGTCGAAGTATTGAGTGTAAAGAACGTAAGCTACCTCTTCCAGTCACAATAACAAGGCAGCAGCAGAAGATCAGCCGAGTAGTGTCGCGACGCAAGGGCTTAATATTTAAATAAAGAAAACAATCCTACGACCCGGGTTTAAGAGCCCTGTGGGCCCCGAATCCGAATGCGGCTACCCGATCAAGAAGGGGACTCCAACGGACTGCATCGCACGGAGGCGGCGGTGTATCACAACATTGCAGACTGACTCATTCTGTATTCATTCCGCTCATCCAGCATATGGGATGCATATGGGATGCATATGGTATGCTGGTCGATACCGCGACCGATCAGCACCAGCCATCCATGACGACCAAGAAGCCGCCTGCCAAACTTGGACAATTACCCAAACCGATGCGCTAAGAATGCGTCTTTTCCGAAGTCATCTTACCCCCCTCTCTCCCTCTCTCTCTCGCCCTCGCTCTCACCCTCCCCCCCAGGCCGACATGTTGAACTTGGATTACGGCACACCAAAGGGCTCGACCAAACCCAACTACCAGCCTCGGCAATCTTTGCTGCGCAATCCTTGGCCTTGCTAGGGCTGATCTTTGCCGCGGACTCCACAGGCGTTTGTCAGCACCCCATCATGAATCTTCTTGGCTTGAGTCATGTTGTATAGAAATCACATTGCCTACGGAAGCGGTCCGACTCGCCGTTGGATGGCGAACACATGGCTCATTCAGCTCGACACCACGGGAGGATTCGAGTAAGAAGGTACCTCGTCCACCGCGACTGCCAGCAATATTCCGACTTGTCTTGCTTTTTGCTCATCCCATTGTTGAATGTTTGAGCACTTACTCATACGTGAAACAATTCGCGGAGAGGCGTTTGCTTGGCACCGGCATTCAACGCGCTACTTCCAGCCTGCTTCTTCCGCCGCCATTTCGACTCATCTCGGCTCATCCTAGACGAGTAGCGTTAGCCTAGCACAGTCGTGTCCACTGACCACGCCTCTCATGGTAAATACGAAGCTTGAGGAACAAGATAAAGGTGGGTTCCTCGCCACATGCTTGGCTATGCAACAGTAAAAGCAAATTGCAACCCAGACCAATATATGCGTAAAAGAAAGGAGAGGGAAAAGTGGTCCTACTGATACTCTTCCGAGGTACTGATACGGCCCGCGAGAGATGCCGTCGGTCGCTCTGGTAACACAGCTTGTACATAACGCCCTCCTTTATTATCTTGACTCCGCGGCTCAATTTTTGCCTGAGCCATGCACACGAAACTCACTCACCGGCCAGCCCTTGACAAGTTTCTGCCCCGTGTCGTCTTCTCAGTATGCTTGGTGCCGCCTTGGCAACATGCCGTTCGGTGTTTTGCTCTCACTCCGACTCCGTTCCATTAACGCACACGTCATACATCCGGACAACAAGAACACCGAGATTCCTCACCGTCACTCCGTTCTGCCCATACCTGCGCAAGTAGCCAACACACCTTTGCGTAAACTTTCATTACCATAACTTCTCCATCTTACCAATGGCAAGTCTCCCCAGTCGAGGTAAATGGATAGCACTAATGGCGCTACTACTACCCGGACGCGCAAGCAGATGCGGAATGGGTACTCTGTTATGCGGGGACGCACGTACGATGCAGATGCAAAGTAAGTCTTTGGGTAGGCATTGGTCCTATTGACGGCAGATGTATTGCTAGCCCAACCCTGGTCAAGGTCGCTATATTCAGAGTTGCACCCTACGGCTCTCCCCAAATACCAGCATAGTACTAGGCGTTTTTTTAAACATCCATTCAATAAGCGAGATTTTCGCTCTACGCATATTATTGCTTGGTACGACTGTAGGACTTGTTTTTTATTCTCCTTTGTATCGACGCTGAAATGAAGCAATCATTGAGAGAATTTTTTTTCCCTTAGTTAGCCTAAAATACAAACAGTTACAATAAGTTAGGTCTAGTTTATTCACTATATCTTGGACTTGCCTTGTTCTCTCTATTTACCCTGTTATTCTAATTCACGTGTAAACATCATTTTTACGACTTTTTGTGTTTACCGGGTAGTTGGAGGCTTTGTTACCTGTTTGGACCTTTTTTTTTGGATTTGTGATACCCCTCATGTAGCATTAAAAAATCGTATACCTACAGATCTCTTGTTGTCGCCCCAAGCCCCCCCCCCCCCAATCTCCACTGGGTTGGGGTAGGAGTAAACAAGAATTTACCACCACCACCACCACCACAACAACAACAACAACAACAACAACAACAACGACTACAATGTAAGGTAGGCTTCACGCACAGAGAGGCAGACTAGTTAAACAAGCTTTACATTCAGGTGTAGAGAGAATAGTAGACAGCCTCTCTTAAAAGGTAAGAAGGCTAGCCATGATAATAGAAGGAGAAGAGCGTCTAACTAGATAGAGACTTATGTAATGCTAGTCCTAATATAGTTCGACTAGTAAAGAAGAGGGCTTCTGTCCTTACATACAACAACTACAACGTAGATATGGATAATAATAATAACAAAGGAAAAAAGACAAGTAAGAAAGAGAAAAAAAAAGTGGCTTCCATCTTACAACTCCCTTGCCTTGGTCTCATCCTCATTCTCCATCATATATAATATATAGGAAAAAAAAAGTTTGCAACATGTTCCACTGCTTCTTCTTTTTTTTTCAAAGCACTTCCCCTACCTACCTACCTACCTACCTACCTATCTACCTCTTTCCTTGCTCCACACCCGCCTCCAGCGCCAATGGTGTCTTCTCCTCACCACCACCAACACCACTACTACCCCTCGCCTGCTGATTTCCCGCTGCTGGCCTCCTCCCAATCCTCGCAAGCCAACTCTCGGCACTCTGCACCGTGCCATCGACAACGGCCGTAATCTGGCCCATCATGTCAAGCCCCTCCTTTGCAAACGCCAACATGCGATTCGCGCCCCTCACCTCGTCTCCACCCGCATTCTCACTGCCTGCATTCCGGCCCGCGAGCTGCCAGCGCTGCGGCACAGACAGGAGCTGTGTACGAACGACCGTCTGGGCGTTTTGTGGGAGTGCGCCGCCCGTGTAGCGCGATACCGATTGGACGACTGATTGGAGAGTTTGCCAAATGTCGGACGAGAGGGCTTTTATGCGGTCGGCAATTTGGCGCACTTGCTCGTCCTTGTCCGTGTCTGCGAGGCCCATCTGGGCCATTGTGCCGTTGAGCCGTGTCTTTTCATCTGTGCTGCTCGACTGTCGCTGGTTGCGGAGTGCAGCTTCGTACTCTTCTAGCACGAGCTTGAGTGCCCGCATCACAGAGTCAATGTGCGTGGTTGCGCCGCGGAGGAGGCCCAGGCATAGCTTCAGCGAGCGAAGTGACGTCTCCGAGAGGGCGACACCGAGACCAGAGGTCGTCATGATGAGCTGGGTGGACCAGTTTACGCGGCGGTCTTGTGGCGTGTTTGACCGCTGCTCTGGGGTTTTGCGGCATGTCACGTCTGCCGAAATAACCGCCTCTTCATAGTTTGGCGATCTCTGGTCATCATACGCAGGAAGCGATTCAGAGTAGGAAGACTGGGAGCCACCTCTTGTTCGTGACGCTGCCGCAAGCGCATCATCCACGTCCATGGCATCGTCGGCTGGGCTTGCAATTCTTTGTCTCTTGCTTCTCGAGCTGTCGCCGTCTCCTTGCTCGAGGTCGCTAGGTCGTCGGTGTCCTTCGCCAAGATATCGTCGCAGGCTCTTCTCCATACCAGTCCTCCTGCCGACAGACGATACAGTGTTCACCATGGGCGATCCGATATTGCGCTCAATGAGCTCTGCGCCATACTGGACCAGACGTGGGGTGTAGCCCTTGGTAGTGTTGTAAGCGGATATGGAGCCATTGATGGAGCTCCCAAGCCATGGGTGATTTGACGTGATCAGCGAGAGAAGTGGTTCCGGTGGCTCAGTAGTAGGTTCCCGAGCAGATAGTGTGAGCGAGCGCGCTGTTGGTGAGCGCACAAAGTCTGCCAGAGCCCGTTAGCATGTTGCCCCCAGCCAGGTGAGAAAGCGCGCACGCAACATACCTGGATTCCCAAGCCCGCTCAGCGCCTCTGCCGCCAGCCTGACGTCTGGATCGTCCATGCTGACGCTCGTCTCCCGTCTGTTCATACTGTCGTCTTGGGTGCTGCGTACGCTGGCCGTATCCATGGGGCTCCCTACATCATCGCGCGGTAGGCTCTCGGGCGCTCTGGGGAACGTGCAAGTGTTTGGAGCTGGCAACAGGCCCCATTGTGACGCGTCCAGCTGCGACCGCGGACTGTATTCTACCGAGTTGTGTGGTGTGTGTCGTGGCTTGGTCTCGGGCAGATGCAGCGACTTGATGCCCGGCAGCCGTCCCTGGTCCGGGTGATGGCTCGGTATATGCGTCGGCACCGACGGCAGGTGAAGGGACTCGGGCTCGTGCTGGGTGTAGGCTGGCGGCGGGGCACGTTGCAATGATCCTTCTTGTTCCATTGTGGTATCCGAGGCCGACCGTGACGCGGGCAATCAAAAGCGACTACTATTACTACTACCCCACGTTTCCTGTAATGCGCAAACCACGTCCGACTGTGCGTGTACGTATGTATGCGTATGCGTTCTCCTCGGGCTTGTCGTCTCGCGCTGTACTATGTCCGCCAAAAGCCGTCGCAATGCTCAATGATGGCACCGAGAGGGAGCGCTCGAGAGAGTAGCGCGCTCTGCTGAAGCGTGACCGGACGTTGTAGGAAACGAATCGGGGATGCGATGATGTCTTTCAGGAGACGCCGGCTTTCACTAACTGCGCAACATGGTAACAGGGCTGTAGAAAGCGGGAAGGGGAGTGGAATCGTCGGCTATCGCATGGTCGATCGACGCAGGCAAGATTTGAGGGGATCGAGGCCGGACTGCAAATTGGGGCGTCACTACAAAGCCATGATTCTCACATGTCAATCTTATCACATGTCACAAATGCTCCACCCAATGAACTCCACACATGCTTCTTGGCATGCATCAATGCGATTCCGAGAGCAACGTGGAACCGGTAGACCGTTATCCTCATGCCGGCACTATACAGTACTGCATAGCTTTCTTTGCGCGCGCGCGCATCTCTTGCTGTATGTGTGTGTGTGTATGTGTGTATGTGTGTCTGCCTCGGTATCTTTGCTCATGGCGCGTCAGGCTGAAGAATGCCGGCGGCAGTGTGTGCTTCACTGGCCCTGACTGATCTTACCAATTACGGCATCTCGTCTCCTGGAAGTCTTGCACGTGACGAAACTTAGTCGGCCTTTTCCCCACATATGAGCCTTGCATGCCCCCGGCAGCTGCGAGTGGCAAAACAGAGGTGCCGGAACTAACAAGTAGACGAGACACGATAGACACGTGAGACGATGACGACGACTTTGAGGATTATGCATTACATGTCATTCGCGTACTGGATACATCGCTATGCCAAAGCCCAACACCAACACCGTAGACCGTCGTAAAGCAGACCGACCAACCATGCTCTTACGTGCTTTTATCGTAACGGGGCCTGACCAAAGAAAGTTGTCGATCCCCAAACATAGCAATTACAAAAAGTACCAAAATTGTCGCCCACCAGGGTCATATCGTAGCAGAACGAAGAGTTGGGAGCCTGGCCACGCGGGAGCTCCTGTTGCCTGATTGTGTTCCATGTCGCTGACTACACAGATCCTGTGAGACGGTCATGGAGACGGTTGTGCATTGTCCAATGCCTCAAACAGCTCCACCAGCCGCACTGCACTACGCGTTCTCCGAGCACACATGTCTACGCCTTGCGGCTGCGGGTTGCTCGTCCATTGGGGGTACCGTTGGGCGAAGCTCCTGTAGCAACACCGTTAGCGGCACCACCACGAGTGATGGAAAGACGCCTGCGGGCTTCACCAACAGTCGGCACCTTCTCATCCTTCATCTCCACCAACGCGCTGGTAGCCCTGCGGCGGCCCTTGGGCACCGGCTTCTTGTACGTGGCGAAGTAGAAGGCGAGGAAGAGGAAGAGGTACGACGTGATGATGCAGATGCCCGAAATAGCCGCAAACTCCTCGCCGGCGCACTTGCCCATGTTGGGGATGTGTGGCCAGTAAGTGCTAGTGAAGTAGGTCCACGAGGCAAAGTAGATGAAGCCTGGAATCTGTTAGCCCCTGTAACGTACAGAAAAAGCATTGAGGGGGAAAACCTACCGAGGTCGAGGACGAACTGCGTGATCTGGCCCACGGTAATGTACTTCTTCCACCAGATGCGAATGCCTCGCGCACTCTGGAAGTAGTACCAGTACATGACGACGTGAACAGCCAAGTTCAGCGTGATGACGGGCCATGAGACGGGAGTGTGCCCAATAAGCTGAGTGTAGCAGAGGAGAGCGGTCGCGCCGTGATGGTAGGTGTGGAGGAAGGCTGGTTCTTCTTGTTAGCTATGCCAATTCCGTGTCAAATGCATCAACATACTCAAGGGCTTCTTCTTCAAGAACAGGAAGCACGTGTCAATCAGCTCAAGGAATTTGGTAAGGTAGTTGAGCTGCATGGGTTAGCCCAAAGGTAAAATGTCAACGGGAAGCGTTGAACATACGTAGTAGAGGATGACGAGCTTGTCTGTCCATCCGCCCTGGTGGTCGCAGATGGCGAAGAAAAGGCCTTTTCTAGCCACCGTGGGGATCAATTGCTCGGCGAAAAGGAGGAGGAGAGTCCCGCTGATGGCCGTGAGGTAAAAGTTGTGCACCTTGAAGAGAAAGTTGAGCTTGAACGGCTCACGGTTGCGCATAAGCTCCCGGCCTCCGAAGATAATGATGTAGTATGTGATGAGTGTGACCACACAGACTTTGAACGTCGAAAGCGGCGTCTCTCCTTGTACGAAGCGAAAGTCCTGCGGCTTGTAGCCCACAATCGGCTCAAACACCTTCTCGAAGATGGGCCATAATGCCAGACCGAAGGGGCGGTCGAGCGTCGGCGGGCCGATTTCAAGCCAATCTGGTCCACCCATTTTGTGTGATGTTCGACTGTGAGTTTGTCGACGTTGTGTGGTGTTGTGTGGTGGTGATGATGGCCTGACGTGGGTTCGAGAGGTTACGTGGATCCGACGAGCTAGGTAAACACACGGACACGGTGGGGAAAAGAAGAGGTGACAGCCGCGACCGGGAAAGGGCGAGGCACAAAGGAATGACGAGAAGATGTGAAGAAGCAAATCTCACACCAGGGCTGGGGATGGAGAATCGTGCAGCGTGCAGAGAAGGTTATGAAGGGCCGCCGGCGATGATTTTCTGGCTGCGCCGGAAAGGAGGTCGGAAATGACTGCTGGGTACTGGGGTCTTCCGCCATTCCCGCATACATAGCTAACGCGCCCGCTGTCCGTCCAAATTGCGATACACCGCGTCCCGAGGCGAATGCATCTCTCGCTATTGGCCATAGCACTACACTTGCCCTCCCCTTTTTTGCCTAGAATGCCTAGAGTGGTCGCTAGTAGTCGCTGGCCTACTTTTGCCAAGTGCTGCCAGCAGATGCATCCCGGATACCACACAGCATCCTGTCATGCATACATCGACCTACATTACATATCAGCATATGCTTCTGACGTACCCCGTACAGCGCAGGTAATATGTGCTTCCTACCATGATAATATCAACATACCAAAAAAAAACTCTCAAAAAAGACCTGTCCACCGCCTTGACCAAATAGGTGTGCGAGACGCTCTATAAGGGGAAAGGGATGCAGCCATTCGGAACGCTTGGTCGTCCGAACGGCCGAGCGAGCCATCTGCTGAATTGGGGTGAAAGCATCAACAACCAAAAACAATGACAACAAAATCATAACAAGCAAGTAAGCAGACCCTGTGAAATACTGCTTGAGACGTTTCATGCTTGCTATGAGGGCTGCTACCGTCGTGCGCTGCCCTTTTTGGTTTCCATTCTGTGAATGCGAGCATGTCCTTCCAAGCAGCCCATGATGCAGGGACCCTCGGTCAAGCACTAGTCAGCCAAAACAAGCAACCCACGGCAAGCTTCGCAGTCACTCTATTCGACGTGTGCTTGTCTTTTACCTCTTACTCCATACCGCCAAAATCTCATGTTGGAAACTTCTTTACATTCAGTGTCTATAAGTTGTGAGGAAAACCCTATTACATCGTCTTCCACACCCTTACAAGACGCAAGAAGAAATACCACCCTGAACACCCTTGTGAAAAAGTCCGTCTTGTTTTGGAGCCAGAAAAAGTCCGCGACCGCTTGATGCCAACGTAAACCGCACAATATCGCAACTACAATCCATCCTCAAAAAAAGCGCTACAGGTGGATCAGACAACAGAAGACGAGAAAACAGCAACACCACAAGCTTTACGAGCTGACAACCCTGGTGATGGCACCCCCAGAGTTCGCCCTTGCACGTCCAGCGGGCGCTCGCGACGAGACGGCGTGGCCAGAAGATGAGTTGGGGCGACTGTTGCTACGCGGTCGACCAGCCGTGCGACGAGCACTGGATGATACGTGGTGCTCCCCTTGCGAAGAGTGGTGCCGGCGCTGCAAAGACGCAAGCACAAAGACGTCAGATCCACCTGAACTGAAATGCAAGTCTTGAACGGCAAGGAAAGAAGAAGAAGAAAAAGACCTAGAGGTCTAGGAATAAAATTAAGAGTACATCGATTCGGCCACAGAGAATGCTCATCCCGAGTTCTAGGGACTTAAGAATCAACGTACCGAGGTTTGGCTGCCTTGACGCTCATAATCCTTCGGCCGCCTGTCTCTCGGTGCCGTCTCGTCTTGTAGATGGAGGTTCTCCAATCGTCCTTGACTCAGTGGATCCGAGTCGTCCAAACGCATCGCGGACTTGTCCGCCGTCCCATTTGACCGCGATTCCGCAAGCTTGGCAAGTCGATCCCAGCGGTCTTGTCGACTTTGCTGCCTTTGCGTCGCGTTGTTCTGTGACTCGGCATAATCATGCGAACAGTCGTCGAAGAGCTGGGGGTTCACTTCCATGAACAGCTTCATGGCGTTGTATACCATACCATGAATCGTGCTACACAGGGCGTCAGGGCGTCAACTTAGCAGACAGGGATATCATTACTAACCGGTTCCAATGACCCTTTGAGTTTTCGTAGAGTGGTGCAAACATGATGGGCAAGATGACTTCAACGTTATCGCTGACAAGGTTGCAGAAGTACTCGTTGTTCCAAAAGTACAGCGCTCTCTCCGCAACCTGGAAGTGAGGGCTGGCGACTGACTTTGCTAGTTGGTTGAAGAGCGGCTCTTGCACCTTGGCGAACTCGGCGGGGTCCATAACCTCGAAGATGTCTTCGACTTCGTTGAGGAACATGACCTCTTTGGTGCTGTTGACCTTTGGCCAATATCGGAGTAGACCCAAAACAACCTGAACATGTAAGCCTAGCCTATTGGATTTGGCGAATGTCCCTACCTCTTCTGTTAATGCAGCGTCCTTTTCTAGAAACTGGACGATGCAGTACGCCAACTGTGGATGGTACATGCTCAAACTCTTGACTTTGTGCAGCGGAATGAGCACCCTGGTGAGGAAAAGCTTATGCTCTTCCTTCAATGGCAGGGCAAAGCCGTTGATGATGGAACCAAGGATTTCGAGCAGTTCAGCGATGCCGTTGAAGCGCTCTGTTTCGTATATGAACTGGAAGAAGACGTTGTTGATAGAACGGCGAATGTACGAGCGCAGGTTGAGGAATTTGCCGTATATGCGATGAAGTGTGGTTTTGAGGAAATCGCGTTCCCTGGGATCTTCAGAGTCGAATAGCTCAAGTAGCTGGGAATGTTAGCGAGAAGCGGCACGACGACAAAAGTTGGTGGCTTACGTTGAGCACGAAGCTGTGGTCTATATACGCCTTGGCAATGTTTGTGTTGAAGTCTTGACTTTCGATGAAGCGGAGGAAGAACTCGTAAACGACCTGGATGTGGGGCCACGCTACTTCCAAGACCGGCTCGTCTTCTTCGGGATCAAAGGCCTCGCCTTGGGGGTTCATAGGAGGAGGGATGGGACGGAACAGGTTCTTGGCGAACATTTCGACTACACGCGGGTACATCTTCTCGGTGATGACCTGGCGGTTGTTGGCGACATAGTCGAGCAGCTCGTGCAGGGCCAGGCGCTTGATCTCCTTGGACTTCATGTCACCGCTAGCATCGTTGAAATCGAAGATGATGTTGCACTGGTCAATCTTCTGCATGAAGAGCTCCTCGCGCTTGTTGGGGGGCACTTCGTGAAACCCGGGCAACTTCTCCAACTCACGCTGGCGCTGATCTGAGATGTCGAAGCGCGATGAATGCTGTCGTTTCGGCGTTCGAATGCCCTCGATGGCGTCCTTGGGCGTCGCTTGAAGACGGTCGAATATGCCCGACTTCTGACCAGCCTTGGGAGGCGCAAGATCGCCCGGCATCGTCTCGGCGGCACCAGGGGGAGGAACGTGCTACGGCAACACATTAGTATGTTACTATGGTATGTGTATTTACATGTGTGTGTGAGAGGGCGAGAGAGAGAGAGCGAGCGCATTGGTACTTACTGGAGCGCTTGGGCTGATGACGACGCTGGGTGCCAGCGGCTGCCCGAGCCTAGAAGGCGTGCCTGGTCCTGAAGCGCCAGCGTTGCCAGCACTGCCAGGGCTCATAACACCCTGGCCGGCAAATGACTGAGAGCCGGCAGCAAGAGATCCCGATGACGGCTGCGAGTTGTGTTGCAGTGAGCCAATGTTGCCCGAAGCACCATCGGCGGCCGACTGACTCTTAGTGCGCGCATCGGTAAGCTGCGTCTGCGACGAGGAAGGCGTGGCCTGGGCCGAGCCCGAGGGCGAGTTGGACGCTCCAAGTGAGGGCGAGGCCGTCCCGGAGGTCGAGTCTTTCTTCTTAGATGACTTGCTGTCCTTGTCCTTGCTTCGCGAGAGCTGTTCGGACTAGAAATGTTAGTCTCCGCGCATAGAGAGGGGTAAGACTTGCATGTTCCGCAGGGGTCCAAGAAGAGACGGGGACTTACGACCCTTTGCCTGAAGCCTTTCATGACTGTCGACATGCGCCCACGGCCAAGGTAAGCGCTACGGAGGTGGTGCAGAGACAGACGTCTGAATTGGAGGCTGGCCTCGGGGGTCGTCTATGGACAAATCGCAGGCCAGCAGCGCCAATGGAGACAAGAGTAGAGGCGCACACACGACAAAGTGAGGACGGACGAGTGGTAGGGCTCAGATCGACATGGAGGAAAGACGCGTAAGGTAATGGGGGAGTGGCTAGTGTCGCCGTCTGGGATGGTGCACGGGGGAGTCGGTGGAGGGAGGAGCTCGCGAGAAGGGGGGGTGTGTTCAGACGGCAGCTGGCGCCCTAACAACCGCGTGGTGACGTATTGGCGCTCTGTCAGAGGGAATGGCGGAGGCTGGAGAGCTGGACAGATGTGTTCGAGCAGGTCGTCAACTGACAACTCAGGGCTGGTGCTGCCAGACAGACAGCGTCGAGTGATTCGCGCTAGCCGTCCCGTAGCAAGGCCGTGCGTTTGGACCCAAGCCCCGCCGTAGCCGTCACATCATAAGTAGCTGTGGCAGTGGGCATGCGACAGTGAGAAAAGAGAGAGATACGCACATGGCAAGCTCCAGGGCGGACGTACACAGAGGAACACCGTGACCGTGACCTGCTCTATCTGGTCTACGTCCCGTGACCCGAGCCTAGTGCTGTAGAGGAGGCTGCGACGGACCCTCGCATAGTTACCAGGGTCTGTGTCTCCATCCGGGATTACTCTCCTTTACCTATACAGAAGGGGTGTGATATAACCTTGGATCCACGATAACACGAACCAGGCCAGCTCCCTAGGCATTCAGGTAGTCTGAGCCATCGTACGCCGCTTTGAACCATCCCTTCAGATGCACTACCGGTCGACGTTGAAAATTTTCTACTGTGCTAGAAACGCTCCATTCTGGAGGAGGTCACTGTGAAACCACCTCAGCATGCCTAGTGAAGACAGCGCTGCTGCAGCCCAGCATGCACCGTGGCTGCCCGTACCCTCACGTGCCATTTCCGTAGTCGAGCACCCGGCCGTCATCAAGAATGTAGACAAGGGCATTGCCTCTCTAGGCGGGCCGGTCAAACTGAGCAAAGTCAGCAGCAAAAAAAATTACTTGTCCGATCAATTGCCATGTCACTGACGCGCGCGGCAGGGTCTGCGCTCAAAGTTGGAAACCACGACCAATGCCGAGGGCGACGATGAAGTCAAGAAACTGATATCCGTGTCCCTGCGACCAGACGACCCCTTTGCCAAGCGTTTGCTGTCGACGCCAGTGAGGACGAATAATCTGCTCCTCAAGGTCACGGTGCCCAGGCGAACGGGTCGCAAACGAAAGCGCGGAACCTCAGGTCCCTTCCTCGCCGAAGACGAAACCGGAAGCAACGGTAGTCAAGCCTTGTTCGATGCACCAACCATCTACAGGAGCCTCCAGGACAATGCGTCGACATACAAGGTCGCTATTGCCGGTGTAGTCGACGAGACGCATCGGTTCCGAAGTAAGCTATGCCAGCTTGACCATCACCAATCACTGACAAAGTCTCTAGATATGCCTGACATGCAATATAATGCCTCTCACAACGATACCATGGTTGCTCTGCGCGATCATGTTCTTTCCAAACGATGTAAGACCAGTTCAGTCATTATTCAGACGTTTCCTCACACTGCTCTAGACAGCCTCTTGAAAGACTACAGTGTCAATACAGAAGCTGGTGCAGACCTGGCCAAGAGCGTTGGTCCCTCGCCAGAGTTCTTGCAGATGCCTATTGCATTCAATTATCGGTATAATCTCCACTTCATTACATTGAAAAGTGCTGACCCCAAGACAGATTTCAGCAAAATGCTAATGTCAAGTACACTGACAAGGGTGTAGTCAACACACAGAGAAGCTTGGCTTATAACGCGTACACCATAATCAAGCCCACCGATGAGCATGTGCCGACTGGACCTCGACCAGGCCTTCCCATGGAGAGGGACCTTACGCCATATATGCAGGCGTTGATTACCAACATCAGAGTTCTACTCCTACAGAAACCTATTGTCACACGACAACTCCTATACAACAGGCTCGGATGGGACAAGCGGACCAAGCTCAGACAGGCAGCTATATACTGTGGATTCTTCTTCGAGAGTGGACCATGGCGGGAGGCCCTTGTGCGCTGGGGAGTGGACCCCCGCAAGGACCCCGAATACCGCAAATACCAGACGGTGTCGTTCCAGTCATATCTTAAAACGGGTATTTCTAAACACTCTACAGCCTTTGACCAGCATGTCATTAGATTAGCGAAGATGTCTCCGGAGGAACTAGAGACTGAGCATACCTTTGACGGCATCAATGTTTCCCAAACCGGCAACCTCTTCCAATTTTGCGATATCACCGACCCGCTGATCGCAAAAATACTGGCGACAAAAGACATACGCACCACCTGCGCACCAACCTTCCAAGGATGGTATCATGCCGGAACATGGGCCAAGGCGACAGTGATTTTGAAGGACAAGATGAACACAATCATCGGAGGTGAAAAGCCGGATGATCGCATATACCAGCGTATCCTTGAGTGGCCCGAGTTGTGGGATGACAAGGAAATGGCAGCTGGATACAGAGCAGAAATCGACAATCGTCAAGTTCACCACGAGAAAAGGAGAGAGCACCAGGTGATGCACAATGTGCGCTGGGCCGCAAAAAACCCACGATACGCCTTTGAGAAGATGGAAGCCCTCAACGAACGAGAGGGCGACACAGGCGAGGGGGAACAGGAGCAGGAAGACGTCGACGTTCCCGAAGACATGACAGAAGTACCTGTCTCGGCGGAAGCTGTACTGAACGCAGACATTGAGGCAGAGCACGAAGATGAAGAGCAAGACGAAGGTGAAGGCGAAGAAGAGGATGGCGAGGATGAATTACAGGGCGACGAACATTACGGTGATATGTATGGAAGCGATGAGGCTGATGATGATGATGATGACGAACACGATGACGAGGATAGCCCTGTGATGTCTGTTCGAGCAGCATCAGAAGGCCCCGTTCCATTTGGGGGCTACTATAGGGTATGAGAGTGCACGATAATACCCATTCGGGCTTTGGTGTCGGACATGCATGCGATTGTCAAATCTACATTGTCATCACCTTCGCACGTTGATTCTCTTGTAAAGAAGTTGGGCAACTAGCCCGACGTAAAGGTTCCCTTGAGAGGTTGTCAAAGACAGGTTCCAGTGGTACTACGAAATAGGCAACAGTATGGTGATGATGAACGAGAGATTATTTAATTTCAATGTCAAAACATGTGCATATGGTGTAGTGACCACAAAGCATCAGTGTCAGGAACATGGGCGGTCCCACTTTTCCGTGCTTGGCTTGGAGCGCAAGTCGGATCGCCTGAGCTTTCGTTTTCATAACCTCGCGGGAAATCGACCCACCGACACCACCACCTACCCACACACCGCCGGCTACGCACGCCCAGTAGCCCTTGTATCTCATCCCATAGCTAGCCGCCAGCTAATTGAAGCGCATCATGTCCTTCGTCCGCGCCGCGTCGAAGATCAGCCGAGTGGGCGTGCGAGCCCCGGTTTACCGAGCGACACCGGTTGCACTGAACGCTTCGCGCGCCTTCTCGCAGTCGGCTATCCTCAAGAGTGACGCGCATGCCGAGGAAACGTTTGAGGAATTTACCGCCAGGTATGAGGAATCCGTGGAGGGGCTCTAGCGTCTAGTGGAGATGGAGGGATCCAGGAACGACGGACAGCCATTGAGCCAGATGGAGCATTCTAAGAGCTGCAGCGCTAACTTTTCCTTCACAATTGCAGATATGAGAAGGAGTTTGAGAAGGTCAACGACGTCTTCGAGCTTCAGGTATGTTTGCTATGCCCACCATGGCCCGCACCGGGATTACCCGATGGGGATTGGGCGAGCAGGCGGGCTGCTGTGAAGACATGTGACGGCTGACTGTCTGCAGCGAAACCTAAACAACTGCTTCGCCTACGATCTCGTCCCCTCACCGGCCGTCATCACTGCCGCGCTCCGCGCTGCCAGGCGTGTCAACGACTTCCCCTCGGCTGTCCGGGTCTTTGAGGGTACGTGACTTCCTCTGCCCCACGTAGATTGCATGGAAATATCTTTTGCAAAAGCGAGACATGTGCGGGAGACTTGGGAAGACGCTGTTTCTGCGTTCAATGTGTTAAGAAGGGCTGGCCACTAACATACGTCACAGGTATCAAATTCAAGGTTGAGAACAAGGGCCAATACGCAGAGTACCTCCAGGAGCTTGAGCCGATACGCGAGGAGCTCGGCATCCCGCTCAAGGAGGTTTTGTACCCCGATGAGAAGTAGAAGGGGCCAGGATGGCTGGTTAGCAATGTTATATTTCCTACGCTGACATGGAATACCATGGGGCGTCCCAATGTAAATGTCTACGTTTCACATTCTTCACCTAGACGGTGGACTGGAAAAAGACGAGATGTATGCGACCAAGTGATGTTTTCGATGTTTTCCCTGCAACATGTTTTGGTTGGCTTGTATGCAGGTGGTTGAGCGATTAGGTGATGGAAACGGAACACGGTCAGACTTGGGTAGCACACAGTGTTGAAATCACATCTGCATGTTGTTTTTGCTTGCTACACTATGAGATAAGGTGATGAAGATGGGGAAACATAGCTGCCATGCTCGTAAGCAGAACGCATGATAATCATGCCTCCCGTGAAGTTTGCTGCAAGACTCACTAACAACCATGTGCAGGGACGGAGTTTGGTAAAGGCCGATGCGCCAAGGCAAACAGGGAGGCGAGGCGCAGCCAATCATGAGCGAGCAGACGGCGGAACTTGCCGACACAGGGTAAATGGCATGCCCGCCCAATCTACCGTACGAGTGTTCGTTAGTTGCAGAGCTCATTCAAGTCGCGAACCTCTACCAGCCAGCACCTGCTGGACGCGCTTTTGGCCCCACCACAAGTCTTCGCTTCACTATAACGATTGTAATGACGACCCAGGGCCTTTAGCCTACACACTCCTTTCCAGATTTTAATATTCGAACCCCCAGCCACTTGTCGGCGGTACAGAAGCACACCACCAGACTGTCTCCGAAGCCAATGCACCTGCCTTCCCTCACCTCAGTCGCGCGACGCACTGGATAGCCGCACCACTCTACACCCCAGCCTACGAGGGCTCTGAAGAGGCCGAGGAGCCACTCCCGGACACACACACACATACATACAACACATAGCTATGGCGACTCACAACTTCGAGGCTATGGCCTCCAAGCTGGATGACCCAAACTCTGGTGCGCAATACGCTATAGCCACAACGGATGGTTGCGCATGGTCGCGCATACTGTGCGGTAGCAACATGGGCTGACTAGAGCAGATCTTAGAGCAAAAGGCACCCAGGCGATCGAAATACGCGACAACATCGAGAGTTACTGCCAAGGGCAGCAGTACGGCGCATTCTTGAACCACCTCGTCCCCGTTTTCCTACGGATACTAGATGGCAATCCGGTCTTTATATCTACGTCGCCCGAACAGGTGAGCGCACTACTTGCGACATGAGGATAGCCTTCTGACTCGGAAAACAGCGGATACGGAACTGCGTTCTCGAAATCCTGCACCGTCTCCCCATGAACCCGGCCGAGGCCATCGAACCGCACGCAGCCAAGATAGTGGACAAGCTCATGAGCTTAGTGAAGCTGGAGAATGAGGATAATGCGGTACTATGCATGAAGACCATTATGGACTTCCAGCGCCACCAAACAAAGGCCCTGGCCGATCGTGTGCAACCTTTCTTGGATCTCATCCAGGAAATGTTCGAGACAATGGAGCAGGCCGTACACGACACGTTCGATAGCAGCACACCCGCCACAGCCTCGCAAGGCGTTCCCTCGACCCCGAACAACCACCAATTCTCCCAGTCTCCACGGCCGAGCTCGCCAGCAACTGCTCTCACGTCCGGGCCCCCCGGCGATATTGGGTCAGAACACCAACAAACGCGCATGCTGTTGAAGGGAATGCAGTCGTTCAAGGTGCTTGCAGAATGTCCCATAATAGTGGTATCGCTGTTCCAGGCCTACAGGAACTGTGTGAACAAGAACGTGAAACTTTTTGTTCCACTGATCAAAAACGTACTTTTGCTCCAGGCGAGACCACAGGAAAAGGCCCATGAGGAGGCCAAGGCCCAGGGCAAGATCTTCACTGGAGTGAGCAAGGAGATTCGCAATCGTGCAGCCTTTGGCGACTTCATCACTGCTCAAGTCAAGACTATGAGCTTTCTGGCTTATTTGCTTAGGGCGTATTCTAACCAGTTGACTGACTTTCTCCCAACTTTACCCGACATCGTCGTTCGACTTCTCAAAGACTGCCCACGCGAGAAATCTGGCGCACGGAAGGAACTTCTGGTGGCTATAAGACACATCATCAACTTCAACTTCCGCAAAATGTTTCTCGGCAAGATTGATGAGCTACTGGACGAGAGGACACTGATTGGCGACGGCCTTACTGTGTACGAGACGATGCGACCGCTTGCATACAGCATGCTTGCCGACCTGATCCACCATCTGCGTGACTCGCTGTCGAAAGAGCAAATTCGGCGAACGGTAGAGGTGTATACGAAGAACCTGCACGACTCATTTCCCGGAACCAGCTTCCAGACCATGAGCGCAAAGCTCTTGCTTAACATGGCTGAGTGCATTGCGAAGCTAGAGCCCAAGGAGGACGCTCGATATTTCCTTATCATGATCCTGAACGCTATTGGCGACAAGTTTTCCGCCATGAACCGCCAATATCACAACGCTGTGAAGCTCTCGGCGCAATACAGCCAGCCATCTATTGATGCAGTAGACGAGAACCACATGGCCGTTCAGGATAATCCTCCAGACTGGGACGAGATTGATATCTTCAATGCAACACCCATAAAGACCTCGAACCCGCGAGATAGGAGCTCTGACCCGATCGCCGATAACAAGTTCTTGTTCAAAAATCTGCTCCATGGACTGAAGAATCTCTTTTACCAGCTACGGGCATGTAACCCGGCCAAGATCAAGGACGAGATCGACCCTACCAATGCATCTGCGAACTGGCACGAGGTGTCATTTGGCTACAACGCTGAAGAGGTCGAAGTTCTCATCAAGCTCTTCCGCGAAGGTGCTAAAGTGTTTCGCTACTACGGCACAGACAAGACCCCCGAAACTCAAGGCTTGTCAGCAGGAGATTTCATGGGTAATCAGCACATGATGTCAAGTGGCAAGGAGGAAAAGGATCTACTTGAGACGTTTGCGACTGTTTTCCACCACATTGACCCGGCTACGTTCCACGAAGTGTTTTCATCCGAGATACCCCATTTGTACGATATGATGTTCGAGCACCCGGCGTTACTCCACGTTCCACAGTTCCTTCTCGCTTCCGAGGCCACATCGCCCAGTTTTTCGGGAATGTTACTCCAGTTCTTGATGGATCGAATCGAAGAGGTTGGCACAGCAGATGTAAAGAAGTCTTCCATTCTACTTCGACTTTTCAAGCTTTCTTTCATGGCTGTTACGCTCTTCTCGGCGCAGAATGAGCAGGTCCTCTTGCCACACGTCAGCAAGATCATCACAAAGTCAATACAACTATCAACAACAGCCGAGGAGCCCATGAATTATTTCCTACTACTTAGATCGCTGTTTCGTAGCATAGGCGGCGGTCGCTTCGAGCACCTGTACAAGGAAATTCTTCCACTCTTGGAAATGTTGCTGGATGTTCTGAACAATCTCCTTCTGACGGCACGCAAGCCTGCGGAACGGGATTTGTTCGTCGAACTCTCTCTCACAGTACCAGCACGACTGAGCAATCTTCTGCCACATCTCAGCTATCTGATGCGACCGCTAGTCGTAGCCTTGCGAGCTGGCTCTGATCTTGTCGGGCAAGGTCTTCGCACCCTCGAGCTCTGCGTTGACAATCTCACTGCAGACTATTTGGACCCCATCATGGCACCCGTCATCGATGAGCTGATGGCTGCGTTGTGGGAACATCTCAAGCCGAACCCATACAGCCATTTCCACGCCCACACCACAATGCGCATATTGGGTAAGCTCGGTGGTCGCAACAGAAAGTTTATTACAGGCCCACCGGAACTGAACTTTAAGCCATACTCTGACGACCAATCATCCATTGATATTCGACTGATTGGATCTACCAAAGACCGCGCCTTCCCAGCAGCAATAGGCATCGATACAGCCATTGCCAAGCTTCACGAGATCCCGAAGACACCAGCAGCAAAAAAGTCGGATACTTTCCACAAGCAACAAGCTCTTCGTCTCATCACAGCGCACACGAAGCTGCTGGTCGGTTTCGATAGCTTGCCAGAGGACTTTGCTCAGCTCGTCCGACTGCAGGCAAACGATTTATGTTCAAAGAAGTTTGATGCCGGATACGACATACTCACAGCCTCTGAACGGGAGAAGTCGATTACCAAAAAGAGCGTGGAACAAGACAACCTCAAGAAGCTGATAAAGGCGTGTATCTTTGCTGTCTCCATACCAGAGCTCAAGGCAGATGCCGAGGCTTTGGTGAGCAACCTCGCGAAACATTTCACTCTTCTAGAACTGGGGACGCAGTTTGCCACGCTTAAGCACAAGAACAAGCCGTTTGATGTACACTCCGGTGAAGGACCCGTGGTAATTGAGAGCGACGTCATTTCCGAAGCCATTGGCGAGTCTCTGGCTTCAGAGCACGGTGCCGTACGCGATGCTGCTGAGCAAGCCATTCTGACGATGCGAGACGCTACAAAAGCAATCTTCGGAAATGACAGTTCACTTGACAAGTTCCACTTCTTCAACGAGCTTTCCAGCACCTTTTGCCACAACTGCCATGCAGACGATTGGTTCATGAAGTCGGGAGGAACTCGGGGCATTGAAATCCTGATCAAGCAACTAGGTCTTCCTCTATCATGGCTAATACCTCGCCACTTTGAACTCGTCCGAGCTCTCAACTTTGTCATGAAGGACATGCCGATCGACCTCGACTCGAAGACGCGCATACAAGCAGAAGGACTCATCCAAGATCTCATTCGTCGCTGTCATAAGAAGACGACGAAAGAAGATTTTGACAAAGGTTTCGACAAGGGTAACAACTTTACGTTGAAGCTCTGCCAACAGCTTGTAGGCGATCTCTCCCACATGAACAAGAGCGTGCGAGAAGCGACCCAAAAGGCTTTCCAAGTGTTGTCAGAGGTCACGGGACTGAGCGTGAGTGATCTCATCACACCCGTGAAAGACCGGCTTATTCTGCCAATCTGGACAAAGCCACTCCGAGCACTACCCTTCAGCATCCAGATCGCCTACATCGACGCCATCACCTTTTGTCTGAAACTCAAGAACAACATCCTAGAGTTCAACGAGCAGCTGACGAGACTATTAATGGAGTCCCTTGCGTTGGCGGATGCCGAGGACGAGCATTTGGCAAGCAAGCCTACAGAACAGCGGAACGCGGATCATATCGTCAGCCTGCGAGTTGCGTGTATTCGTCTCCTCTCCACCGCCCAGAGCTTCCCCGAGTTCAGCACCACACCGCCAAACCAGACTTTCCTACGTATCATCGCTGTCTTCTTCAAATGCCTCTACTCAAAGTCTCCTGAAGTTATCGAGGCAGCCAACATTGGATTGTCGGGTGTCATCTCGGCGACAAACAAGCTGCCCAAGGATGTTCTCCAAAGCGGCCTTCGACCCATTCTGGTCAACCTTCAGGATCCACGAAAGCTCTCTGTCGAAAACCTTGATGGCCTTGCGCGTTTGTTGAAGTTGCTTACAAACTATTTCAAGGTTGAGATTGGAACTCGCCTACTGGATCATCTCAAGAGCATCGCGGACCAAAACAGTCTCCAGAAGATCTCGTTTACCATGATCGAGCAGAACCCCAAGATGAAGATTGTGACGGGCATCTTCAACATCTTTCACTTGTTGCCTGCAGCAGCAGCCACTTTCCTCAAGCAAATCATTGAAAATGTCATCGAACTGGAGACTGCGCTTCGAAGGACGCACTACAGCCCATTCAGAGAACCGCTGATTAAATACCTCTGCATGTATCCTAAGGAAGCCTGGGAGTATTTCGCACCCAACCTCAAGGACCAAACACAGGGACGGTTCTTCGCCCAGCTACTCGAGAATCCAGCCAGCGAGGTACTGCGCAAGCAGGTGATGGAAGACGTCCCTGGCTTCTTGAGCGCCATCAACCCTGAAGGTACCGACAAGGAGAAGTGCCAAGCGCAGCTCAACGGCATTCACATTGCGTATGCTTTGAGTCAGTCTGAGGAGACGAGCAAATGGCTTGTATCGAATGAATCTTTGCGAAAAGGTCTCTTCGATGTGGCACGCTCATTGGAGAAGAAGCTCAGGATGAACAGCCTTGAAGCGGAGTTGCGCTTGGCGACCGAACAGGCCGGTGATCAAATCATGATCATCTTCACCACGTATCTCGAACACGAGCCGAGCAGCTTGGACTTCTTCTTCGAAGTTGTCGATGCTGTCACATCTGAAGAGATGAAGGCTTCGCCACGATTGTTCGACTTCATCTACGAAGAGATCATATCGAGTGAGTCTGTGGATTACTGGAAGACCATTGTCAACAAGTGCATTGACCTGTACACGTCTCGCAACTCGTCGCAGAAGACCAAGACATTTATCTTCCGGTACATTGTTAACCCCATCTTCGCTATGGATGTGAAGCGCAACTGGGATAACCTGTTCGATCACAAGTCAAAGGGTACCAAATTCATGGACAAGGCAATGACTGAGGCTATCCACAGTCGACTCTGGAAACCTCAGTCAACTTTGGAGCTTTCAGAGGATACGGCTCAACTTGGTGTCGATCATTCGCGGATGGAGCTTCTTCAACTCACCACACTCCTTCTCAAGCATTACCCCGGCATGATCCAGGAAGCACGCAAAGACGTCATCAAGTTTGCCTGGAATTACATCAAGCTCGAAGACATCATCAACAAGTATGCTGCATACGTGCTCATTGCCTTCTTCATCGCTGCCTTCGACACGCCTGTCAAGATCGCCGTCCAAGTCTACCAAGCTCTTCTCAAAGCGCACCAGAACGAAGGTCGGTCGTTAGTGATGCAGGCCCTTGAACTCATGGCCCCCGTGCTGAAGAAGCGAATGCCGCCTGTGCCTGGCGCCGACTCTAAGATGCCCCGCTGGATCCAATATCCGCGGAAGATTCTATCTGAGGAGAGTTCGAATTTACAACAGTTGATGAGTATCTTTAATTTTGTAGTTCGACACCCCGACCTCTTCTATGAAGGCAGAGAACACCTGTCTTCTATCATCATTACAGCGCTGTCCAAGATTGCGACGCCTCCGAACCCCTCGACCGATGCGAAGAAGCTTGCCCTAAACTTGATCAGTTTGATCAGGAATTGGGAGGAGCGCACAGCAAGTGAGAGTAGTGGTGCAATTGACCGACAGTCAGATTCGCCTCAGGCTGTCAAGAGACGTGCGGATGGATCGGCTGTGACACCAAAGGGGTTTGTTGCAGTAGCCGGGATCCGGATGATGCTCATCAAGTACCTCATCCAGTTCATTGCGTACTTGCCAGAGCGCTATCCAGTGGCCTCACCAAAGCCCAAGGATGTCATTGCAGTAACTAGCAACACGCCGCTGCCTGCCGAGATTTGCAGGAAGGCTGTGCAGCTCTTGCACGATCTACTTTCGCCTCGACTATGGAATGACTTGGACCTTGACCTCATGCTCACCAAGAAGATTGAGGAGATTCTGTTGACTGAGATGAAGCAGGATGACAAGGCCGAGGCTTTCACCACACGCATGATCAACACTCTCCAGATTGTCAAGGTCATTGTCAACGTTAAACCAGACGATTGGGTCCTACAGCGCATTCCTCAGTTTCAAAAAATCTTGGAGAAGCCCATTCGGTCAGAGAACCCCGATGTTCAGGCTAGTCTACATGCCACTGATCAGTCTGAGGATGGTACTATGAAGCTCAAGCCCATCCTCAAGCGTATACTCGAGGTCATGCCGGAACCTGTTACGGATGATGAGGGCAACATTGAAGAATCACCATCTACCGAGTTTGTCAGCTTCCTTGGCACCATCGCTACGGAGGCACTCGGCAACAGTTCCTACGTGAGCGCCATTAATATCTTGTGGACGCTGTGCCAAAAGCGACCTGAAGAGATTGATCAACACATTCCGCAGGTCATGAAGGCTTTCCAGGGCAAGATAGCGAAAGATCATCTTCCCAGCAATAATGCTCCCGGTCAGCCTGTACCACCCAACATGCGGCCAGAGGGAGCCAACACAGCCAGCGATCCTCGCGAAATTGAGATCCAAGTTGACCTCGTGCTTAAGACTGTCGATATTCTTGCTGCCCGGATGAACGAGCTTGGCGAAAACCGGAGACCGTATCTCAGCGTTCTTGCCTCGCTCGTTGAGCGATCGCAGACCAATTCTGTGTGTATGAAGGTCCTAGATCTTGTGGAAGAATGGATCTTCCACTCCACCGATCCTGTACCGACCCTCAAGGAGAAGACAGCGGTTCTCAGCAAGATGCTGCTGTTTGAACATCGTGCTGATACCTCCTTGTTGACCCGTTTCTTGGACCTTGTCATTCGCATCTATGAGGATCCAAAGATCACTAGAAGTGAGCTCACAGTACGCATGGAGCACGCTTTCTTGATCGGTACGCGGGCGCAGGATGTGGAGATGCGGAATCGATACATGGCCATCTTCGACAAGAGTTTGAGCCGCACTGCGGCCAGTCGCCTAAGCTACGTTCTTGCCTCCCAGAACTGGGACACACTCTCCGACAGCTACTGGCTGAGCCAAGTCATCCACCTGATGTTTGGATCCGTTGAGATGAATACACCAGCGCAGCTCCATGCCGAAGACTTCCGTCTTATTCAGCCCACAACTTTGTTCGGGTCTTTTAGCAGGGATTCGAGGATTCCGGACGTCATGGTCGACGATGAGTTGGAGAAGCTCATCAATGGACACCGACGCTTCTGCAACCAGCTAGCTGATGTCAAGATCAAGGACATTTTCGAACCGCTTGGACACCTACAACACACCGATAGCAATCTCGCACACGATATATGGGTTGCTTTCTTTCCCCTGGCCTGGACCGCTCTCACGAAGGATGATCAAAGCGATCTCGAGAAAGGCATGGCTGCACTGCTTACCAAGGACTATCACTCACGCCAGCTCGACAAGCGTCCCAACTGTGTGTCGACTATGCTTGATGCCATTGTTCATTCTCGCCCACGGGTTAAGTTCCCACCTCATATCATGAAGTACCTGGCCCAAACGTACAATGCTTGGTACACTGCAGCAGTGTATATGGAAGACTCGGCCATTTCGCCGGTTGTGGATGTGGAGAAGCTGCGTGAGAGCAATCTGGATGCACTTCTGGAGATTTACAATGGACTACAGGAAGACGATCTTTTCTACGGAACATGGCGTCGACGCTGCCAGTTCATAGAGAGCAATGCCGCCTTGTCATATGAGCAATGCGGTATCTGGGATAAGGCACAACAGATGTATGAGGCCGCACAGATCAAGGCTCGGACATCTGTACTCCCCTTTAGTACCGGCGAGTATATGCTTTGGGAGGACCACTGGGTCATCTGTGCGCAGAAGCTGCAGCAATGGGAAATATTGAGCGACTTCGCCAAGCACGAAAACTTCAACGATCTCTACCTCGAGTCTACTTGGCGGGTCTTTGATGCCTGGCAGAACACCGAAACCCGCGAGCAGCTCGAAGCGACAATCAAAGCTGTCAGTGACGCACCGACGCCACGGCGAGTCTTTTTCCAGACCTTCATGTCACTTCTCAAACTACACAACAAGCAAGAGTTACAGCCGGAGTTTCATCGATTATGCGACGAGTCCATCCAGCTGTCCATTCGGAAATGGCACCAGCTGCCGCGACGCATCACGCAGGCGCACATCCCACTCCTGCAGCACTTCCAGCAGCTAGTCGAGTTGCACGACGCCAGTGTCATCTGTCAAAGTCTCGCTCAGACCAACTCAGCCAACCTCGACGTCAAATCTCAAGAGCTGAAGCTGCTTCTCAGCACCTGGCGCGACCGACTGCCGAACTTCTGGGATGACATCAACGCATGGCAAGATCTCGTCACTTGGCGCCAACACATCTTCCAGCTCATCAATGGCGTCTATCTCAACCTTCTGCCACCGAACCAGAACAACGCTAGTGGTAACTCGTTCGCATACAGAGGCTACCACGAGACTGCTTGGATCATCAACCGTTTCGCGCACGTGGCACGCAAACACAACCTTCCAGATGTGTGCATCAACCAGCTCGGGCGCATCTACACTCTCCCTAACATTGAGATTCAAGAAGCCTTCCTGAAGTTGCGCGAACAGGCCAAATGCCACTACCAGATCAAGGCTGATCTCAACAGCGGCCTGGATGTTATCAACAACACCAACCTCAACTACTTTGGCCCAGGCCAAAAGGCAGAATTCTATACACTCAAGGGCATGTTCTTAGCGAAACTGGGACAGAAGAACGAAGCTGGTGAGGCTTTTGGAACTGCGTTATACTTTGATATCAAGTTGCCCAAGGCGTGGGCAGAGTGGGGACGTTACAACGACATGCTGTTCAAGGAAGAGCCGCAGAATCTGGAGAGAGCTGAGGCGGCGCTCAGCTGCTACCTGGAAGCTGCTAGTCAGTTCAAGAATGCAAAGTCGAGGAAGCTGCTTGGACGTGTGTTGTGGCTACTAAGCTTGGACAACCCTGAGCGAAAGTTGGCGGAGAAGTTTGAAGAGTTCAAGGGTGATACGCCGGCGTGGTACTGGATTACCTACATTCCGCAGTTGCTCAATAGTCTCTCGCGACAGGAAGCGCCCATTGCGCGATCCATCCTCGGCAAGCTTGCGAAAACGTACCCCCAGGCACTGTACTGCCATCTTCGAACGACACGCGAGGACATGGTTGTGCTTAAGAAGACCCATGAACAGAAGGAAGCCAAGGAGAAGGCGGCAAAGGCGAAACAACAACAACAACAACAAGCTCAAGGCTCGCCAGCAACGAAGCAGGGCTCACCAGAGGTTCGACCTAACTCGAGCGCCGGGAGTCGACCAACAACTGCAGGAGCTGACGTGAAAGCTGCTGCGAATACCAACGGCACTGTTAAGACAGAAGGTGCGCCGCCACAAGGGAGCCCTGGTACCAATGGCGCAGCTGCTACTGCCGACCCTCCACCGGCACCAAAGAAGCCCTGGGATCATGTGGAGGAGATCAGCGCCATTCTCAAGACGGCGTTCCCTCTCTTAGCCCTATCCATGGAGACGATGCTCGATCAGATCCAGAAGAACTTCAAGTGCCCTCCAGATGAAGATGCTTACAGGCTCATTGTGGCCCTACTCAACGATGGTTTGTCTTACGTTGGTCGTCAACCCAACCTTTACGCTCGCGAGATCAAGCTTCCAGCATCCACCGAGGCAAACATTACTCGTTTCGCGGAGTCTGTCCTGCCACCTCATATCCGCAAAGCATTCGAGAAGGACTTTGTTACCCACAAGCCGACTATGTACGAGTACATCCAGAAACTGCGCACATGGAGAAATCGATTTGAGGAGAGGCTTGATCGCAGGAAGCTCAGCGTACCGCTCGAACAGTACACGCATCAGCTCAGCGAGTTCCGCTTCCTCAAGTTTGATGACGTCGAAGTGCCTGGGCAGTATCTACAGCATCGCGATAAGAACTCGGACTTTGTGCGCATTGAGCGCTTCCTTCCCGACGTTGAGCTGGTGCGCGGTGTCGGCATTTGCCACCGTCGCCTCAAGATCCGTGGTCATGATGGAAGTGTACATCCTTTTGCTATCCAGTTTCCTGCTGCTCGAAGCTCGAGGCGTGAAGAGCGCATCCTGCAACTGTTCAGAATCTTCAACGGTATTCTAGCCAAGCGCAAGGAGAGCCGGAGGAGGAATCTGCAGTTCCATCTTCCACTCATCGTCCCAATCACGCCCAGTGTACGTATGGTACAAGATGATTCGTCGTACATCAACATGCAAGGTATCTACGAGGACTACTGCCGCAAGAACGGCATCAACAAGGATGAACCGGTGCTCTTCACCATTGAGAAGTTGAGGGCGCTGCAGCCAGTGAGTTCCACCCGCAGTCTTTCCATGCTACCAGTCACTAACACAAGCCTACAGAAGAGCGCCGAGCATTCGAACAGCATCAAACTCGAGACCTTCGCTGCTGTGCAAGAGAAATATGTGCCTCCGACAGTCGTCCAAGACTATTTCCGCGCTACTTTCCCCACCTTTGCCGACTTCTGGCTCTTCCGTCGTACCTTCAGCTACCAACTTGCCGCTCTCACCTTCATGACTTATGTCATGCACATGAACACGCGCTACCCCCAGAAGATGACAGTGTCACGCTCGAGTGGACGCATCTGGGGCTCTGAACTGATTCCTAGCATGGCGGTCGGCAAACCCATACTCCATAACTCGGAGCCGGTTCCCTTCCGTCTGACGCCCAATCTCCAAACAATCATGGGTCCGTTGAACCTCGAAGGTATCTTTGCACCCGGTGTTATGACGGTAGCGCGTTGCTTGATTGAGCCCGAAGGCGAGCTGGAGATGCAACTCAGCATCTTCATGCGAGATGAGATGAACCACTGGTTCACCAGCCAGCACAAGGCCAATCAGCTTACGCCAGATGTTCTCAGGGAGAGCGTACAACAGAATAGTGACTTGATTGTCAAGCGCGCCAGTGCCATTGGCAGTTTGCCCACTGGGGCGAACCTGCCCGCGAACCAGACGGTTGTTGATCTCGTATCCGTGGCGGTACACCCAGCCAAGTTGGCGCAGTGCGACCCGCTCTGGATGGGGTACCTCTAGGGCATCACCGAGTTTGTATTGTTGTATGGTGTTTTGAGGGGGAAAAGGGGGCAATTTCTTAATTCATGGGGATTTTCGGAGTTACCAAGGCGTTGAATAGTTTTCTCCTGTAGTGGGTTCTTTTTTACTCGCGTAACTGGGTCTTGTTCTTCTTGTTCTGGTGGGCGGTGGCGCCTCTGGGAGTTTGTGTTGAAAATAACAGCATTTTCCCCCACACGTATTGTTCGCCTCCTCTGTTCTGTCATTGTAAACAACAATTATAGCAAGGATGTGTCTTGTTCTACCCATAGAGGTGGGCCGGATTCGGAAAAGGATGGATAAAGATGGGCAGTCTAATCTGGTCTGTAGAAGGAAAGAGAGCACTGGAAAAAGGAACCATACTTGCTACTTGAAACCTTGCAATCCTTGAACATGTCGCCTCCTCGTCTCTTGTCTCATTATAATGGGCTTTTCTAGTCATGAGTGCGCTTCCAGGCGTATCGTTGGTCATGTCAGCAAGCCCAATCTACCTGAAGCAGCAGCACGCTCTTTCTTCTTCTTTTCTACCGTACGGGCCCGAGCATGCGCGAGCTAAACTGATCAAAATTAGGCCTTTTTTTTCTTTTCTCCTTCTCTCCGACAAGCGCATTTTGTTCATACATGTACCGCAAAGGTTGCCAACGATATCCCCATTGCTGAGGATAAAACTAAGAAAGGGAAACTAGAACATGGGGGGGAAAAAATTTGGCGCGAAGTTTGTTGCGTGTGGGATAGAGTGCTTTAACTGGTACGTGTGTTTTGTGTCTTGTGTTTTGCTGGGTTCTAGGGTACTGCGTACCGTATGTAAGGGGGGGGTAATCTTTTTTTTTACTTTCTTTTCTGTTAAAATCGATGAAGAGGGGCGTGCATGTGCATTTGCATATCGAGGGTATCAAGGTTTGGAATCGGGTTGTGTGGTATTGCAATCATTTCGGTGCGTAATCCAGTTCTGTAGTTTGAATTCCACCTACACGACAAGGCATAGGTGATGACACAAGGTAAAAAAAAACAAGTAAATCTTAGACACGACGAACGACTAATGTTGTTAGAGATTGTGATGAGTAGAAGAGAAGCGGCGAGAATGCGTGTGGCGTAAATAACATGTCCGCCTATCAAAATTGCAGGTATGCGCTGTTCTGATCGGCGCTGGGATGGTTCAGAGGGGGAGATTGGGGGTGAGAGAGAGAAATGAGGGACCGACCACGTGGGTCTAAGCAGGGGAGCTCATCTCTATCCTTTACTTTAGGCTCGGCGTTCAAGGCTTGTTTTCTTTCCATCTGTTCTTTTCTTTTCTTTTCCAACCCAGTCAACTCGCTTTTTCTCTTGCTGCTGCTGTTGCGTACTGTAGCGTTGTCTCGTTCTGAACGATGCTTCCTTGTATTTTTCTACTCGTAGCCACTGCAATCACACCTGTCTTTGCACAACTTTCAGGCAAAGTTGGGCCTCTAACTAGTCATGCGTCCAAATCGGCAATCAAGACTTGCAACGTGCTTGACTATGGTGCCAAGGCGGATAAGGCGACTGATTTAGGGCCTGCGCTCTTGTCTGCTTTCACGGCGTGCAAGGCTGGCGGGACGGTCATTGTTCCCTCTGGCGATTATGTACTGGCGACTTGGGTGACGTTTGAAGGTGGGAAGGCGTGGGCGCTGCAGCTTGATGGCGTCATCTATCGGACGGGGACGTCGGCGGGCAACATGTTGTTTGTGAGGAATGCGAATGATTTTGAAATGTTTAGTAGTAAAGGGGAAGGTGCTATACAAGGTACTTACGATCCTTGCAATGTAGTTTGAGGACTCATTCGGTACTGACGTTTTTTTATGTAGGCAATGGGTATCAAGACCACAAGAACGGCAAGCGAGATGGTGCGAGGATTCTACGTGTCGAGCAGACGAGCAACTTCTCCGTTCACGACATCAAACTTGTCGATGCGCCCATGTTTCACTTCGTTATCAAGACGTGTACCAATGGAGAGGCGTACAACATGGCGATTCGTGGTGGTGACGAAGGCGGTCTTGATGGTGTGGATGTGAGCGGAACTAATATCTGGGTTCACGACGTACGTCTTGTCTGCTCCCACACTTATTATACCCATCAACCTAACAGTACCATTAGATAATGGTCACCAACAAAGACGAATGCGTAACCGTAAAGTCACCTGCCAAGAACATCTTAGTCGAGAACATATACTGCAACTCCAGCGGCGGCTGCGCCATTGGCTCTCTCGGCGTCGACACATCAATCTCCTCCGTCGTCTACCGCAACATCTACACCTGGAAGTCCAACCAGATGATGATGGTAAAGTCAAATGGTGGCAGCGGCTACGTCGAAGACGTGCTCTTTGAAAACTTCATCGGCCACGAAAATGCGTATTCTCTCGACATCGACCAGGCCTGGGCTTCCATGGCCACGCTCGCCGGTAATGGCGTCCAGCTCAGCAACATGACCTTCAAGAACTGGAAAGGCACTGCTGCTAACGGCGCACAAAGAGGCCCAGTGAAGGTGGTTTGCGCGGACAAGACGCCTTGTACTGGCATTATGATTGAGGATTTTGCCATGTGGACGGAGACTGGGAGTAAGATTGTTAACCAGTGCAAGAGTGCGTATGGAAGTGGGGCTTGTTTGAAGAATGGGTCTGGAGGGGCGTATCCGGCGGTCACGAGTACGCAGACGGTTGCGCCAAAGGAGTACACGGCGCCGACGATGACGGGGGATCTGAAAGAGGGGTTTGGGATTACGACTGAGATTCCGATTCCAGACTGGCCGGCAAACTTTTATCCGGACACGGTGCCGATTAGTAGGTTGGCGGAATAGGAGAGGGCTGTGTGGTGTTTCGCTGTACATACTTTTACTTTCTCATGTATCTTTATCTTAACATTTGCATTTCAGGTTTGTGGGTTTTTACGCACCTGACAACCTCATCGTCAGCTTCCCCGAAACACCCAGATCGGCGATGCCTGAGCTGCAAATCTTCTTTCAACAGTCCAACTCTCACAGCCGTGATCGACTACATTAAGCAACTCCTCTGCAGCCGGCCGATCCCCTGGGCTTGGTGCCAGACAAGCAATGATCCTCGGTTCCAGATATGGAGACGCACCCAGAAAATCGCTGCTAAAAGGTCGACCCGTCTCCACTAACCTCATTGCCGGAACACGCCGACCTAGAGAAAGACAATGAAGCACAAGCCCAATCCCATAAACATCCCTCGAATCTATCAACTCATCGGGCGGTGAAACTGAGAATCCCCATGGCTCAGCAAACTTAAAACAGGTGAAACCACACAACCAAAGCTAGCCAGCAGCAAGATGCGTGTTCATCAAGTGGGATTATCGGCTAGGCATTGGGAAATGCTCGCTTGGGAATGTTGGGAATTGACTTGGTACCCATGGCATAATTTCGAAAAAGACCAGACTAATATTGTAATTGAAAAGGAGAGACGCTGGATATGAGATGTTACATATCAATAGCTGGATTCGCATAACGCGCATGTCACTCATGTACCAATGTTAATTCAACGCCATTCTCACAGGTTGGGTTCCCCACCATAGCACAATTGTCGAGGTTCGAGAGCGTTGTCGTCGAGAGGCAATATATGGCAAAGTAGGCTGAAGGTATTCAAGTGTGCTACAGATTTCCCCATGTTGCTGTGGGTCTCGGGCAACTCAAGTTGGGGTCGCATCGCCGAACGCGGGGTTCCACCAGGAACACTAATGCTACCAAGAGTTCTCCTCGGGTTGAATACGCGGCAGTTAAAAATCTCTAGAGTGACATCATGAAGCTGTATAAATCAGCAACACAGTTGTTGTCAATTTCTGGTTTCATACGCTTTCCGCCTCGCTAGTTGGGTGACGCAATCTGCTACTTTCAAGATGCGGCTCTTCAATACTCTTACTGCCCTCACAGCTGTTTTCACACTCACAATGGCGCAAAAAGCTCCTGTTCCACCAGTCATGACACTGATATACAGTATGGAAGCGAAACTGGGAGAGCGGTTTTCTTTAGGTTCCGTGCCGGGTGGGCAAGAGCGTATTGTCATTCCCATTGTTGGGGGAACTTTCAAAGGACCTAGATTATCTGGTAAGTAGCCCTAATTGATAGATCCATGGATGCGCTGGTCGGTGGAAATCTGTGTATTAGACGTTGACCCAAAACCTGTTTCGTGCATCATGACTTACACATTCATAGGCAAAGTCCTCAACCTTGGTGCCGACTGGCGTCTAACAGATGCACAAGGCGCTATTCGACCCGATGCGCGTTATAACATTCAAACCGATGACGGCACTTTCATTTATGTCATGACTGAGGGGTTACCGCCAGGCGCGGATGGCCGCACGATGCTGAGAGGGAAGTTCGAGACGAGTACGAATGGGACCGCTGCATGGTTGAACAATGTAGCTGCGGTGGGCGTTTTGACTAGGAATGGGACGGAGAGCGTGCTGATTGACATGTGGCAGGTAAGTGGGTGTGAAGAAAGAAGTATTATGTCGGGCACTAACTGGATTTAGGCTGCACCAGGCTCATAGCAATAACTACTTTGTATGCATTCTGAGCGAATTGGATAGTGATTATGGTCACAGCCCACGGATCTGTCTGTTGCGTTGGCTCAATGTCAGCATCATACTGTGAAAGTGGCGCGTGTGGCTTGACGTGTGGCTGGTGACCGAAAACCCGAGCCCGACATCGCTTGCTCCCTCTTTCCTCTACCCCACAAACCTCAGACAACATTCCGATATAGTACGATACCCCGCTCACAGTAGAAAAGGATAGAAATGACGGACACACAGCGATGGAAGCTTCTCCCGCCCGAGCTGATAGAACTTCAAATTGGCCAAATCGACCTTTTGCTTGCCATGTACCCAGAAGAAATCTTGCTTGACGACAACTCCCAACAAGTTTTGGACATTTTTCGTGGTACCGACAATGAGAGATCCCACGCCGCAGTCAAAGCCACGCCTAACATACCGGTGAACCTTGATCTACCTGTTGCAATCTCTGAAGACGAGTCATCAAGCTCTCAAACATTGCGTCTGGATCTTGGAGTACCGTTCGCATACGACGGGGATCAACCACCATTAGATCCGCCGGAAGTCAAAGTTCGCATACAACAACCTCATTGGATGAGTAGAGCAGCGACAGCGCAGTTGACATCAGAACTTCCGCAAGACGAGGACCTACTTGGCACTATTGAGTATATCCGAGAAGCTGCTGCTGCGTACCTTGTGGAAATCCAGAAGAAAGAGACAGATACGATTGACATGGCCGGGGAGACTGGGCCACTGGTGCGCGTCTGGTTCTACTTCCCGTCCATCAGCACACGATCCAAACGCGACGACTTCATCATTCACGCCCCATCTTACCAATTGACCGGTTTCCTGTACGCCGGAAAACCCGGTCTACTCTGCGTCGAAGGTGGCTCTCAAAACATCGATGACTACATGAAATTCATCAAGACTGAGAGCTGGGGAGATATCCCTGCGCATCACAAGAAGGTCAGCGAGCGACACAGGGAGAAGTGCGAAAAGAGGGTATTTCCCGACATGACCGAGATTACAGATACCGTGGGAGAAAGAAGAGGTCAAAGAGCGAACAGAGGGGATATGAAGGCTATCGAAGAGTGGTTAGTGGAGAGGGGGCTGGGGGATGCTTTTACAAAGGTTCTGATGTAGTCCTGGAACACTTTCGGTGACCATGCGTCTGATTTCCACCACGGTATCACAATCTAACCTGACTTGGAACGATTTCTACAATAACAGACGAACTTAAAATTCTACGAGTCATGAAGATATATTGGCGGTTTGGGATGGTCATTGATTACCGAATTTCTATCAATCTACGTTCTCGAGATGAAAGAGCAAGTCCGGATGCCACTCAACCTCTCGAACATCTCGCACGATATCACGGGATTTTTTTTTCCATGTACAACAGCGTCACTTTTCGCACAATCTTATGGCCCCAACTGCCGCTTATGCAGGATTAGCAACCAGGCCACGCCGCTTCTATTCGGTGTCCAAGGTATACGATTTATCAAGAGTAGATTCACACTAGATCCATGTGGCAGTGAGATAGCAAGTCATAAAAGAAGTCGGTCCTAGTGCAGTGTCATTTTCGTCTAACCAAAGCAAGTCTTCATGTGTACCAATACTCCTGTCATAAGCGAAATGAAAACAAACCATTTATGAAAGCTCAGCCCCCGCGCTACGAATGATTCATCATAGCCATAAATCCCTCCAATGTGTATTCCCAATCTAACATTCCAAGCCCAACAATCAATCAGCACATGCCCGTCAGTACCGCCATACCAGCCACGTGATCAACACCCGCAACTGTATTCTCTTCCTCTTCCAACAGCTTTTCAATCTTGCTCTTACTCTTAATCCGCCAAAAGGCCTGGGCACCATCCACAAACCTTTTACTGATATCATCAACCTCGTCAGCTGGGCATGCCGCAAAACAAAGTCGGAAGCAGTTGAAGCTATCCTTTACCCTGATTTCCTCGCTGGCCGCAAACATGCTGCCAGGCGCCACGAGGATAACATAGGGTTTCGTTGTCCAAAAGACCCAGAGAGCCTGAGAAAGACGGGCCTTGGGTACTTGTCTGGCGAGTGGATGGGATGAAAAGTCGAAGCGCACCCATACGAACATGCCGCCCAATGGGCGGACGAAAGAGTACATTGGCTTCTTCTCGACCACGGCCCAGTCGTCTCCGTCATCGAAGATTTCTACAAGGCTCTTGCGGCGACCGGCCTTGACAACTTCCCTGCCGGCGTCGAGCACGTCGCACATCTGCTGCATGCGGCGTTCGTAGTTGCCTCGCAGACCCTCGAGCCAGCGCACCCAACCGTCGACTTTCCAGCCACTACCGTCTGCTGCGCCTCCCTTTCCAGGGTCATTGGATGATTGCGGGCCCATGAGTAATTCTGCAATCATCGATTGTACAAATCCGGAGGGTTGCTGGGTTGAGGTTTCGGTGATGCGCAGAATACGCTCGACTAGTGCGGGTTGCGCGGTGATCCAGCCAAGACGGCAGCCTGGAGCGACGGTCTTGGAGAAGGTATCAAGACGAACAACGCGGCCTTGATAATCTATACTAAGGTATGAGGGGATGAGACTGTCCAGAAATTCGAAGCCCGAAGACTTTGTAGGCTTTGGGGGAAGGCTGCTAGGCGAGGAAGATGGGTATTGCAAGTACCAGTATGGGTCATCTTCGACGATGATGATGTCGTATTTGACGCAGAGCGCGTATATCTCCGTTCGTCTCTGGACTGACAGAGTGCCTGATGTGGGATTCTGGCCAATGGTGACAGTGTACATAAGATGCGGTCGACGGCCCTTTGAAAAGTCCCAGTTTTCCAGGACATCTTGCAGCCCTCCGGGGCCCTGGACATTCATGCCTTCATCATCAACGGTCACCGCCGCAATGTTGAAGCCGCGTGGACTGCAAGTCTGGATAGCATTCATGTAGCAGTACTCCTCGCAGAGGATAGCAGGCCTTTCGTTGACTGGGTCGTGATCGGCCGACCACTCATTGCTTAGGGCAATGATCGTCTTGGAGAAGCCATCGGTAGAGCCACAGGTCAATATGACTTCTGGCCCATTTTTGTATGGTACAAACGGATGTAGATTCTCCCTCGTGAACTGACGAATAAACTGATACAAGGCCGGGTAGCCCATGGCTTGTCCATATTGTAGCGCTGACTTTAGATCGATCATGCGAAGGGGGTCCTGCACGTTCGAGTCCTTTGGAACGACGAGGCGCGACGAGGGTGGTGCCTTTTCCTTACGCGGAGTGATGGAGGTCTTGGCTAGTTGCGAAGATGGGGGGTCTTCGGCGGGCGGGTCGACGGGCTTGTTTGGTGTTGGTTGCCATCGGTTCGGATGTGCAACCTTGGCTTCAAGTGTGTCGTACGGAAAGTAGTGATCGTTGGGCAGACCTGTGAGGTGTAAGCAATCAGAAGCGACACCGTGGCGCGAAAGTGCATGTACCTCCAGCGAGTTGGGCAATTCCAGGTATCTGGAAGTATTTGTAGAACTTCTTGATAGAGGATGCTTCGCGCGCTCGTGTACTGCGTGAGAGGTGGTGGGTGACATCGACTGGATCGGGGAACGAGCTAGGGTCGGAGCTATACGGCGCCATGGCGGGACTACAGCTGTGTGCCGATAGGTACAGCAGCAGTTGTGTTCGGCTGTCAGATAAATGTCAAATGTCGCAAACGTCGCAAATGTAAGAGCCGTTAGAAAAAAGCCGTTAAACTGACAATTGCATTCAGATGTGACAACGAACAACGAACAACGGTCAGCAAAAGAATGGAGCCGAGACCTCGCCCGCCCGTAAACTAGTCCGTGGACCCGATAAGGAATTGATTAGAAATGTCGACTTAACAGTGACCTCATCATCCAACGGGAGGCTTGCGTGCACAAGCTAGGCCCCGTTGAAGGCAAGGCGCCATGGACACGTGATGCCAGCTGGCTAGTCCGTCCGACACGACACGGCCTGAGACGACAACAGTGTTGAATTCCCAATATCCAAGCGTGCATTGCCTTTGGCCCCATGTGGCTCGTCTCTGCTGCTCAACTCGTGGGCGACACTAGCGTCTTGGCACCGCGAGGCCGGCAACGTGGGTACCCCACAGGGTCCGCGTCGCCGTCATGCAGGTCCCGAAGCTTACCAGAGCGCGTGAGCGGCTCCCTTGACACTTGACACACTCGCCGCCCTTTGCCGTCTTTGATTCTACCTCCTCTCTCTCGCTCCCTCTGTACATGTATATCCTGACACATTAGACTGCCCTTCAATGTTCGTCCTTTTACGCCCGTCCCTATCGATAAACAAACGTTAAGCCCCGGCGCATACCCTTTATTACCCGTCAAAGTGACGTCGCCAGCGAGATCCCGCCACGAGTTGGCATCCCTCCCTGACATGGAACCGCGGGATAGCATCGATGATGAGGGCGCGCCTCCTCAGGTTTACCGCGACGATGAATCCGCCGACTTGATCGCGCCTTCCGAGGCTTCCAATGAAGAGTACTATAGCCCACAGGAGCCCTATTACGCCAGCAAATATATACCGCCGCGGTTACAACGTGTATGGAACAAGGTCGTCGTATGGGTCAAGGGACCACAGCCACCACGGCTATGGAAGATCCATCCCTTCTTCCCGAGGATTCAGACAGCGCCGATCCAACTGTTGAACAATTACTTTCCTAAGAAGAAGCAAAAGATTGCCCTCCTGGTCTTCTTCTACTTTTGCTGGCTTCTGACATTTGGCTTGGTACTGCATCGTAGCGCGTTTGCAGCCGACATACCTGGATATGGCAGTCCAGTGCGGATAAGATGCACTGATCGCTTCTGGAGCGATGGCAATGGGTGCGGGCTAAATGGCGATCTCTGCCGCCCGTTTGAGAATAGTTCCATGCCATTCCGTTGCCCGGCGAATTGTAAGCGTGTGCAGTTGCTGAATCCTCATGCTGTAGGAGATCAGAATGTAAACTACCGACCGCTCGTCATCGGAGGCCCGACGGATGAAGAGCAAACGCTCGAGAATACGTACTACCGCGCCGATTCATTCATCTGTGGTGCAGCCATCCATGCTGGTTTCATCAACGACGCCTCGGGTGGGTGCGGTGTTGTTGCCCAGATTGGTGAGAGAAGCGGCTACCCCAGCGTCAGCAGAAACCACATCAAAAGCATCGGCTTCGACTCGTATTTTCCGCGGTCATTTACATTCCTTCATGGCACGGCGGCCAAGTGTCGTGACTTGCGTTGGCCGTTGTTGGGCGTTTCTTTGACCTTTACCATACTCCTCTCCCTGTTTACTACATCGCCAGCCGTCTTCTTCGCTTCAATCTTCACGGGAGTCTTTTTCCACGTCGCGCTCGCGTCCGACCCCCCGAATCTTACCGATTACTATGCTATCATTAGTATAGCTCTAGGGCGTTTTCTACCCGCCTCCTTTTGCATGTATGCTGTATACCGATTCGCCGTGCGTCGCCAGCTTCAAGGCCTCCATGCACAAATCGAGAAGACGATCCTCTGGCTGGGAGGATGTTGGATAGGCGCTTTGAACAACTACACCTTTGATAAGATTCCCATCGAGCGCCTCACTCCCCACGACATCAAGAATCAACCTGGTGCGATACCCGCGCTCATCATCATTGTGCTCGTCTTGTTCTTCATCGCCGTTGGGCAAGGGTGGGCGCTGCGGGTAGAAGGGCGTTTGCCGCAATTCCTCGCCATCTACGGTACTCTGGTTGCCGCAATACTCGCACTCGTCGCAGTTCCCAAGATGAATGTTCGAATCCATCACTACATCCTTGGTCTTTTACTCGTTGCAGGCACATCGATGCAAACACGCCCCTCGCTCCTCTTCCAAGGCATTTTAATCGGCTTGTTCATCAACGGAATTGCACGTTGGGGTTTTGATAGCATACTTCAAACGCCCAACGAGCTTCGTGGTGACGCGCCCATCGGTACCCTTCTCCCTATCATCACGGCGCCAATCATCCACAACAATTTGAATCTTCACCTTGCGCCAAATATCACGTTTGATTGGCACTTTCCGTTCCCCAAGCCTTACGACGGAATGAGCATCTTAGTCAACGATGTAGAGAGATATCACGAGTACGCAGACAGAATGGAAGAGAGTTGGACTTGGAAAAGACACGTCGAGGGCGTCAACGAATACTTTCGCTTTGGATACTTGAGAGGCGGCGGAAGGGGTGATTATACCAAGGCGGGAGTATGGCGAGCAGATGGTGGATGGACAGACATGGAGCCCGGGCCATCATAGTCTCAAAAAGACACGTAGCACATGGCCTCGACCGGACACGTATACAGACTGGGAGCATTTGAAATACACATATCGCATCATAGGGTCACAAGTGGGGTGTTTTTACTTGGTCTTCGGGCGCCGGACGTCTTATTCGTCCGTCTTGTCCATGCTTGCGTCTGTGGGCTGCGTTAATCCGGTATGTTGAAATTGGCCGATGACTAATCTGCTACTGGGTTATCGTGTTTCCTCCTGGCTGTTGTGCTTGTATAGTTTGTGGGATCGGATCAGCGCGTTTGGTCCCGAATGTCGACAAGCACACCACCGGCGGAGTAAGACGGAATACTAATCATTGTCGTGCCCAGCGTTGACGGGCGTAGAATGTGGCATATCCAACAGGCAGAAGCCCCAGCACACAGGCGTAGGTCTTCACATGTGCATGTATCTAGATTGTCGAATTAGCGGCTGCAATGATAGAGTGTTGATACAGAGGAATCAATGATGTTATCACGTCGGTCGTCTTGGAGTTGGGGTTGCAGAGCTGCGTGCGAACGAAGATAGACGTTGACACTGCAGAGAAAACAAAAGTGTTGCTGTTCTGCCGAGGTAGGGAGGACCAGGCGAAGCATGGTGGGGCACACTGCAGCACCCTTACGCGACTTAAACCCGGATGGCATTTGTAATAGGGAGTACTAGTTGGCAGAATTGCGTCACATACAGTGAGGATAGCGACTTGGTAACATATAAAAAGAGGAGTGAGGGGCGTTGAAAGACACCATCAACAACTCAATCGCAACTTCCTCTATTCCAGCAATAACAACAACATCGATTGTACCTACCTACCCCGCAATCTAAACAACTTCATCGCAGCCCACCTCAACCACACTACATCTTCAACAAACCACCACAATGGTCAAGACCGTCTTTGGAGGATACCCGCTCTCGGACAGCGCAACCTTCAACACACCAGAAGAACGTGCAAAGATCCTTGACGTCCTAATCGCCAATGGCGTCAAGAACATTGACACAGCACGTCTCTATCCCGGCTCCGAAGTAGCCATCGGCCAGCTCGAGAAGCGTAAAGAGTTTACCATCGACACCAAGCTCCCCGGTGGCTTTGCTCCCGGCCGAAGCGGAAAAGAAGAGGTAATTGCGGACACGCAAGACTCACTCGAACAGGTCAAGATCGACCAATTCGACATCTTCTACCTCCACGCACCCGACACAAGCGTCCCATTCGAAGAGACACTCGCCGGTATAAACGAAGCCTACAAGAAGGGCATCTTCCGCCGCTTCGGCATCAGCAACTTCTCAGCCGAACAGGTGCAGCAAGTCTACGATATCTGCAAGAGCAAGGGATACCCGCTTCCTACCGTCTACCAGGGCAACTACAACCCCGTAGCTCGCCACTTGGAGACCAACCTCTTCCCCACGCTCCGCAAGCTCGGCATCAACTTCTACGCTTACTCGCCCCTCGCCGGTGGCTTCCTCACAAAAACGGCTGCTGACCTCGATGCGGGGGTTGGCCGCTTCGACAAGAATGCCCTCGGTGGCCTGTACAGCAGCCTTTATGACAAAGAACCTCTGCGCCAGGCACTCCTCAAGTGGAACGAGCTTGCCGAGAAGGAGGGTGTCAGCAAGGCTGAGTTGGCATACCGATGGGTTGCGTTCCACAGCGCGTTGACCGAGGAAGAGGATGGCGTCATCTTCGGCGCTAGCAAGGTGTCGCAGGCTGAGGAGACCGCAAAGTGGTTGAAGAAGGGCAAGCTTAGTGATGATGCAGTCAAGGGTATTGATCAAATCTGGGAGAGTGTCAAGGAGGTTGCGCCCATTGACAACTACCACAGCACTAGAAAATAAGTAAGAGTTGGTAGTAACGTTATGTAAGCTACACGGTCATGATGTCTCAAGTTCGAGCTTCATCAACGATAGTTGAGCTAGCATATGCGGAGAGATAATGAAAAGCATATATCAATCGTCTGTGCGTGTGACGGGAAAAGGTATATATTATGATTATAGACATGTGTATCTTACCTCTCCATACAAGAGGGCTTGCTAGTAGCACTGAAGTTGCCCCATCTCACCAAAAAGCCGTATTACATTGACCATCACTCACGAGCAGGAACGGCTGAAGATGTCCACACAAAAGACTCAAACTGACCAAGAACTCGCTCCTCTCTCGATCCATATCACCACTCCACCTCAGCGCTTCTTAACAACCACTAACCCCGGCACCGCCGCCTTCCCCTTCTTCTTCACCACCTCAACCTTTGCCTTCTTCCTCGCCCCAACTTGATTCGGCTTCCCTACCGTCCCCCGCTTGACCCCACCCGCAGCCGGCTTGTCCTTGGACTTGCCCTTGCGACTAACACCCACCATCTCCTCCTCAGTCCTCTCCTTCCTAGCGCCCTTGTTGTTGCTACTGCTCTTCTGCCTGAGCAGCCCATGCTCCTTGATGTAATAAATGACATCAAGCGCATGATCGCAAAACTCCTGCGCGCCGCGAATCAGCTGCAGGGCCTCCTTCTTGGACTCGAGACCCGCGCGCCAGCGATCGACGACGGCAAAGAAGATCTCCTCGACGCTCGCGTCGCGGGCGTCGCGCACACGCTCGTACTCTGCCTCTGCGTCGTCGTCGTGCCGGTCGTGGAAGTGGCCGCGGCCGAGGCCCAGCTCGTCGCCGATTTCGTACTGCACGAAGCATTCAATCACCATAACGGCGATGGTGTGGAAGTTGAGGACTGCGGCGGCCGGCTCTGGGTCCGGTGTTGCGAGGGCTTGTTGGCCCGGCAGGAACAGGTGGAGCAGTAGGTGGGTTTCTTGCGCCGAGTGGTCGGGCGAGAGGAGGAGTTCTTCGCGGACGAGGCCTGGGAGCGAGATTTTGGTGCTGGGCAGGTCGTTGATGGTGGGTTGGGGTTGGAGTTCGTAGCGTGGGAGGGACCAGTCTATGCGGTTGGGGTCGTCTTCGTCTTCGTCTCCTTCTTCTACGCCTTTACCGTGGTCGGACGACGAACCGTTGAGTGCGCGAAGAGGCTGGGGTAGAGGACGGGATTTGCGTACTGGGTTCTTGTACTTGGGACCGTTGTTGGGCTCAGGAGTCTCCCTGTTGGCAATCATCTCGACGTCGGAATCATCGTTGTGGGGACCACGTATGTTTGCAATGGGTGACGACTGCACGTGGATGACTGAGTCTTGGCTCATGACTGATGGGTGACGCTTCACTCGTGTTCGTAAAGGCTCATCGTCATCAGAAGCTTCGTCGCCATCGTCGTCACTGAGATGCTGGGTCCGTCTCCGCAAAGGTTCATCGTCGTCGTCATAATCAGACTCTTCTTCCTCGACATCATCTTCAGCTGGAAATCGCTGTCGAGGCTTTGAAGGTCCTGGTTCATGCAGGCCTGGATTTCTCTTACTCGCGTCCCGAGGTATCGCCATACTGTATCCGTGGGTAGTATAACCTGGCTGCGACATTCTTGATGACACCTGGCCGTATGGTGTACCAGGAGCTGATATCGGATACGTAGCCTGTGCACCGATGTTTCCATACGCAAGAGGCTGATAGGGCGTCGAAGGCGCGCGCTGATAGCTCAGAGGACCCGGGGCGAACGCAGGTGTGACACTTGAGTATTTCTGTGCATGTCCGGAGCGACCTGATGCTTGCAGCTTTTGTCGACCATGGCTCTCGAACCTCTTCTTGGTTTCTTCCAGCTCCCGCCTCTTCTCTGCGACTTGGCGTTGAAGCTTCTCCTGATGTTCGAGCAAGGAGGCGGATTCGCTCTGGCTGCTTTGATTGAGAGGCTGGTTCCAGACTCGAGGAATTACTGGTAAGTTATACGGCGAGAAGCCGCTAGCGACAGGAGCCTGGTTGATGGTGTGTTGGTTGGTAGGCCGAGGTGAAGTTGACTGCTTGATAAACAGCATCGACCCCGTGTACGGTTGGTGAGCTTGGCCAAAGATATCTCCAACCCCGGGTTCAGCCTTCGATGGGTTGACATTGAATGCCTGATCTTTGTCGATAGCAATGTCTTCTTGCTTTAGTGTATTGGCATCTCCGCCATGTATTGGGAGCTTTCCAGATGTAGATGTAGTATTTGGTAACAGATGGCCAATCTCATCACCTTCTTCACCGGACTGGTCACCGCCCTGCTCTCTAGTTGGCAGCTGATACTCGTCTTTACGGTCAGTGACAAAAGATGTATGCATCGCAGGACCTGAGAGCTCAAGGAAAGTTCCAATATTTCCTAGGACTGCATAGTCCTCACGCATGGTGTTGTCTTTCAGTGTGTCAGTCAGGCAAGAGTCGTTGATAGGCCCAATCAGGGGCTGCTGATCCAGAGCTGTATCGCTATTCTGATATTCTTGCTTAATCTGCGTACCGTTTGAGCCTGAGCTTTGAAGCGAGGTTTTAGTAGTATCTTTCGGCTCTGGCTCAATGCATGTGTTGCCTTCTGGACGCTTGGAGGGTTCCAGTGACGTAAACTCCTGGGTCGGGTTGATAAGAGGGCCGACATCAATGTTTGCATTTTCTGGAAGGAGAGCTGGCGCATTGTTGGCCTTGAACTTGAGCTTGATAACAAGCTGCTTCTGCTTACCCATACTATGCTCTTTGTCCAAGCTGCTGTTGTCGCCGCTTCCAGGCTTTTGGTTCACGATGCTAGCCGAGTTGTCTTGGACCGCTGACTCCTCACTGGCGTTGTTCTTTTGAATGTCGGTAGAAGATTCATCCGGCGAATTTTCGACGGGATTTCGCGAGTCGTGTCCAGACGGATTGTCAGTGCTTGCGGCGCCCATTGTGAACTCGTCAAATGCGCCCGGGCTTCGGGGTATCAGTCAGTAGGCGGGGATTTGAAACACGAGGAGTTATCTTACCCGCTACCACTTCGAAGACAACTTGGGGGTTTGATCAAAATACTTGTTGTGTGTTGTCGGCACTGGTCGCTGGCTCTGGGGATGCGTCTGATATTGTGGCGCGTATCGAACAAGTAGTGCGTATCGCAACAGTCACTCTGTAAGTTGAGTTTCTTTGTCAGATAGCAACTTGTCTTGAAAAACAATTGCTGCAAAAGTGGTGTTGCAAGTGCGACAAAAGATTGTCGCAAGCAGTACCTCACGCGCTGTATATAGTATAGCGCCCGGATCAGCGAAGCTGCATTTTTGCCCAACTTTACCTGACAACGAGACAAGGCCTTCCCTCACCTATCAGCTGCATAGCTATACGTTTGCTCGTACAGAGACCAGACCAGCCTACGCCTATAGGCGCACTCGTACGGCGACGGCTGTCAAGGTCTCCCGCAGAAGCCGGGCGAGTCACAAGGCCAGATGAGTGTCATTCGGAAGGCTATGATTCATTTGTAAGAGTCAAGAGCCGTTCCTGATTCGCTGGGTATCAGAGTGACGCCGTCGCAAAGTCGAATGATCCCGTGAAACCATGATAAGAGAAAGTGGCGATATAAGCTGGCGGTGAATACGAGACTATGGTAACACAACGCAGTCGAGAACTGTGAAAGAAATACAGTGGGGGAGTATCTATTTTCCGAGACAGAAGTGATGGAGGGGACGGACTGTACATAGTTAGCACCGTCACTTCTTTCAGGAGAGAAAGACTCACCAGCATATCAAGTTTGTTGTTAAGAAAGGGCCTGTACAAGGGACGCATCTCTCGGTATGTATTCGCCATATACCACTTCATGTAACAAGACTCATTCCCCATGACTCAAGCTGAAGAGTAAATGAATTTATCATTGTATCCTTGCAACATCCCCCTTCAGTTTCTCTACAAAGGCACCAAAGAGCGGGGCTAGAGAGCAGTCCCTGTATTTTTCCACAAGACTACCCTTCTTCCTCTCTTCGGCATCCATCACATCCTCTTCCTCGGTTCCCATGTCCTTGCCGCCCAAAACGGTGCCCTTTGGATATACAGGCCTTGTACCACTCTCCACCAAATCCACAAACGCCGGATCGATAGGCACACTGCCCAAGAAAGGGACTTCAAATTCCCGTGCCATGACTTCCCCACCTCCTTTACTAAACACATTTGTGCACTCGGCGCAATTGGGGCATACGAAGCCAGCCATGTTTTCTATGACGCCGAGCACTCTTATACCAGTTTTCTTGCAAAAATTCAATTCCTTCTTGACATCACTGACGCTGATAGCTTGTGGGGTTGTGACAACAACGGCGCCGGCCAAGAAAGGAAGGGTGGGGTTGAGAGCGGGCGAAGGCGTTGTGTTCTTCAACAGGGTCTCGAGTAGGGAAATATGTTCGTCAGAGGTACCGGGCGGGGTGTCGATTAGGAGGAAGTCGAGCGGTGGCCAGAGGACGTCTGTGAGGAACTGGCGGACCATGGCCGTCTTCTTGGGGCCACGCCAGATTACAGCATCGGAGCGTGAGGCGAGGATGAAGCCTAGAGACATGCATGACAATGCGCCAATTTCTTGATCTCCTGCTCCGGCCCCTGCATCTGACTTGTCCTGCGGAGCCAAAGTCTGCACTCCATGTACATCGACAGGTATCCATCCACCAGGTGCCTGCCTCACTTTCGCATCCTCGATGCCGAAGAACCTGGGTATGCTCGGCCCTGTCAGGTCAATGTCCAACACACCAACTGAGTGCCCTTGTAGCGATAACGTGAGCGCTAATTGTGTGGTTATGCTAGATTTACCAACCCCGCCCTTCCCGGAGAGAACGAGGAGGATGTTGCGGATATTGTCTAGCGGCATCGCGAAGACGAGGGGTTTGGCACGAGCGCGGGGCTTCGATAATAATCGGCAGTTGACGGCGCGCAAGACGGACAGCGTGTTCGATTTGGCTTAATCAATCGCCTCAACCCGGAGCGTTTTTCGAGTGAAAATTGGAGAGGTAGTTGCGGTGGTATCGTGAATGGCGCATCATGTGAAGTGGTGAGCCCTGTGGAGCGCTTTGAAATCCGACAAGCAGGAAGGTGGCGGTTTTGCGGCGACATCGGAGGTCCGACTTTGGCCCGAACATGTCTATATCTACTAGTAAAGCGCCTAGTTCCATTCCTCAACTCCATTCAAACGTGATGCTGAGAAATGCCAACAGAGACTCTCGCCCTGAAGTACTCTTGCAAGCTGCTCAATAGTTTTAGCATTGGCCCAGTCTCACCACGGGAAACGGACGAAGGATTCTTACTGGAACTGGACAGTTCAAGTCCTGTTTGCAGAACCGAGGCACGCCACATTGCCTATTGAACATGTGCCGCCATACCCAGACACGCGCATAATGGCAATTGCACCTGTCTAGAGCTAAATAGGCATCTCGTGAAATGGGACATGGGCTTTTTTTTGGGTTGTCAGGCCCCGGGGGTAATTACCCCGGAGGCCAAGCTAGCTAGCGCCATAACCCCGCAAACTCCCCTGAAGGAAATGTCGTCACGACGTCTTTTAATACAACCTCCCCACACCTATTGCCCCGGACTCGACTAGGAAGGAGGCCTTCTCCGGACTGGCCTAGCTACCCAGGGTAATAGTCTGCCTTGGGCCCTGCAATTTGCCAGTAGCTGCTCGTAAACTGCCTGTCCGGCCATGGCGTATTCGTGGATATTTTCCACCTCGTGATCAGACAGGAGCCGGATCAATTCAAGTATGGGTCCCGAATTGTACCTGCAGTTTATGCGCATCAGTCGAGTATAGCTTCCGGCTCGTGAATGCAGTATATGATCAGAGTATGTGATCCTTTCGGGTGATTTCAGATGACAATTGTGCACAGCTCCTTACCACCTCTCTCACTATGCGTTCGTACTACCTTTCTCCACTAGCTTGGAGTCTGTGGTCAGCTGCCACCGTCCAAGCAGACTCGGCCGAGACACAGATTCAAGCGGCACTTGGCAGCCTTGCCATCACTAATGTCGACGATGTTAGCGGCAATCTCTATCTGCCAGGCACATCTGATGGCTTGAACATTACTTGGTCAAGCAACAAGCCATCAATCATATCGGCTGATGGCATCGTACAAAGGCAAGACTCTGCAACTACAGTCGATCTGACTGCGGTTATCGAATACGACGGGACAACTTCAAACCGCACGTTCAGCGCCAACGTACGACAAGCGTTCCAACTGGATGCCTTTGAAGGTTATGCCTTTACATACTTCACTGGCAACAGCTTGGCCGGCGAGAAGATTTACATTGCGGCAAGCAACGGCAACAATGCCTTGGACTGGGAAGAGTTGAACGGCGGACAGCCAATTCTGACCTCTACCATGGGAACCAAGGGACTACGCGATCCGTTCGTCATGCGGTCAGCCGAAGGTGACAAGTTCTTCTTGCTCGCCACCGACTTGTCTATTGGGTCGGGCACATCTTGGGGCGACGCAGTGAAAAGAGGCAGCCTCTACCTTGAGATTTGGGAATCGAGCGATCTCAAGACATGGTCTGCACAACGACATGTAAAGGTCTCCCCGCCTACTGCTGGAAACACATGGGCACCAGAGGCATACTACGATACAGATCTTGGGTCGTATGTTGTCTTTTGGGCATCCTCGCTCTATGCGGATAGCGACACAGAACGTACCGGAGCGACATACCACCGAATGCTCTACGTGACAACGCGCGACTTTGTCACCTTTAGCGACCCTCAGATCTGGCAGGATGCTGGCATGTCCCGTATCGACACCACGGTCATTCAAGAGGACGGTGTGTTCTACCGATTCACAAAAGATGAAGGTGCCACCGGAACAGGCTGCTCCGACATTATCGAGGAGCGCTCGTCCCAGCTTCTTGCTCCAGTTTCATCCTGGTCCCAAGTTACCGCGTGTATTGGTCGCAACGCTGGCACAAGCGCTGTTGAGGGCCCGACAGTCTTCAAGGCCAACGCCGGCGATGTCAATGGCGAAAAATTCTATCTCTTTGTCGACGAATATGGTGGACGTGGTTATATTCCGTTGGAGACGGCAGACATCGCAAACCCAACCTGGAAGGTCTCTAGTTCGTACAAACTTCCAACGAGTCCTCGCCACGGCACCGTGCTTCCCATCACTGCCAAGGAACTCGCTGGTTTGAACACGGAAAAAGTCAGCTCCACGACGCGTCGCCGAGAAGCCCTTGAGAGGAGAGTTAGCCCCGTACTTCCCGGTTACTACGCCGATCCTAACATTGCTGTTTTTGGCAATAAATACTACATTTACGCCACCACCGACGGTTACGCAGGCTGGGGTGGCAATGTCTTCTATGTCTGGAGTTCGCCCGATCTTGTTGTCTGGACACGATCAGACGAGCCATTCCTGACCCTCAACGGCACGAGCGGTAACGTACCGTGGGCAACTGGCAACGCTTGGGCTCCAACTATCATTGAGAGGGACGGCAAATACTACTTCTACTTTAGTGGAAACAACCCAACGTACGACCGCAAGACGATCGGCGTTGCGGTTGCAGACTCGCCCGACGGCCCCTTTACTGCACAGCCAACAGCCATGATTCTGAACGACGGCGCAGTCAAAACCGGCCAAGCTATCGACCCAGCGGTATTCGAAGACCCGACTACAGGAAAGTTGTACATCTTCTATGGAAACGGAGGCTCCGATATCGTTGGTTCTCTCTATGCGGAGCTCAACGACGACATGGTTTCCGTCAAGGAAAACACCACCATTGCAATTCCCGGGCTCACCGACTTTCGTGAAGGTATCTTCGTCAACTACCGCAATGGTCTCTTCCACCTCACATACTCCATCGACGATACGGGTTCAGAAAACTACCGTGTCGGATACGCGACATCTGACAGCGTCCACGGACCTTGGACATATCGGGGTATTATATTACAAAAGGACGTCTCGCAGGGTATCCTTGCCACGGGACATAGCTCCATCATCAACGTGCCTGGCACTGATGATTGGTACATTGCCTACCACCGCTTCCATATTCCGGATGGAGATGGAACGCATAGAGAGACTACGATTGATAGGTTGTATTTCGACAATGACGGTTTCATCATTCCAGTCATTCCTACGCTATCAAGCGTGCCCCCGCAAACGATTCCTGTGGTTTAGTTTGAAGTAAAGGACATGTAGTCGCTGTGTAATTCTGTAGCAGTATCACCGCTGTTTTTGTACATATGTCTCTTTTCAATCAACGGGCGGGATGTAGCTAGCCAGCCAAGTAATGAGCGCATGACGGACACTGTGCGTAAGCTTAGATTGAAATCATGCCGATCTATCGCGTACGTACAAGGACTTTCTGGGTAAATTGAGCTTGGCAAATGTCAAGCTTGCTTTGTTGTATCCGCATTACTAGTGTGAGAAGTTGATGATGGATACCATGCACCTGCAAGTGTAGATGGATTTTGGGGATTGATGGATGGATGCTTATACATTGTTTGATCATGCATCAAACTCGACATTCAAGTTTGAGAAGGAACAATGAATGAATGATGAGGACTACATAGAGATGTACACGATCCTGGTAGATTGCTCTTTCCCGTCTCTCATTCTCTCACACGCGACAATATCAATCGCGCCAGTCTGCATACAAACGCCAAACCATTGCCAACAACCAACATCGCAACACAATCAGCTATTATCGTTGTCCTTGTTTTGGAATCCGCAACAGACAAGTATCCATCATCTCATCCAACTAGAAAGAGAAAGTGTGCTCCCGTAAGTCCCCACACTACTCACCTACATTTAGCCACGCACACCCAGCTTCAGCATCACCACCCAACCGCCTCAACAAGAAAAAAAAACATGTTCCCAACCTCCCCCCGCCACGTACATCGTCACCACCACTACCAAAACTACACCTGGGACTACAACTACATGCACGAAACCCCACTCTCCCCTCATCTCACCTCTCTAGAACACATCCCCCTCTCCCTCTCCAAGCCCCCGCTCCAAACACCCACCGACCTCCCCTCCCGCGTCAGCGCCCTCAAACGCCGCGCCGACATCGTCTCCGCCTCTCTCGCGCACCTCACGGCCGTGGTCAAGCCACTGGAAACGACCAAGCCCGAAGATCTGAGCGAGAACCAGCTCCAGGATATGTGGGAGGAGGGCGTTGGATTAGGTATGGCGATGGAGGAGTTTAGAGAGCAAATGGAGGAAGTGAGTAGGATTTTAGAGGACTTTTTAGGCATGAGGAGGATCAGGGGGAGGAGGGGGAGCGCGAGGGGATTGAAGGGTATAGTGGGTGGTGGGAGAAGGGGGAGAGGCAGTAGTGGAGTTGGGATAAGCATTTAAGACAGCTCATGGGTTAGGGAAGAGTTAAGAAAAGAGTTGTATTTTTTTTTCTAGTATTTTCTAGATATAATAGAGGTATAGTTACGCTATAAACTCTATATCATTTATCCTTCTCTATCCTCTATTCTCCACTGCCGATATAAAAGCCCCCCCTCCGCCCGTAAAAAGAAAAGCAATACATAAACACCACATTACCTTTGGCATTCAGCTATCTTTTCTTTTTCTTCTTCTCGCTCGCCACGGCCTCCCTCCTTTGCCTGCAAGTTTCCAATATCTCAGCATCTGTTCTCTTCGCCTCTCGTCTCCTAGCTTCAGTCTCTTCTAGTGCTACTTCTGCTACCATCTTGGCTGCTCGCTCAGACGCTATTTGGGTAGCCAGCTCAATTGCAATGTCGTTTATTTTCCTTCCCTTTGTTCCCGCTGATTTGTTATCCTCCTCCCCCTCCTCTTTGTCTTTCCGCTTCCACACGAACGCGTTTTGTAGTAGTGTGTTCCTGACCTCTGTACATTCTTCGTTTGTTTCATCAGCTGCTGGATCGGCTCCTTTTGGTGTATCGTCGGCCATGGGTTGTGATTGTAGTTCTGATGACTTTGCGGTGGCAGATAGTTGCGCCGAGTTCTGTTATGGAGAGTTGTATAGTCAGTTTTATCTCCATTACGTATAGTCATTCGATGGAGCCACATGGCATTGGTCACCGAACCGTTGCAGAGCAATCAAGGGAACAATCTCACCACATGACACCCGACGTGATTTTTCTACTATAATCGTTGCTTTGCTAGACCGTGTCTCATCATCACCATCATTAGCCATATCCAACATCCTTATACCTCGTTACAACCCTACTCTTACAGCCATCCCAATCCTCTCTTCCCCTCCCCTCTACCCCATCCGCGGCCTCTCCCAAGCCTGACCGCCATCCATGTCAATCCCGCCCTTGGACGCCATCTGGCCCATCTGGCCCATTTTCTCCATACTCCACCCCTCCTCGGCCGGCAATGGACTCCTCATTTCCTTCTCCCTGCCCAGGCCCTCCACCCCCAGCGGCCCATCCCCCCAAACCAAATACTGAGCCGCAAGCCCCAAATCGCAGCACGCCTGAAACACACCACACGCCTTGAAAGCCCAGGGCACCTCGCCGTTGCTACTCGCAAAGAAAAACCACATCTTGAACGTATCGCCAATAACCCAATTGACAATAACACTCGGCCTAAACCCCTTGCAACCCCTCCGCTGCCAATTCGCCAGCAGCTGCGGCAACGGTAGCGTCGCCTCGATCGTCAGCGCCACCAGGCCCAGAAGATCGGTATACGGGATGAAAGCGGGCGTCGACGACATGACGACGTGCAGGACGAGCAAGCCGCCGGTGAAATAGGTTATAAATGCCCAGTACGGCCTTGGGGCGCGCCACTGCCAGAAGTCGTACGGCCGGTTCGACGCATCTTTGTGCTGGAAGGGGAGGTGCGAGGGCGGCGGCCGGTTCGAGAGCGCGACGTGCAGGAGCAGGAGGTGGACGACAATCATGAGCAGGGCTTGGACGAGCAGCGAGGTGCTGAAGTGGGCGCCGAACCAGTAGTACACTTTGAGGATGCTGGCGACGAGCATGATGAGCGGGATATCGAGCGAGAAGCCGGCTGAGCTGCGGGCGCGGTGCATGCTGTAGATTTGGTCGCCATAGCTGGTTATCGGGCTGGTTGCGATGCTGTGGGACGGGCGTTAGTTGGCGGGGAGTACAAGTAGAGAGGAAGGGCATACAAGATGGGCGCAATATTCTTCACAATCGCGCTGATGAAGAACATGGCGTGCGTGCCGTGGTGCCCGTTCCTTCGTATGCAACGAAGAACGACGACAACAATGCCGGGTGGTTGCTCGGAAACAAGCGGACGCAATTGGGCCGTTGTACAACTGTGCTTGCCTCCTCGCCTGACTTGAAGCCGAACGTACTTTTTTTTTGTGTGCAAAAAAAAAAGCTACGCCCCTATGTGAACGGAACTAGCCCGCGCCCTTGTCAAGATGAAAGGCTGTTCTATTCCGTCTGTTCTGTTCAAAAGTCAACGGCAACCCAGGACAACGGACAAAAAAGGAGAAAGAAGCAACAAACAACCGACCCCCCGACCATCTAACCCGCGTGCCCCACACGGCTTGACAAGATAAGCTTCTTATCGCAACTGTACATGCCTCGGCATGCGTCATCACCGCCCGTCGCATTGTAGTAGTAGTAAACACCCAAAAAAATTCTAGATACTCATCTCATCTCCCCCTAGTCCATGTCACCCACAACCAAAAAAAACCACCACGCCCAATTACAATAATGACCTCCCACACTGCCTTCTTCTACGGCACCCTAATGGCCCCTCCGGTCCTGCACCGCGTAATCTGGGGTACGCAGACCCCACCCACACCCGCACACGCCTCGCTCTTACACATCCAACCCGCCATCCTGCACGCGCACCGCCGCCACAAAGTAAAGTCGGCAGACTACCCTGCCATCCTACCCGTGTCCACATCATCATCATCATCGTCCAGCGTGCGCGGGACACTCGTTACCGGTCTTACCGACGGCGATGTGTGGCGATTGGATCTGTTCGAGGGGCATGAGTATGCGCGACGGAAAGTGAGGGTGAGGGTGTTGGTAGGCAAGGATGAGGGCAAGGGTGTGGTGGACAAGAGCAAGGAGCAGGGAATGGGCGATTTGACAATAAAGGAAGAGGATAATGTCGAGGGCGAAGAGGTAGAGGCAGAGACGTACATTTGGGTTGCAGGCGCACATAGATTAGAAGCTGACGAGTGGGATTTCAACGAGTTTGTGAGAGACAAGATGAAGAGGTGGGTTGGGGGTGATGCGGCGCAGACCGACGACGGGTTTCAAGGTAAGCGTCTTTCTCTATTCAGTGGCACGCATAACTTCTTGTTGAGAGTTGGGGTATTATCACTACTAATAATCATGGTGCAGACGTTGATGACGCTGTGGCAGCTTTGGAGGATCCTACGGGTGGACGGGGAGCCAATGGGAGTATATCACGTCAACTAAACCAACAAGGGAGTAACGAAGCAGAGATTCTGGAAAGTGCGGTATAGAGTAAGCCTGCGTGCACATTATATCTAATCGTACCCAGCTCGCGCGACACATCACTAGCCTTCGCCTGTCTGCACCTTGCCTTGTATGGACAATTTGGTTTCCGGAAGCTGGCGGCGCTCAAAGTCCACCATCTGGACCTCCTGCGAGTCCTCAATCTCAATAGGCATGTCTGGTGCACTGCCTTCTCCATCGCGTAAACTAGGTCGCTTGTTCTGTTCGTCCTGGTCTAGTAGTTGCCCTGGCGACTTAATATGTCTCTTTTCAACTGTCAATTCCTTATCATAGTCGTCTTGCTCATCTCTTCCGCGTTTGGTAGGGCCGATCAAGACCGACGTATACTCCATGCGGTGCATTGGTCCCGCGTGATGGGGCAATTTGCTCTTTCCGTTGAGAGATAGTGGACTTTTCCCAGCGACACAAGCCTCGGGGCTATACCGCCTGGGTGTTTTGGCCGGCGACCGTGTTACTGGCGAAGAGTCAGATGACTTACCCATAGCTCCAGGAGATTGGTCTCTGGGGAACATTGCTCGCTGCACATCGAGCTTAAAGGGAGACCCAAGTCTAGGCCGTAGAGATTGAATGACCGGCTGGACTGGTGATTTTGACTGCTTCTGTTGGCCATTCTCATCATCCAACTTCTCAGACCCCGAGTTTACAGATGCGACTTGACCCGTAAGCGGAGCCTTGGACTCCGGACCCGCAAGCCCTTCATCTGTAGGTATTGCTGGCGCCTTGGACTCCGTTGCCACATTCTTCGCTTTTCTTTGCGCTCTCCGAGTCCTCTCTTGCTGACTGTGACATTCAAATATGATCTCACGCATCTTGTCTCTCATCATGGAAGGCTTCAGCTCTGGCCAATCTTCCTCAGCTGACATCGACCCAGTCAATAGCTTGTCCTTGAAATCGTCAGGATTCTGAAACAACTTCTCGACGTAACCTAGTAGGTAGACGCCGCAGTCAGTCCAGTTGCTTTGCATTGGAATCTGCGTGGCCTTGGGATAATATCCGTTTTCTTTGATGACTGCTTCCATTGAACGCCGATTTTTTCCTTCTGCAGCTATCCAGTCTTTTAGCGCGCGAACCGCTCCGCTGCGTGCAGTACCGCCTAGGGAGTCCAGTACAACAATCAGTGGCTGGTTCGGGTCTTTCTTGGGTACAGGCTTGCGTTTGCTTTTATTCTTTGCAGATGATGCATCCTGTCGAGGCGCTATCTCGCAAACTGTGTCCTTTGCTTCCACCTTCGTCATGTCGGCCATGGGCTCTTGAAATATTGAATATGTTGCCCCAACCTCAGGTCCGTACTGTATGTCTGTTCCAGTCTGATCGCGGTTTACCAGGGATAATGCTTCTTCCTCAAAAAGATTTGGGTCATTGTCTTCCTGCTGGTCAGGTGCTCCTTGGACGCTTGAAGATAAGTTCAGGGCGGGTCGCGAACCGTCGCTGTTCTCTTCGATCGTAACTATCTTGCCTAAGTCTTCGCCAAGCTCTTGCACCTGAGAATCATCGTCGTCGAATGATTGAGCTATTGGCTTACGTTTCATTTTCGAGAGATTACAGATTATCGCTAGGTACCAATGAGTTTGGGAATCATTGATCGGCACAACAATATAGTCGTAGGTGAATATATCGACTTTTGATGTCCACCGTTCCACAGATTTGTAGTCTATCGACTTGCGGCCAGAGTTCTCGGTCAGTCTGGTGAAGAAGTACGTATTGAAGAAGTAGACCTTGTCAGCCGGTACGTTGAGTTTCTTGAATAAATAGATCATGTAAAAGTCGATCAAACTATCATTCAAATATTCCTCTTCGTCCAGTCGAATCAGGTCATCGAAGTGCACTACCGCACGCTGACGGCCCTCGCCGTACTCGAGAGACTTGATCCATGGTGGACCTAGCCCCTTTTCGATCGAGTATTTAAACACTTTCGAAGGTTCGGGAGATTCCTCTATGTAAGTCGGTGCAGATCTCTTTGCACGTGATGGGCGAGGTAGCACTGAAGTCACTGCGGTTGTGTTGGACGTTAGATTGGAATTTGACTTTTGTGGAGAAGGTCTCCTTTGGTCTCGTAGTGGTGTTTTCGATACGGTAGTGGTTTGCCCATGAGCATACTCTGAGATTTGTACGGGATCGTGAACGAGTAGAGACGTTCCGACCTTGTCGTTTTTCGGCTGAAGGGGCATACTGAACAGCTTCTCCATGACTGTGCTACATGAATGTCAGCCTGGTTTCATAGGTGATTAGTGATGTCTTACGCTGGTATCGAGACGCATTTCCCGTTTGTTGTTAGGGATGATGCATGCTGGTCACGGAATAGCAGGAAGTCTGATGTGTCGACAAACTCTAGGTCGAAGACTTGTGAATTGCCGTCTTGTCGTCGAGGCCCTTCAAGTCGAATTCGACTCGTATCATCCGCGCGTACTTTGTTGATATGCTGACGTTCTATGAGGATCTTCGTATCGTAGTAGCCTTCCGTGAAGTCGTATATCTGGACGCGCCAACCCCTTGTATCGCTAAGCAACACTGGAGCTTGATCATCATCTACTTGAGAACGTTGAACCTCATAATCATATGACCTCGCGAATGCCAATGGCCAGGTTGGACCGCGACGTCGTTTCGCGCCACTTTTTGCAGCTTGTTTCGCTTTCGAAAGCGGATTTGGTTGTCTCCGGTTGGGCGACGGTGCAAGCTCGTCTGCACTGCTGCTCCCAGACATCCTCTCCTTTCGTTTTGGAGCTGGCCTATGTTGTCTGCGAAGTTCGACAGGCGTACCGTTCACAGCTCTACTGTGTATAATTGTTTCCTCTGTACATTCATTGATGCGAGCCTCTGGGAAGTGGTGCGATGTGACCGGATCAGATGTGCGTCTATGTCGCGTATGCTGGAAAAAGTCGGGCTTCTCGTCCCCTTGCTGAAAACCTTGCAGTAGGATTTTCCGAGCGGCATCTGGCGACCGATTGTGAGTACTGCGCTGGTCGCCACCTCCGTTTGGATGTGCAGATGCTGTGGAGTCAATCGCCAAGGCGCCACCGCCAAACGGAGAGTTGCGTAACCCCCCCTGGGATCTGCTAGAGGTTGGTCTTCTTGGCTTCTTCTGAGACGATTTTAGAAGAGCATCTGCTTTCCGAAACTCGCTCGTGGCTTGGGATGACTTGAACTCTTCTACTGTACTCCCACTTCCGATGCTCATTCGTGATTGCGGTGATCTAGCCGATAGTGGTATCTCGTAGGACGTGCTAGTAGGCGCAAAGTTCGCAGGCCGAGGTACCTCCAGCAGTTCATCATCATCATCATCACCAGCAAGGTCTATGACATGTTCCACTTTTCTTCGTTTCCCAGCAACAGCTCCGCCAGACCATCGATCCTGATCTTCTTGCGGATGTACACGACGAGATGGGGTCTTGGGCGCATTGTTTTGTTGACGCTCAAGGTAGGCTACTTGTCCAGCGCCTTTAGCTTGTCCTATCAACGGCGCACGTAGCCGACCATATTTCCCGTATGTAGTAGGCTTTCGAATTGGCGCATGAGATCCGCCCGTGATGGTGTCAATCGGCTTGAACCCTTTATTCGATCCCGGCTAGAAAACATCAGTGTGAGGTTCCAGAAGCGTAGTTGCAGACATACCTTGGCTTGCATGTTCATACAATGCGATGGGTTGGGGAGACTAACCGCATCCAGTGGCACACTTCTCAACTATTAGCCTTTCTCTTGCCCGTTCCGTACGTGTCTTGGTGTGTTACGTGTAATCTCCCACTAATCGCTTCTCGTCTTCGCTTATGCGTGGCTTGGATAGTCGCTGGCGAGATGTTTCCGGGCGTGGGATAGGGTGAGGAGATCGGTTTGGAGGTCTTGTGGGCGAAGACAGGTCTATTACAGTTCGAGTCGGCTTCGCGGCTTCGGGCGACGAGTCTCGCGGGAAGGGACATGGAGGCAAGTCGTGGCTCGGTGATTGGGCATTGGCGTCGTCTGCCTGCAGCGACATGGTGTTAGTGGGCAATATAAGTGAAGGTACACAAGTAGAAAGAATATCAGGGAGAGGGTCCGGGCGGAGGGGAGGGGAGGGGCATACACCCACGTGTGTGGTAGCAAAGGAGCCTCCCGTCGCAGCTCGTATGACGCCGTTGAATAAGTCGAACATTAGTGCAGCCACAGTAGCATAGCGGCAATGCAGCGGTGACGACGAGTGGTGTCCTTGAGCAAAATCTAAGACATGCAAACACTCATGGCAAACGCACAAAGCGCACGCGCGCACCGTGGGGCATGTGAAGGTGAAAGTTGGTTGCGCAAGATGCGTCGCGACCCCGTCCGTGCGTCTTTGACGTACCCGCTTCCCGTAGGTACAATGAGAGTTTGGCCAAAGCCACGTGAATGCAGTTCTACTACTTGTTACATGTATTTGAAGGAAGACTCGTTCAGCAAATAAACTATTGTACACAGCACATGCAGCCTCGACAATCAGCCCAAACACCATTACTTGTTGTGCTTTTCTACATGGTCGGAAACGAATGAACCACGACAATCACTTGAAACAACAGACGTAGCATTGGATTTGGAGTTTGGATTTCTGTAATTTATATCACATCACAAGTCTCCATACACGATACGGATGGGTACGCGAACTTGGATCTGTCAGTAAGTCGCTCTTGCATTTACCAGATGCCTCACCTTCGAGCGCACCCGTCACATGCTGCACACGTCCATCCTTCCAGCACCGTCTATGAATGCTGGCTAGAGAACCTCGCGCTCCTACGATCCTTCAGGCAACACGTCAAGAAAAGGTGGCTGGTGACCTCACCCACCCACAATCCGTCCAGCGAGGCCCGGGAACTGATGGCTCAAGACTGTTGCTTTCACCTTCGTTGCATAAGCGTTACAAGTCACGCCAAAACGGCGCCGAGGCTCATGGCCCGACTAAGTCTTCAGATAGGCGAAGATGTATTCGCAGATTCAGAGCTGACGGATCCTATGAGCCGGCTGTTATCTCCGCCGAAGTCACCCTTCGCTTTTCGTGTTGGCTCCGGGCTTGATCGATGGCTGATCTTTGCGCAATACTGTCGTCGTGACTCCGCCATACTATATTCGTGCCCTCGGGTAGCTTGAGGACCCGCCTAATTGTGTCTCGTATCTTGACGTTCTTCACGCCATCACTCTTGGTCCAAATACTGAAGACGTCTTCGCCGCTCCGCACGCTCAAGACGAAGCCGCAGAATTCCTCTCCAGCATCCAGGAACTGATCTCCAACAAGCGCAAGCAGGAGGTCTTCCCAATAGCGATCCGCCACACCCTTCTTCAGGCGCATAATCCACTTGCCACCTCGTTTATTCTCATCGTCCTCCCATACCGGCCGTATGCCTTGCTTGAACACGTGGTAGTCGGATACGGAGGGCAAGCTGGAGGGTCGCTTGAGGTGGGAGAAGACTTTCCAGAACTCCTGGGCAGTCGTGAATTTGCAGAGCGGCACAATGGACTTTTCATAGTCGACATTCTTAGCCGTGGGCGGACGGTACCACACAGCCCAAGTGTACTTGAGTGGCCATGGCGCGTTAAAGTCGGGTGGCGCAGACGGGCCCGGTGTGTTCTCTACTAATGAGACTGTGGATATGGATTCTTTGCGTATGCTGTTGACCACTTTGCTCACGGGTTTGTCCTTCTTGTCCGAGGGCGTCGCGGGTGAGGGAGACGACATGGCTGCCGCTTTGAAGTCAAAGGCAGTCCCCGGTGTCTTGGGCGTCTTGCCCGCAGAGCCGAACGAGGCGAATGCGCCCGAACCGAGCCCAAAGGCGGAAGAGCCACCCGTGGTGGGCGAGGCTAGTCCGCCCGGTGTCAATGGCGACATGGCGTTGAAGGGGTTGCGGCCGCCGTGGGACGAGTCGCCACCGAAGCGCTTGGTCGCCGAGATGGTGCGCTGGTGAGGCTCCGACTTTTCGTTGTTGGCTTCTGAGTGTGACATGGAGAGGGAGAGCTTGCTGGTGCTGTCGGGCGCTGTTAGTCGTGCAAGCGAGGATTGCGGGGATATGCGAGCCTACTTGGAGCGCCGGGTCCAGAGATTCTCCCTATTGTCCATTGGTAGGGCGGTCAAGTGGGTAGATGGCACAGGAGAAGAATGGCACAGTATCCAAGGGCGGGTGGGGCTGGAGAACAAGCAAGTAAACGGGAAGAGCTGGCGGGCCAATGGCCAATATGCGTCGATAATATGCGGGGTGTAATGCAACCGTCGTCGTTGTCTGAATTTAGCGAAGGGGGCGTGTATGGCGTGTGCGGTGGGTATGATGCTGGGAAGGATGCGACTGGGCTGATCGTATGTGATCGTCGGGCGTGGTGGGATGTATCGTGTGCAATGGCGGATAGTCGTGCGTACTGAGAAAACGTTTGAGAGGTTGGCACTTGCAGCTCAGGCGCGCGCCTTCCGCGGCAGGGATGCGCGCTTAGTCAGCTACCGAGCTGCATATCCTTTTCGCCGCGCCGCCGCCCTCGCTGTTTTCTTCACCAACGGCCTTTGACTCGTAACACTTTGCCAGCTCGACACACCCTACTCAGCTGGCAATTCCGATACCTGGCCCAGAACGAGCCAACCTCTTCTAAAACCATCATCACGAGGGCCGCTTTTGCGGCTTCCATGATGCGGTGATGACCTGAAAGCAGGGACATTATTTTGTCACGCGCGCGACGCGTTGACGTTGCACGCCGTCTCAGTTTTTTTCTTGTATGTGTGCTGCTGTGGCGTATGATTTTTTTTCTTATTTCTATTTGGCTCGGGATGACTAGGTCCTGTGGACCACTTCTGGTAGTCTGAGTCTCAGCCAGATGTACACTATCGCGGCTTACGCGATTTCTCGGTTGAGCATGAAGCTCAAAAGGCAAAGTCTGAAGCCCACTGCAACCAATTGCAACGTGCTGCCTGGATGACTTTGGAAGCACCGCTGATGATTGAACAGTTACCTAGCAGCACACTTGGCGACTAACAAGCTTGGGGCTCGTTGGCGTCTGCTCCTTGCCAGCTGCTCTTTCGACCGGTTTCCTCGTGCACGACGCGGTTAATAGCAAAAGTCACATGAGGGTTACTGAAGATCGAGATGCTGGTGTCATCGGGAGATGGCATTGAGCGGCCCAGCGCTAAACGGTGCGCGGAAAGGCCATGCACGCATTGCGAGACATGTAGATAATTTAATTGTACCATTCCATATACCATTGCGCCTTGTATTATCCCTCAGCAACGTTTGCGACAGACACCACACACGTCTTGACGTGGCTGGTGGCTACACAGGATATCATCGACGAACGTGCAAGCCCTTCACGGCCAACCGGGACCGGCACATGACAACCGCGGTAGCCTCAATATTACCCTTGCCGCACCTGCAGCATGCAAACGCGTGCGGGGTGGTGGGAAAAGGTACCTACCAATCTACGTCATACTTCCGTGCCTTCACCAGGACAACGCACCCCACCATCTGGGATCACACTGCGCTTTTCTCGGCCACATCACAAAGTCACCGCTATCGCCCGCGCATTGATCATACAAAGCCAGCTGCTCCTCCCCTCTGCCCTCCCACCACGCCTACTTTCCATCCAAAACACGTCCTGAGCATCGCGTGCCACCCCACATTGCAACCTTTCACGTGCGAACAAACACGTTTCTACGCCCACGCCGGAAGACCTAGTCCGCCTCTGTGCACCCCGCCAAACACCATCAACATGACTGCGCAATCGCCCCAAGTGCATTCGCCGACTTCGCATGTTGAGCGACCCAAGGGTGCGATCGTGTTCTATCCGCCCCTCCGGCACATATTCAGCTAACACGCCCAGGCATCCTCAAGAACTCCAACTCGTTCCGCGCAAATTCGCAGACGTCCCCGACAAGCGAGTTCCCTCCGGCCACCAGCCCCATCTCGGAGCGACCACCGCTTGGTCGTGAGATGTCAGAGAAGGAAATTGTGCTCGAGAACACTTTGCGCAATGCGGGCGCCCACCGGCGGTCGTCTTCCAACCCGCGGGGCATGGGGTCACGGCGTCAGTCAGGTGCTGACCCCACCGACGAGAACAGCCCACAGCTCAAGTGGGACGAGGCGAACCTCTACCTGAACGAGCAGAACCGCGACAGCACTATGAAGATCGATGAGCCCAAGACTCCGTACGCCAAGCAATACGACCCCGCAGAGGACGAGGAAGAGGTCGAGATGCTGAACGCGCAGGAGCTCAAGGTCGATGAGCTGGATAAACCAAGGAGGAAACCCAAGATCGAGGACATTCCCGAGTTTGACTTGGGACAGCCAGAGCTGCAGGCACGGAACTCACAAACGCCCGAGAGCGAGAAGCGCGTGTTGGTCGAAGAGGGCATGGACCCGGACGAGGGCTACCACGGCGAGCTTCATCCCAACGCTACACAGGAGGAGAGGGAGAAGCACCGCAAGTTTGAGGAGCTACGCAAGAAGCATTACGAGATGAAGAACGTCAAGGACCTGCTTGGGTGAGTCTGACCTTTTGATTGATACTGGGCCTTACTAACGTGCCCTCAAGGCATCCCGAGGATGAAGATGAGGACGAAGAGATGCCGTCGCGACTCAACGGCCAATAGTTGTCCGACAGCCAGCCTCGGCCTGCTCTGCGCGCGTAGGTAGATAGATAGCCTGTTTTCCTTTGCATTTTCGATTTCTACTACTGTTGTTGGGAGATGAGGGAGGACATGTTACGAAGCTCGCCCAGCAGCGTTGCACGTATTGATTTTTGCGGCATCACGATGGAGTTCAAGGGGGTTTTCCTCCTTTTTAATAGGATGATAGTCAAGGTTGCGAGTAAGTAGTAGTACCTTTCTTCATAGTCAATCTCCGAACGAAAGTGAAACAAACAAAGTTTATGACTCCTGAAATCTCCAGATTTGCAAGCAAATTTGTAGTTGTACATTGCCACGATCCCCCCATTCATCTAAACTCCTTGTCCACGCTCTCAAAGTTCTCCAGGAAACTCTGGAACGTGAAGACGCCCAGGCCGGGGTCCAAGCTACCGGTTGTGGCGCGGATGGAATGCATGCTCAATTGAGGAATGCCGCAGTCAATCGCTCGTATACCCGTTGCCGAGCTTAGCATTGGCCCCACGGTGCCGCCGCTCCTACTGTCGTTCCTGATTTGGAACACCTGCAGTTTGGGATCGATTGAGCGCGCACCGATATCGCGGTCTACACAACGCTGCAGGATAGCCGTCGAGACAGCATCGGTAGTCATGTGAGCATTCGAGTCGGCCGAGACGGCCGGACCCATGTTGAGACGTGGTGAATGATTTTCCAGGTACGCGCCCAGGAAGTTGGGATTCACAGCATGAATCACGTCGCTCGAGACGAGGAACGAGTTTGCATATGTGCGGCTGAGCGCACTCTGCGTCTTGCCGTTGGTTGCGAATTCCTCGGCAATACGCTCCATGACGCTGGGAAGGAAGTTTCCGTGCGCGCCTTGACGGAGTAAGGAACCGACTTCTTCGTCGTCAAAGAGGGCAACCATGCGGATTTGAGACGATGAGGCGAGCGTGGGTGCCGAGTTGAGCAGGGCTTGGATGGCTGCCCAGGAACAGAGTTTGTCATCGATGCGGCCGGCGAAGATGAATTCCTTGTCGAGGCCGCCGGTTTGCGCGGGTTGCGTGTCGAAGAGTTCAAGCTCCCAATTTACGATTGCGGAGTCTGAGACAAGGTTAGAATAAAGGTTGGGATGAAAGGGGTGAAAAGGAAAAAAAGCGTACAGTCTGTAATGCCCAGCTCCTTGGAGATGGCCTTGACGAGTCTCTCAGGCTGGGTTGCGGTAAAGGCACCTTCTCCACCGAGCACACTAGCTTTCCAGTCTGCCTCGCCCTCTGTTGAAGAACTGCTCATGTCGCTGTTATCAATACCAACAATGGGTACCATCTGGGTCTCCTTGTTGAACGGGCCATTGGCGGCGGCACCAAAATGCGGCGCCAGGGTGGGGATTCTCGCAATCGGCCAGTCCAACTTGACGAGCTTGGTTACAATCTTGCCCTCTTCTTTGACAAGCACTCTTCCACCAACACCCAGGTCACGGTCCCACCAGGTGCTGTTTAGGCCACCGGCGTAAGGCGCTACACCGAGCTGCACATAGCCTGCCTTTGTACGCAGCTTGGGAATGGGCTTCAACTTGGCTGTGAGCGCGTCGATGTGCCCAGCAACGATTGCTGCTCCGTTGCCTGATGTGTAGCCATCGCCGATAGCGAAAGCGATAAGCGACGTGCCGTTGCGCTCGACGTAATACTTGCCGCCAGCCTTGAGTTCCCATGCATCACGCTCAGACAGCTTCTTGTATCCGTCCTTGGCGAGGTCCTGGGCAACGGCATCGACTGCATGGAATATGGTAGGGTTGCTTGTCATGTAATCGGTGAAGGGCTTGGTGTAGCGTGCCGGATCCTCCTTGGAGCGCGCCGGCACCGGAATCCAAGCATGGGAAGGCGTCGGTCTAGGTAATGTCGCAGTCGACTGAGAAGCAGGTAGTTCTGGGATCTTGGGCGGCACAGGCGGTGGGTTCTGCTGCCTCGATGGCGCCGCATAGTCGTCTTCGACGTCGATGAGATTGGGATATGATGCCGCGATGCTGTGGCGGTTACGCGGATCAGGCGCGCCCTGTCGGTTGCTCCATCCTCTCTCTGCCACCCGATCAAGCCGCGGGCGATGCCCCAAAGTTGCCGTTGTGTGAGCGCGCCCCAAAGTTGTCGAGTACGAGTGTCGGAGTGGGCGGGGCGGTGACGGGTCGGAGTAGAGGTCAGTGTTGGAAGCTGCCTTGCGTAGGGAAGGGTGGTTCTTGGTCATGTTTGCAGCTTCGCGTGCACCAGAATATAGCTGTTGTTCAGGAAAGGGGGAAACAAAGCGCGATTTACTAGATGATAGTTGAGGAGTGAGCTCGTGATGTTGTATGTTGGACTCGTTGTCTAGTGCATGTTGTACAGCTAAGCTGCCGCCACAAATGAGGCGCAGCTGTCCGGAACGGGAACGCTTCCGGACCTGCTCGCCGCAACCCCACGGCTACACGACGATCGCCGGCGTGCAAATACCGCGTGTGCCGCGAATTGTTCGAATCAATTATGTTTACGTCTTTCATATCACCAAGGGTAGACAGGGGAACACAATGAAAGATACTGAAGTGATCAATTTGATTGAACAGCTACCACAACCCACACAGCACATCTCTTCCTATCCGCTCAAGCTTTCCGGGCTACCCCTGAGTCTACGGGGCCACGAAGGTCACTTGAAGGGTCGCTTGGAAAAGACAACGAGTGCTGGGTGCTGCACGAAAGTGGGGACCCGTCTTCTGACACGTCGGTGAGCTCACAAGCGCGAGGTTATGCCATCGGCTCGAACCTGCAAACCCTCTGTGTTAACAACTGACCGCCAAATACCGTCAGAATGGACTTGTGAAAACCACCACATGTCTAACTATACCTTAATCTCCGATCTGTCAAAGCTAGGTAGAGCGTACCAGCGAGGAGACTACTTAGCAGGATCGTCAACGCCGACTTGCGAACGAAGATATTACCCTGCCACGTCGAGACCTGTAGGATGTGAGATAAGACCGAAAAGAGAAGGGGTAAGAATATGGGGATGGGCAGTGACGGGGAGAGGAGAGGGAAGGGTAGTGACAGGGGAGGGGAGCATTATCCCTAGATGTTAGTAGTTCCTCTCCTCAAAACCCTCCGCCAACCCTAACTGCATCCAAACCAAGGAAATATGTAGACAAAAACAAACCAAAAAAACGCAAGCAAAAACAAAAAACAAACGCAGCCCAGAAATCAAAAAGCAAACTCGAGAAAGGCTCTGTTAGGCAGAAAGACAAAACGCCAACAAATAGAACAAATAGAACAAAGGAAAACCTATCCAAATCGTGCCGTCGTTCGTCGTCGTCGATTAGCCGCCTGTGCCGATATCTGTGCCGTCGTCCAGAGACATGGACCGCCGTACTGATTCCGAGGTGACCTTTCAACTCCGACGAAAACCGCCATCGCCTCCTCGTTGACTTCGGGTGTCTCCACTACCAACTGCTTCCCTACGCCGCCACCTCGATAGAAAATCTTGGTAGGACCCAGAATCGCCGCCGATAAGCCATGACTTCTTCTGTCTCAGATTCGGGATAACCGCCGCTATCTCCTTCTCTTCATCTTCAGGTGTGTTTCCACTATCGACTGCTTTCTTACGCCACTAGGACTCCGAACTGCTGCCGACACGTACTGACTCCTTCCGGCTTCGATTCGGGAAATAACCAACAACGTCGTCCTCCTCCTCAACTTCGGGTGTTTCCCGCGATTGACCGTCTTTGTATGCCACTACCGGAGCAGGGCTCTAAACTGGCGCCAACAACGTCATAACTCCCTCCGTTTCCGATTCGATCGATTTGAAATGAATTAGGGCGAGGGGTTTGATTGCCCAGATCCCTTGCAGACTGGGTGACGTTTTTGGTCGTTCGTCCAACCGATGAGGTTCAGCTAAGCCGGGCCCAATCATCTCCGCCAAGAGTCAAAGGGTAAGCCGTCGCGTAGTCTCCTAGCTTGGGTGTTGTTTATCCGGGTTTGACCTGCCCGGAGATATGTTTTTACAGGATGACATTCAACCTTGTCGTGCATGTTGTTTACCCGGGATTGACTTGCACCGGAGGTATGTTTTTACAGGATGACATCCAACCTTGTTTGCGAATGTTTTTGGTCGCACATTCAACCGATTTTCGTGATTCAGGTAAGACTCATTCGACTTGTCCGCCAAAACATGTAGAAGTTTGTCGCTGATCGCGTTTGCGTGGGTTTTGATTACCCAGGTTTGACCTGCCTGGGGATATGTTTTTACAGGATGACATTCAACCTTGTGGGTGTTTTTGGTCGTACATCCAACCGATAAAACTTGATGTCGCTAGAATCTTCCAACCGGCTCAGCAAAGAGTAGAAGGATCTTTTGTCGCTAACATTTCGTTCATCTAGGTGATTCATCCGGGTGTGACTGGCCCGGGAAGCTATTTTTAGAGGATAACAGTCAAACCTAGGTGTCGGTTGCAAGTCCAGTCAATGGTTGTGTTCAAACTAGACTTCTCCAACCCTTTCCGCGAAGATTGGGTGGTTCAGTTGTCGCTGGTCTTCACAATCCATTTCGAGCACGGGCCATAGCCCTGGCGACGATCGCCCGGTACCACTCATTCTCTGCCGCAGACATGAGGCCTACAGGCGAGGGAGTTCGTACGGGAGACATCGGCTCTCCAACTGGTGTTTCGATTCGCCTTCCCCTCAAATATGGTTTGGCCGGTGACATAGACTTGTCTCCGACCGCATCGGAATTTTCGGGTTGGCCTCGAGCTGTGACGTATGGTCGAGGATGGGGAGATGCGAGCCCTGTGGCCTCTGTGATGATAGAGTCGTTGTTCGTGCTGACAGCCGAAGCAACGGTCATTCCATTTCCTCCATAAGCCGGCGGTAGTGACTCAGTCACCGTGACTTTGCTGCCGCTAGCGAATTTTGGTCGGGAGACTTTCACCACCTTGAGATCCTCCAGAGTTCCAACTTGTCGTACCCAAGCCCCTGAACATACGCACCTGCGTCCCAACGAAAATTTCACGCAGTTTCCTCCCAACCAACATTGATACCTCGAGTAGCCGGGCATGTCGTTGTTGAGGCGGTATGCCTCGCTCCAAAACTTCCATACCCCAGGTTCTTCGCGGTCGGTCATGGTACCGAAAGACTGTACTGGTAAGGCACATTCGATCGGGTCGTTCTCGTCCAAGACCACTCCGCTCCAAATCCTAGAGCCGCGAACATTCATCTTCAGACCGTAAAATCCGTTGATGTATTGCTTGACGGTGACCAAGGCTGAATTGGTGCCACCTTCCGCAACTTCCTCCTCTTGTCTCGCATAGAAGCCTCGTACTTGGCAAACGCGCTGTCGCTGGGGTCCGCTGCGGAACTTTGTGATGGCGGTTTCATCCCTGTCGCCGAGAGTGAAGCTCTTCCACATCGTCTGACGTGGTGGCTTTTGTAGCTCTGGGGCATTCATCGTTCCAGTCATCCAAGACACTGGTCGTTTTTCTCCAACTCCCTCGTATCGGTAATACAAAAGGTCATTGTTGGAACGATCGTGCTCGAAATACTGGACCGATTCCAGGGACTCCGCAAATCGTACCGTTTTCCGTGGCTGAATCTTCGGGCAGACATAGCCACGCGGTACCTTCCATGGAGGGAATGGGGCTGGGCCACGGGCGATGTTGATATACGAAACCCTCTCCGTGGGTAATCCCTTCTCCCGAGTGATCTTCAGACGAGGAGCCAACAGATCGGTGTACATCCCCTCCCTCTTCTCAGCCTGGTAGAGCTCCTCCCTTGCTTTCAATCCCGCTTCGAATCGTACCGAGGAAGTCGGCTTCAGAATCGAACGGGGTTGGGTGACCTGTGGCCTGGTCAGTGAAAAAGAGGAGGTACCTACCGTATGACGCCCAGTTTCCCTCCGCTCGCTGGGACGTCTGCTCGACGGGAAAGCACCACTCCTCCCCGTTGATCGATCCGATACGGTACACGTGGCCCTTGGTGCAGGTAGTCGTTTTGCGGCAATAGCCACAAGCCTCTCCTGGAACTCTAGGTTCGCCGTGTGACACCGTCCGATCTTCTCGCCCGATCGAGAAGTCGACTTGGTTCGGTCGACGAAGGGGTCCGTCAGTTCTGCCTCCGTTCGGCCGGTTGGTCGAGATACAAGCCTCGCTGCCGAAGCTGCGGGCCGTGCCTCTTCCTGATTGAATCATCAATATCTGTCATAGACAACGGGGAATATAGGAGCTATCCAAATCACCTTCCGGACTATGGAAGCAGTCCGTCGGGATCTTGAGGAGACGGTTTGAACACGGGATGAGCGTGTAAACCGTGATGAATCCATAGTCGAGGCGGTCCTGGCCTCACGTTCGGCGGCAAGCTCCGCTCTGCGCTTCGCAATGCGTTTGTCACGTTCGGCCTTTCTTGTCGAGGCGTCGACCACCAGAGACTTGGTGGCATCCCGCTCTTCGACAAACTTCTTGAACCGCTCGGCACGGGTCAACTTCGAATCCGGTCCAGTTATTTCCCGGGTTGGATTTGAAGTGGAACCGGACGCCAGACGCTCTTCCCTCTTCTTGGCCCTCTCAGCGCGTAGAGAAGCCGTCGTCGTGTCAAGCGAAGGGGCGACAGGGCTATTCCTGCGGATTATCAAACGAGGGCGGGGGGCTTCACTCGACTTGGAGACTACAGCGGCTTGCCGGGCCGCTCGCTTCGCATCAAGTTCAGCGCGCATCTCTCTCCAGGCGCGAACCTCTCGGAACTCGCGGATAAGGGAAAGATCCGAAGTATCCGGGGTGTTGACCATATCCACAGGGGATTCAGAGCAAGACTCCTCTGATATTGGCTGTAGCGACTGTGTGGTTTGGTCCCGAAGTCTCAAGTTCCAGGGTAGTGACTGAAATGTTCCCACTGACTGTAGCGTAGTGGTTCGCTCCGGTAGTGACTGTATGGTTCCCTCGAGTATTGGCTGTAATGACTGTGTTGTATACTCTGACCTTGACTGTAGCGACTGTGTGGTGCACTCTGGCACCGATGTGGTTGGTTGTGACCGGAAGGATCGTAGCGATCGAAGCGATTGTGTGCTTGGCTGTAACTTGGATGACTGTAACGACTGTATGGTTGGTTCTGGTAGTGACTGTGTGATTCCCTTTGGTAGGGACCGGTTGGTAGATTTGAAGACAGACTTGGCACCTGAGCAGGCCGCATCAATAGGGGGCGAGGTCTTGGTAGGTGGGTAACGCGTGGCGGCGCGTGAGCTACGTGTCGACAACGTGCGGAAGGAAGACTGTGTGTGTTGTGATGATGTCAAATGTAGTGACTGTGTAGTTCCTTCTGGCAAGGAATGTGTGGTGTCTTCCGGTAGTGACTGTTTGACAGGTTTGAGGACAGACTTGCCACTTGAGCGTGCTGCATGAGCTGGTGGGGGAATGTCGGCAGGCAGGTGACGCATGGCGGCGCGCCCTCCACGTGTCGATGATGTGCGAAAGGAAGACAGGGTGCTTTGTTGTGATGTTAAATGTAGTGACTGTGTTGTTCGTTCTGGTAGTGACGGTGGGGCAGGCTTCTTCAGGATAGATGTGGCACCTGATCGGCCTGCAGGAGCGGGTTGGGAGAGGTTAGCAGGCGAGAGACGTGTGGCGGCACGCTCTTTCCGAGCCAAAAAGGTGCGGATAGAAGGTAGAGAGGAGGGCATGGAGGAGAAGGAAGACTTGGTGATGGAAGAAGGCATTGTGTTGATGGAAAAGCTTCAAATTGTTGGGAAACTGTGATGAAGCAGGCAGCAGAAGTGATGTCTGGAGAGAGAGAAGGAGAGACAGAGGGAAGAGGGCTTATATGAGGAAGAGCGACTTGGCACGCTAGGGTAGTGATGTCAACAACTTAGTGTGAAGGACAGAGTGGCAGCTTGTTAAGGCTAGGCAGCCAAGAGAGAAGGATAGAGAAGCAGTTCGTCGATTCCAGATGTCCAAGCAGCAATTGTGGTATGAATTCCAGCAAGCTCCATTCGTTTAGGCAGCACATTTGGCTCAGCGTTACACAGATGCCGTATAAGCCAACTTGTTCAATCCTTCGCATATCAGAATTTTGCCATATATGAAACAGAAGTGATCGTTCCTAGGTTACCAGATATACTGAAGTACTCATGCAAGCTATTGTAATCGAGTATAGAGTAGCGCATCCATGTTAATTCATTGATGCAGCCACAGTGGCAGCATTCACGCCACTTGCCCATTTGGGCTAACATGACAGTGACTGCCCATGTGCTCTCTACTGTATGCATCAAATAAGCCCATCTTTTCTCGCCCTTCATTTCCAAAATGAAGTGGCTAGGTAACTCCTACCACCATACCCGGGTCGTGTTCCTAAGGCTACACGTGATTTCCGTTTGGTGTGTCCATGCCGCTTCCAAACCCACTCTCAACAACACAACCACATGCCTCAAATCTCGAACCTTGCTGAAATCGACCGGCTAGTCAGCTGAACCTACTATGAAAACTGTACTTAGTCTTGAAAGCTTTCTCGGTCCCTCGGTCGCGGACTCAACTATCTAAGAATAGTCTTAAACCACGAAGCCGCTAGAGCCATACTAAATGTGTCGGCAAGTATTTGAAATACTATGAAGTCAGAAACCAAGCCGCGATTGCTAACTACAAGTATACTGAAGGTCTGAACGCCCTTGACATGACAAATCCGCCACGGTACCTCGACGCACTAGTGCCAGCATGAAACTACCGCCTCTATCCATAATGGCCGATGAGACTTCATAGTGAGAAGGCAACATAGTCGGCTCAAGGACGCTTGCTGCTATCTGACTGATCAAGGGCCTTCATGTGGTTCTTGACTGTATGGCACCCACATTGCACAATGATTTCCTCGCAAGATTCTGTTGCTCCCGTGCCTCTCAACTGTAATGATCTAGCTAACTTTTCTCGTTTTCTGAAAGATATTACCTCCAGCCATCAATTTATGCATTTGCATCTATACTACACTTCTATCGGTCTCTGAAAACCTCCAAACAAGTCACCATAACTTCTGTCTTTTGGTAGGCCACCTTGGATTCTATCCTCCACTCTTAGACGCATTTCAGAGAGCGACTTCTACCGGCGAACCCACGGCGTAAACCCGTTGCTTCAAGCAGCCATCCTACTCCCACTTGGTCTTCGAGCTCGTTCTCAATATGTTGCGCTCTTTATAGCGGCGGTTATAGTCGTTTGGGGTCGAAACAGTAAATACCGGATCCAGAGGTGAACACAAAACCGTGGAGAGAGGCCGACTGCGCCTGCATTCTATACATTCATGTCGAAGTGGACCGTCGAACTGTGGTTGAGCTTCAAGGCGGATTCCGGATACGTTGCAGGGTTTGACATAAAGATCTATTGTCACTGTTTGATAGGATCACCGATAGAGCCTCCGTCCCTTTCCGGCCTGTTCCGCGTCAGCGGCGTCCAGTTTTCCAACCCGATCCCAACCCTTAGCCAAGTTTGCGAATGCTAGGGGAGTGGTGCAACTACAAGGTATCGTAATTGTCCCAGAGGAAATCGCCGATGAAAGTTGATATGACATGAAATGCCGCCCAACCGCCCCATTGTTACTCCCGGATAGATGTCGACTGCCTGGGTAGGGACACGAAAAGAGCGAGAATAGGTTGCATCCACGCAGAGGGTATACAAGAGCCGCAGATTAAATTCAAGGAAGCCTAGATCTGCTCATCCAGTGTCGTCACTTCATCTTCGTCATCACATGGAGTGTCCTGTTCGCTTCGTTTGTCTTTCCGTGGTACATCGTTTGGATGAGGGTTCCCTTCGTGATGGCCGTCACCGCGCGCTTGACTCCAAAGTACCATAAAGATTAGGAAGCCAAGTAGAACTGCAATTACCGTTGGTGCAGCAGGATGGCGCATGTTGCTGGATTCCTTGTGACACTCTTTCTTGCATGTTGTCTTGTGGTAGGATGTCCAAATCTTGCGCTTACATAATCACAAGCTAGTCTTCTTAGGGGATAATGTTTTGGTCCAGGTGGGGCGGCAAGCAACAGCGCAACAAGCAGAAGTCAAGCAATACGTTTTAGTCAGCCTACCCTGAGCTCCAACGAATTCATAGCACGATTAGTTTGGCGCGTCATAATGGCTCAGAACGCGAAGATCTCTAGCCTCACTGATGAGCTGATAAGGTGTATGCTGAAAAGCGACCCGCAAGCCCACAAACACGCCAGAGAGGTCGCAGCGCGCAGCCTTCGAAGCCATCCGTATGCTCGGACCAATCAATTCGACATTACAGCCAGGTTTGCAGGCTTGGATGAGAAGTTCCGAGTCAAGAACCGGGATGACCTTGCCGATGCACTACAAACACGTTTGCGAAAGCTAGAAGGCTACAAGTACCAGCCAGATGTACTATCGTTGTTACTTCAACTAGCAGACCGGCCCCTTGAGAATACACAGGTAGAGGCATTGGAGCTGCTCAGACCAACTAGCCCGCCACAGCCGCTGACCTGGGCGGAGATATTACAAGAAGATCCATACAGTGATGAAGAGATCTGGAAGGACATCGACTATGGCGGAGACTCTTCAAGCGACGAAAAACCACCTAAAAGAAACGACAAGAGATCACGTAAATCACCCGCTGCATTCGATGCAGATGACGCCTACGATCCCGAGTCCTGTACCGTGTCAACGGACGAAACACTTGTAGCTAAGCTAAAAGAGAACAAGTTTTGGAAGGTAGCCGAAGAAAATGAGACCCAAGTACACATTACAGAGATCCAGGCTGTACGCGAGACACTTTTTATGCTCGGCGGCTTACAGACAAGCCTGTATAAGACGAAAAGCTGGACCCAGAATAGCTCGCTCAGCGCAAACCACGTCATTCACAACGCTCCTTCTATCGCTATCACACACCTCTTATCTCAATTCGTCAATATCGGCACAAGACTAAATAGTCTGCGAGAGTGGGCGCTGCAAAAAGAGACGGCAAGTCAGTTTGTACCACGGTCACCACTTCACCAAACGTTCGTGGCCGCCGTACGGACACGACTGCTACAATTTGACCGTTCGTTATCTAAGCAGCAGCAACAATACTTGGAGCCTGAGAGTCCCGTGCCTGTTTCGCTACTGCAACTTCATAACGATGTCCGAGCCATGTCCATGCCCATCCTATCTCTCGACTCAATAAGAAAGCACGTTGAGCTTGATCAACATGTGCTGGAGGCTCTCTTCGAGCAGATTACTCTTGCACAAATGACTTTGGAAGATGGCCTTTTCAAATACACATCAGAAATATTCTTCGAGTGTCTTGGGACTTTTATCAAGCCAATACGACGGTGGATGGAAACCGGCGAGCTGGCTCCTGACGACGATACCCTCCCCCTCTTTGTAAACGATACACGTAGCGATGCAGCCTCTCTATGGCACGATCGCTATGTGTTTAGCCTTGGTGGCCGGAATCACTTATTATCACCATCCTTTCTGCGACCAGTCGCAGAGAAAATCTTCATCGCAGGCAAGAGTATTGTCTTCCTGAAAGAGCTGGGCATATATGACACGAGTTCGCTTGGGTCGGATTGCGAGCCAAATCTGAGACACGACGCAGTGTGTGGTGCATCCGATATGGTTCCTCTTTCACCTTTTCCGGAACTCTTCCAGACGGCATTTGAGAGATGGATTGCAAGCAAATATTCGATTGCTTCATCATTACTCCGCCAACACATCCTAGAAATCGATGGGCTGATGGATGTGCTGAAAGACTTTGAGGTTTTATATCTTGGCAAGAATGGGGCCATCTTTGAGGACTTTGCTACTGCGATTATTGAGCGAATGGAATCTGGACGGAGAGGATGGAACGATCGCTACGTCTTAACAGAGCTTGCGCGTGGAATCTTCAGCACGATTCTCGTTACTTCGACTGCTGAGAGAGTTGTTATTCGTGCCACGAAAGCAAAGGCTCGAGGGAACTCAGTCAAAGACTTGGCTGCCGTTTCCATTGACTATGCGGTACGTGTGTGGGAGACCTTCATTCCATCCATGCCATATTTTATTTGTTCTAACAAGCCTCTTAGGTTCCTTGGTCCATCCAGAATATTATCCAGCGCTCATCCATACCCGTTTATCAGGATATTTGCACTTTCCTCATGCAGATATACCGCGTCAAGCACGCACTGCAACGCGCTCGTGTTCGTCCATCACGAAAAGCCAAGCCCTTAGCCTTTTACGGATCATTGCATCGCCTCATGTGGTTCGCAGATGTACTGCGTTCTTACATCACCGGGACTGCCATCTATATTTCCACACAAGACATGAGCGCAGCCATGGAGAAGGCCGAGGATGTCGACGAAATGGCACAAATTCATGTTGAGTATATGAAGCGACTGCATCAACGAGCTCTTTTGTCAAAGGACTTGAGGCCAATATACAACGCCATTGTTGAGCTACTCGACCTGGGCGTTCTGTTTGCCCAGACTAAGGGCAGTGTTGGTCAGCAGGTTGACCGTGAGGTTGATAGACTCCTCCCTTTTATCGTAGCGGGTCTGCGAAGTGTTGGAAGAGCTGGGGCCGAGCCTATGTGGGAGCAGTTAGCAGATCGACTGGGTTGATTTTATATCCCCCAGTAGAGATTGGGGAAGACATAAAAGTTAATGAGCAGAGAATCCAGTACAGAAAGTTGGGGCAGCGCACGTGGCAGGAGTGGCGTTTCCGAATTCGAGCTAGCGTGCTTACATTGCGCCACCGCTAGTTGAAACTCCCGAAGCTGACGTCGAGCGCTCCTGGGATTCTTGTGACGCGGAAGATCTCCGCCATCGTCTTCGCCATCGCCGTTGCTACTCACTATGGCGCTTCCCAAGGGCATACGCTACTTGGCTGGCGCCACCTTCTGCATTATCTTATATCTGTTCGTGCAGATTCTCAAGGCCCCCAATTCCGAGACACCGATAGAGATTCCGAGCAAGCTTCCGACCAACAAGTTCGGCGATTGGGATCATGATCCTCAATTAGATGGTAAAGCTCCATGGCATCCGCGTGTACTTTAGATGTGCTAATGAAACGGATAGCCTCTGGAGAGCCTCCCGAGCCGCTCCGACGCATCGATGGTGACAACTACGCCCCGAACAACCCCTCGAGCGCACGCATCAACGCCACAATACTCAGTCTGGTGCGCAACGAGGAGCTTACGGATATGCTGCAGAGCATGCGCGATCTCGAGCGCACATGGAATCACAAGTTCAACTATCCATGGACCTTTTTCAATGATAAGCCCTTTACCGAAGAGTTCAAGAAGGCCACACGCGCAGCCACCAAGGCCGAGGTACGATACGAGCTAGTTCCTGCCGAACACTGGGATATACCGTCATGGATCAACATGGACCTGTACCGCGAGTCCGTTTCGTTACTCAAATCGCTAGACGTCCAATACATGGAGAAGCAGTCATATCATCAGATGTGTCGATGGAACAGCGGCATGTTCAGCGAGCACCCTGCACTCAAGGACATACAATACTATTGGAGGGTAGAACCAAATGTTCATTTTTTCTGTGACGTCGACTATGACGTGTTTGCATGGATGCAGGACCACAACAAAACGTATGGCTTTAACATCAACATCTACGACAACCCCGATAGTGTCGCGACGCTATGGCCAGAAACCAAAAAGTTTATAGAAGATAACCCGGGATACGTACATCCCAACAATGCGCGAGAGTGGCTAGAAGACGACCAACGTCGACCCGAGAACAACCAGAAAGCTCATGGCTACTCCACATGTCACTTCTGGTCAAATTTCGAGATAGGTGACCTTAGCTTCTGGCGAAGCAAGAAGTATCGCGATTACTTTGATCATCTCGACCGTGCCGGAGGCTTCTTCTATGAGCGTTGGGGCGATGCGCCAGTCCACAGTGTCGCGCTTGGGTTGTTCGAAGACAAGAGCAAGATACACTGGTTCCGCGACATTGGCTATCAACACATACCCTTCTTCAATTGCCCGAACAACCCAAAATGTTCTGGTTGTGTCAAAGGTCGATTTACGGACGGCGAGAAGTGGCTCAATAGGGAAGATTGTCGGCCGCTGTGGTTCAAGTACGTCGGGATGGATTAAGGATATATGTTCTAGTTGATCATTGTGTGTTCTTTACGACATATTTCAGAGGGTTGTATCGGCCTAGTGTATAGTAAGTATGCTCAGTGGTCCGTACCACATCAGGTTTGTCCATTAAGGCTCCTTCTTTCTGGGCTTACGGCGTGTTTTTTTTCGCTACCTTGCATCTAGCGGCTTTCATTTCGGAAAGATAGTTTTACATGGCTTGACAGCTTATATACCATAGACGCAATGAAATTTATGATGGACTTGAAGATGTACATACACACTGGAAACCTTATCTCTTCTACATACGCTTTGAATGACGGATTAGGACAGAGGCTATAGGCACACCACGGTGTTTCGCAAAAATGGTTGTCGGGTTTTCGTCTATCCTACATGAACATACGACAGGGTGTCTCATTATCTCCATGGCGGGGTAGTGGGCCGACCGTAAGCGGATCATTCCCGAAGCATTTCCCAGCAGCCGGCCACATCAGACAACAGTGAATGATACCGATATCGGACGAAACGCCGAATATATGTGGGTAATACAAAGTAATTGGAAGATCCCAAGTTGACGTGTTGAAAGCCAGCTCGACACGCATTTCCAAACCGACCTCTCACCTACCCTAGCCACCATGACTTTCACCATCCTATCCGACACCGACATCCGCACCCTCCTACACAACCTCTCCACATCTGATGCCCAGAGGCTTGCCGAAACCCTAAACCAAGCACTATCCCAATACTCATCTAACAATGAAGCCGCCTACCAACCCCACCGCGCAAATGTCATACGACCAAACGGCCAAGTCAGCCTCTTTATGCCCGCCACAACACCCTCATCCATTGGTGTGAAAATCGTCGGTGTTGCGCCATCCCGGACCCCCGTACCAGGAGAAAAACCGCAACCCGGTCTACGGAGCGTGCTTACGATATGCAATGAGCTAGGCCAGGCCGTAGGCGTGTTGAATGCAGCAGAGTTAACAGCGTTCAGGACAGCGCTGGGGAGTATGTTGATGTATCGGTTCCGCAAGGTGACGGAGAACGTAGTTGTTTTCGGGGCGGGGAAACAGGCGGAGTGGCACGTGAGACTTGCCGTTTTGTTGAAGGGCCAAGATGTGAGGAAGATTACTTTTGTCAATCGGTCGAATCAAAGAGCAGAGGAGTTGGTTGATTTCTTGAAACAATCAGGGGTGGGTGAACATATTGACATGGAGGTTTTTACTGGTGGCAAAGAGGAGTTGAGAGATTTGGTCACGCAGGCAGACGTTCTGTTTTGTACTACACCTAGTATTGAACCTTTGTTCCCTAGTGCGTGGCTTACTACGGAGACTGCACGGAAGAAGGGGCGCTTTGTTTCTGCTATTGGGTCTTATCGGCTGGATATGCAGGAGATTGACCCGGAACTTCTAAAGGCTATTGCTGATTTATCGGGTCCTTTTGCCGGTCTAGTCCACCAGGGTTACATTGCAGTAGACAGTATCAAGGGATGCATGGAGGAAGCTGGTGAACTGGTGGCTGCAGGACTGAAGCTGGAGCAGATTGTTGAGGTGGGGGGCATGGGCGGGTTGAGGAAAGAAAGTGGTGTGCAGAAGTGGCTTCAAGAGGGATTCGTGGTATATAAGAGTGTGGGAGTGGGGATTATGGATATTGCGATTGGAAGGGCCTTGATGGAGGTGGCAAAAGAGAAGGGGATTGGTATGCATTTGGATAACTTTTGAGAGGTGGGAAAGAAGTTCTGCATGTACACACCCAGTCCCCTCGCATTTCGAGTGGAACGTAGTGCGATATGTATATATATTATATATATCGATAGGACTAGGCAGGAGAACAGATCTTCAAGCGTAGATAGTCTTAATAGCTAGTAGTTGAAGCGAGTGATATTGGTTTGGTGATGGCGTCGTGGTGGGGGGGGGGGGGGGACAAGGATAGCCCTGCCAAAATTTTGGGAAACTTTCACCCCGCCATGTGACGATGCGCCGCCCACTATTGCCCTCGTCTTCGGACACCTGCGCTTCCGAATTCACGACATCAATCAGGTGTCACGAAACATGGCATCGACTGAGGATCCCTACCTCATCCTTCCGGGCTCGTCGGCCCATTCCGACTTCCGCCTGCAGCGCCTGGCGCACGCAATTGGCGCGAAGGAAGTGCGGTCACTCTGGGTGCATTTTGTCAATCCGCTGAAGCAGCTGGGCGAGGAGGAATTGAAGACGTTGCAGCAGATTCTGCACTATGGAGAGTATCCCAGCAGCACCGACCGCCTCTCCCAAACGCTCGTTGACGCCGTCAACCGTGGCGGCGAGCCTCGCGACGACAACACGGTTCTCTTCTATGTCTGCCCCCGTGCTGGTACCATATCACCATGGAGCTCCCTCGCCTCAATGATTGCGCGTACCTGCACGCTAGAAAAGGCTGTCAAGCGCATCGAGCGTGGCATGGTCATCGCAGCCACCTTCGACAGCGCCCTCGGAGCCGACGAGATCCCCAACCGCGACCACCTCTACGACCGCATGACGCAGACCATTAGCCGCCAGGCCCCGAACCTGGACGCCATCTTCGGCGAGAGCGAGCCTGCGCAGGCGACGACTATCAGCTTCGACGAGTACAGTAGCGCCCATACTGCGCTGGAACACGCGAACCAGGAGTTAGGACTGGCCATGGACAAATCAGAGATTGAATATCTCGTGGAGGCATACACGAACGAACTAAAGAGGGGACCGGTAGACGTGGAACTTTTCATGTTTGCCCAAGTCAACTCAGAGCACTGCAGGCACAAGCAGTTCAACGCCGACTTCACCATCGACGGTATGCACAAGCCTATGTCGCTGTTTGGTATGATCCGGAACACCCATCAGAAGCACCCCCAACATGTCGTCAGCGCATATAGCGATAATGCCGCTGTACTAGCGGGCGAGGAGGCAAGCTTCTGGGCTCCCAACGATCTCACCGGCGAGTGGAATGGCACCAAGGAGACGGTACATATTCTGTGCAAGGTGGAGACGCACAACCACCCAACAGCAGTATCCCCGTTCCCTGGAGCTGCTACTGGCTCGGGAGGCGAGATTAGGGATGAGGGTGCTGTGGGGCGTGGTTCCAAGCCAAAAGCTGGTTTGGCAGGCTTCACTGTCTCAGATCTACTTCTAGAGGGCTTTGAAAGACCGTGGGAGCTCAAGGATGTTGGAAAGCCCGCGCATATTGCGAGTAGCAAGGACATCATGCTCGAGGCACCCATTGGAAGCGCTCAGTTTAACAACGAATTCGGACGGCCGTGCACTATCGGCTACTTTCGCACCATGCTCATGCGCGTCTTTACAAACGAGAAGGAGTCAGAGATCCGGGGTTACCACAAGCCCATCATGCTAGCGGGAGGTGTGGGAACAGTCAGGCCACAACACGCGCTCAAGGACCCCGATATTGTACCGGCAGGGTCGCATCTCCTCGTCATTGGCGGACCTGCAATGCTGATCGGTCTTGGTGGCGGCGCAGCCTCTAGTATCCAGTCTGGCGAAGGTAAAGTCGATCTAGACTTTGCCAGTGTACAAAGAGGCAACCCCGAAGTACAGAGGCGAGCGCAAGAGGTCATCGACACATGTCGCTCCATGGGTGACACGAACCCCATCCTCTTCATTCACGACGTAGGCGCGGGAGGTCTGTCCAACGCCCTCCCTGAACTTGTTCACGACTCCGGCCTTGGTGCCATCTTCGAACTACGCGAGATAGACAACGTAGACAAAGGAATGAGCCCGCTGCAGATCTGGTGCTGTGAGGCCCAAGAGCGGTACGTTCTAGCAGTCGCTCCTGATCAGCTTGACCTGTTCAAGCGCATATGCCACCGAGAACGGTGCGGCTACTCTGTGGTTGGCAAGGCTACAAAGGAACAGCGCCTGGTGTTGAAAGACAGAGACTCCAAAGAGAACCCTACACCCATCGACCTTCCCATGGAAACACTGTTTGGAAAGCCACCAAAGATGTCTCGCATTGTCGAGAGCCGAAAGTTGAGATTACCTGCTTTCGACAGCAGCTTGTCTATGTATATTCCTAACACGCCTAAGGACGGTCTGGTCGCGGAGGCCGTAGACCGTGTACTCACTCTGCCATCTGTAGGGTCAAAGTCGTTCTTGATCACCATTGGAGATCGAACGGTTGGTGGTCTCACTGTCCGTGATCAAATGGTTGGCAAATGGCAGACTCCAGTAGCTGATGTATCGGTGACAGCTACATCACTATTGGCTGGGGTTAAAACAGGTGAAGCCATGTCTATGGGTGAGAAGCCCACTCTGGCTCTCATATCACCGGCAGCGTCGGCTAGGATGGCCGTGGCAGAGTCTCTCATGAACATTGCTGCTGCCAGTCTTTTTGACAGATTATCCAGGGTCAGGCTTTCGGCAAACTGGATGTCTGCAAGCAGCCACCCCGGAGAGGGCGCAGCTTTGTATGAGGCTGTTGAGGCCATCGGCATGGATCTTTGTCCTAAGCTTGGAATTTCGATTCCTGTAGGCAAAGACTCCATGAGCATGAAGATGAAGTGGTCGGACAACGGTGAGGCAAAGGAAGTCACCGCACCCATGTCGCTCGTTATCACAGCATTCGCACCGGTGGACCGCATCGACCGTACATGGACACCCGCTTTAGAAAGACTGGAGAGTGTCGGTGAGACCGTCGTCATGTTTGTGGATCTAGCTGCTGGTAAGAAGCACCTTGGCGGTTCTGCGTTGGCGCAGACATTCGGACAGGTCGGCGATGAGGCGCCGGATGTCTACCACTCCGACATCATCAAGGACTACTTTGATGCAATTGAGCAACTTCACGACGCTGGCATTGTGCTTGCCTACCACGATAGGTCAGATGGTGGTCTCTTCACAACACTTGTTGAGATGGCCTTTGCCGGCCGCTGTGGCCTTGAGGTCATGCTCGATAAGGTCGCTACGTCAAGCGAGCCAAAGGACGTGTTGGAAGCCCTCTTCAACGAAGAACTCGGTGCTGTCTTCCAGATCAGGAAGAAAGATGAAACAGCCTTTAACCGCTGCTTCGCTACCTGCGGGCCACCACCAGGTATGATTAGAAAGATTGGCCGAGTACCCGAAGCTTCAAAACAAGACATCTCTTTCTACGTTGGCACACAAAATGTGTACCGAAACAGCCGGTCAAAACTCCAGCAACGATGGGCAGAGACTTCATACTGCATGCAAAAGCTTCGCGACAACCCTGTTTGTGCCGATGCCGAATTCGAGAAGATCCTCGACAGCAAGGACCCGGGCCTTTCGTACAACCTTACCTTCAAGCCTACTGAAAACATAATGCCCCTTATGTCTAACCTCAGATCACCTTTTACCGCCAAGCCTCGCGTTGCTATCCTGAGAGAAGAAGGTGTGAATGGCCAAGCTGAGATGGCATTCGCTTTCCACCAGGCCGGCTTCTCTGCCATTGATGTACACATGACAGACATCATCTCCTCCCGTGTATCACTCGCTGGATTTGTCGGTCTTGCAGCATGCGGTGGCTTCTCCTACGGCGACGTCCTCGGCGCAGGCCAAGGTTGGGCCAAATCCGTACTCTTGCACCCCAACACACGCAAAGAATTCCAAACCTTCTTTGGCCGCCCGGAAACTTTTGCCCTCGGTGTTTGCAACGGCTGTCAATTTATGAGCAAGCTGAAAGAACTGATTCCCGGGGCGGAACTCTGGCCGAGCTTTGAAAGGAACGCCAGCGAGCAGTACGAAGCGCGTGTCTGCATGGTCGAAGTCATCGACCCACAGGGACCCAACACGCCACCCTCTGTCTTCCTGCACGGTATGAACGGTTCCAAGCTGCCCATCGTCACTGCACACGGCGAGGGACGTGCCCACTTCTCTAACTCTACCACCTCGACTTCTACTCCACAAGCTCTGTACCAAGAAAATCTTGTATCCCTTCGCTATGTAGACAACTATGGTCAGCAGACCGAGGCATACCCATACAACCCTAACGGTAGCCCTCTGGGTATCACTGGTGTGAGGAGCACTGATGGAAGGGTGCTGGCGCTCATGCCGCATCCTGAGCGAACCATTTTGAAGGAGGTAGGGAGCTACATCCCGAGAGATACTGAGGGATGGGGTGAGCTTGGACCTTGGTCACGCATGTTCAAGAGTGCTAGGCGCTGGGTTGGATAGGCGGGAGATGCAGATTTATGACGAGGGAATGGGAAAGCATGCATGGAATGGTTGGCGTTTATGGGTGTTGATTGGTTTAAAGATTGAAGATGTATAAAAATCAGAGATGCATAAATATCTACATGTGGATGTTGCGTTTGAAGGGATGTTCCTCTGTTTGTGGTTCATTAGTCCTATACCGTATTCGGGCTTGTCGCATAGTAGCCCCATCGTGAACGCCGGGGTTCTGGTAACGATACCATCAACACTCTATTCTAATGTTCCACCTGCTGTGACGCCTCTGTTCAACTCAACTCCATAACAAACCCCCCCGCGTCCCAGGAATGATGATAATAAACGAAAGTTCTCTCTAGTCTAGTGCAAATCTCTGTGAGTCTCGGTCCGCCAGCGGCACGATATTGTAGTTGAGCCGTTGAACGTAGTAATCGGTTTCAACCTCATTCGGCCGTATTTTGCGCTGCACCTGACCCAATAGAATCGGTTTCAAGCCCTTGTTGAAGTTCCAGAAGCAGACGCAGCCAGCCATCAAGGTAATGAGCGAGAAGCCCAGGCCGATACAGGCGTAAAAGACCATTTGGTCTTTCATGATTGTTTGGGCAAGTATCGTGTCCCCGTATAAAACAGCGAGTCTGCTAATCAGGTACGCGATACAGGCGGCGTGGCAGAGCTTGAAGGAGAAGATGTAGTCAGCGAAAAGTAGGAGATGTGGAAGGGAAGAGGTTCGCGAAGATGACATACCAATACAAAAGCCATTACAAAGCGTTTTTCGTATCTCACCGAGTATACAGCAACGGCGACATGGATGAGGATAGCCGGCATGATGGCGATGGTAATGGAGAACTCTGGCTCGTGGAAATGAACGTCGATGAAAGCGTAAATGAAGATGAAGGCAAAGATGAAGTAGGGCGTATATTTCAAGAGGACGAGATAAACCTAGGACGGAGGGGTTTTATTTGGTAAGTACAGACAACCACGCACAATCGAGGGGTTCCCATAACTTACCTGATAAACAAAGTACTTGTTTTGTATCTTCCTATCAGGGCTGACATGTTGATACAGTGCCCAAGAAAACTCGCGATATAAGCCCGGCGCTAAACCACACAGGACGGCACTGCAGATGCACGTCTGGATGGTGCAGACCATCAGTCCAGGCGAGACTTTGTCCCAGAATGGCCAGTCGACTTTGACTAAATGATTCTGGTGACGATCTCGGTTCGGGATGAGCTTGGCAGCAGAGTCCTTTAGCTCCTTGTATTGCATAACGGAAGAAATGGCGAGGCAAACGTTTGCAGCGCATTGCACAAAGATCTGGATGTGGTTCTTGATGCGGTATGCATCGAGCGTTAGGATGAGTTGGTAGAGAACGCCTAGGGTGCTGATGCCAAGCGTCAAGGGCGTGACAAAAGCGCGTTGAACTTCGTATACCGCTGGATTTACCCAGTTGAGATACACGACCAGCACTGTGCTGTTTAGAAGCGTGTTAGCTGGATGGCTAGGGCGGGGAAAAGATAACACGGTGGTGGCGAGGTGTGCCTCTATGGAAACAAGTGCTACTTACACCTGGATTGTCGTATTCGTAATGGCCTGGACAGCCGTAGTGAGGAAGAAGAACCATTCGAGCCGGGTCTGTGGCCACCACGACACCATGATTATCCCGATTCAGCCGTGTGTCCAACGAATCGGCCACTTTCATATGAAGGAGCAAAAAGGATCAGGAATGACGGTTTGCCCCGTGGGAGTGGTCAGCCACATACACACGCTGGCAGTCTAGTAATGTACCGCGTGAACGGGTGGGCACTCTGGTTAATTCCCTCCAGTTTTTACGAGCCCCCGTTGATGATGATGATGATGAAATGTAGTTAGGAAAAAAAAGGAAAGCTGCGGCTCACCGTGTCCACAGGTTTTGTCCACATGTAGCCAAGGGGATCGTCCGGTCGGGGGTTCCGACGGTTACGAGAAAGGAGCGACGTGGCTAGACCGCTTTTGGCCGAGTGCTGATCCCTGCCCGGCTGAAAATTGCAACCAGGCATTGTATCAGCGTTTTTTTCCCCTTTGAATGTGGGTTCACTTGGCGGTCTGGGGGGTGTGCCGTAGTGTGTTTAAGGACAATGGTATCTAGTGTCAGGTTTTGAGCGGCGGTTTGATGACTGTGTTGCAATTAGAGAGGGGCTAGATTAGTGGTTGACTAGGAGGAGGGGCCACAATGTACGTGCGCGCACACCGTTCCTGTCAACAATTTGGACGACACGTGGGGTTCGGGATGCGCGAAGAGGGCACTACACTACGCCTTTGTTAACGAAAACAGGCGTGTCGTTGTGGTAGGGCTGAAATATTTTCCATCTTTTTAGAGCTCCCGTGTCGGCAGATGGTCTGCTGCCTGAACCCAACGTATTGCGGAAGATTGCGGCATGCAGGTAGTGAATGATACTATACCGCGTCCTGAGACCCACCTCGAGATTGGGGGAAGGATCGAAAGACTGTGCATAGAGACAGGATGCAGTTATTCATGTCTTAAAGGTCCATTGTGTTGTAGGCAGCATTTCGAGACCCTGCACCGCACGGAGCCGAGTTGAGTCGACCGCTAGCTTGGTACAGTCACGATCACGTGTGAACATAATTTTTACGAATTTTTGTATTTACCGGGTAGAAGCTTCATTACCCGTTTGGACTTTTTTGGACTTACAATACCCCCTATAGCATTATAAGATCACTCTTAAAGGCTCATTACGTCTTTAACACACATAACGCGTTGATCGTCTTTTATGCGACGATGTCGATAAGGTCATCATTGATATCAGCTAGTCAGGGCAATCAACCGAGTCGCGCTGGCGATCTGTCAGTTGCTTGGGTTTGCTCTGACGTCATTTTCTTTTCTTTTCTTTTCTGCAACAGTGTTTCGCCGGATGGGGTATATGGACAGTATGGAGTCCGTGAGAGAGTGGCTGGGAATTGATGTGACGAAATCGGGATGGTGATCCAGGTTGGACGCTCACACCACTAGATACCCGGTCAGAATTGGTTGCTCCTAAGTGACCTTCTGTAGGACTGTAACGGTTTGAATGACCACAAAAGCTAGTACTTGTGATAGTGTATTGTGGCGAGCTAGATTAACGTGATGTTTACGCATTTTTTTTTAGATAGAGGTACAAACTTGCACACAAAGGTTGCCTAGGTAAAGGAGTTTTTCTTATTCTATTGTAAGATCACCTTAATCGTCATTGTAGACTGATGAAAATTTTAATGATTATTCATCATACTAGGAACGAAGTGTTCTTGTATACTCGACCAAGGTTATCATGTCTAAAAAGCATCCCAATCCTAGACTTGACAGGAAGCTGATGTACGTATTTGATGACGTTGTTGAATAGTTAAGAAAGCAACGAAATGGTCTATGAGTTACATAACAAAACACGGAAGATTTAACTTTCTACGCATACAAGAAACCCGCATTCACAATGTAATCGCCGAGGACGATCCCGTCCGTCCAATCGTAGCCCACTACTTCATCTCAGTGCCTGTCTCGATACTACCTGCCTTTTGCACAGGCTGCCCAGCGTCTTTCTTAATACTCCTCCACTCGACCATGAGCGCACCAATCATCATACAGGCGCTAAGTGCTGCTGATAGGATGAAGACGCGGGTCAAGGAATAGCTGTATGCGTTGATCACAACAATGATTTTGTTCGCGGGTACTGTACTGCGTAGCTTCGTGGCACCGGTATCGATAACTGCTCGGGCGTCGAGACCTGCGATGCCCGAAAGTTGCGTTATTAGCTCCCTCGAGAACAGGTTCTGGCCCACGGCAAGGAAGATGGCGCCACCTTGTTGTTGCATAAAGAACATCATGGCCATGCCGAGGGCGACGTCCTCACGCGGCAGCACCGTTTGTGCTACCAGATTCGCAGTTTGGGCTCCAAAGCCGAGCCCTATGCCATACAATATCTGATAGCCAATCCACTTGCTTGCGCTTGAGTGCGGCGTGAGTGTAGAAAGCAGACCACTGCTAATCGATGTGAAGATTGGAGAAACAAACATAGCCGGAACGTAGTATCCAATCCTTTGCGTCATGACCGCCGTGAGTATGCTAGACAGCACGAGCGATAAAACCATGGGAATTGTCCGTACTCCAGCGTCCATGGCAGATTGGCCTTGTGCGGCTTGGAACCAGATAGCAATGTAGTATACCGCGCTCATCATACCACCGGCCATGACAAAAACAAAGAACATTGCGCCGCCGACTGAACGGTTCAGTATCACACGGGCCGGGGCCATGGCTGTGTCTGGCAACGCGAATTCGACGGCCAGGAATGCGATGAATGTACACGAAAAAGTGATAAGCAGTCCAATGATCTTTGGCGAAGACCAGGAATCGGTCGTGCCTCCCCATTGAAGTGCGAGTATGAGACATACCATAGATGGGACGAAGAAGAAAAGGCCGAGTGGATCCAGGCGCTTGATCTGGGCGAACACAGAAAGCCTCTCTTTTGGTACAGAGGGAAGGTGAAGCAAGAAAAAGACTGCAGCGAACGTGCAAGCGCCGATGGGGAGATTGATATAAAAGCACCATCGCCATGTGAGCCGTCTTTGGCCTTGTTAGCCTGGAATTAACTAAGAGTAGGGAGTGCTCACGCGCTGTCTGTAAAGCTTCCTCCGATGAAGGGGCCTAATACCGATGATACTCCGAATGCAAGGCCAAAAAAGGAGGTATAAATGGGCCGCTTGTGAAGCGGCACAAGGGGAACGATGATCATGACTGCACCACAGCCGATTCCCGCTGCTCCCACACCAGCAATTGTACGCCCCAGGATGACTATATTGTGGTTAGTATGCCAACGTGTGGTCTGCTTTCAGGGAGAGGCCCACGAGCAGTAGATGTGGGCGCCGCGCCGCACAGAACACTTCCTGCCTCGAAGACGACGATCGAAAGCAAAAACGTTGATTTCGTATTGTGAAGTTGGTATATCTTGCCGAAGAGTGGGTTGAAAATGGCACAAGTGAGCATGTAGCTGCTACCATACCATCCAATGTCGGCAATAGAGCTAAATGTATTCGTGATTGCGGGAATGGCGGTAGCTGGGTCTAATTAGCAGAATGCACGATAGGTTCCCAGTGCTAGATTATGGGTACATACCAATGATCATACGATCTAGTGCAACGAGGAAGAAGGAAAGATAAACCGAGATGATGACGAGCCAAAACTTGATCGACTTGGTGTTGTATATATTCTCTTCCCCTTTGTTCTTATCAATCGGCAAAGCTGATGTGTAGGAATCATTTTCAGAGTGTCGAGAAGGTATAGGATCAGCGGATGACTGCACTTCCTTTTCGGTTTCGGTTGGTCGAGTTGTTGGGAACATCGCGGAGATGTGTCGGTAGTGTGTAACGAGAGTGCTGGAACATAGACGAGTGACTGCATTGTAGGCATTCTACTCTATATTTATTCTCGAACGGTAGTTTCAAGGCCCCGAAGAGATTGTCGTAGCCTACGTTCATGTTCGGGAAGTAGAATTGTCCGGGACATTACATTGCATGCGGGTATCAATACGACGGGCAGTCTGTTAGTAATAGAGCAAGCCCTCTGTCCATTAGCACCCTAGAAAAGATCCTGAGATTAAACAAAGCTCTTAGAAAGTCCTGTAATACAATGGTGGTATTGGTGCACAGTGTCAGTCCAAAGACCATTGTCAGTCACGTGATAGTCTCGGGAATTAGATTTGCCCGAGGGGTCGATGATGGCAAACGTTGGCGAGTCTCCGTAGTCACTTCTGAGTCCTTTATCGTAATCTTATAGCAGATTTATCTCAATTATATGAATATATTTCTGTAACTATGTATAGACGCGCCTTATGGCTGGTACTCCAAGGGGAAAGTTCCAGATGCCTGCTGTGTGCACTAGAAGCCACGAGCTCAGCGATACTTGTGGGGAAAAAGCTGTGATATATGTTAACCTGAACACCGAAGGTGAACCGAGCTGGTGTCGAAAACGTCATGAAAATAATGCTATGATGCGTGGTGGGCGATTCTCTTGTTCGCAGGCGTTACGTAAGCTGCAACCGTGTCGCGACGTCTTGGTTTCAGCTGTGTTCCTCATCACCTATCTCGCGTACTGCTATCACAGCTGCGACGTTCTTGTGCGACTTCGCCAACTGCAACTAACAGTGTGGATATGCAGTGGTGGATGCATGTCTTGTTCTCTGATCGCGCCGGCTCGCGATAGTACGCGTCGGAAATAAACATGGTTAGAGGTCTAGGTAGCGGCTCGGGGGTGGTTGCCTAATACCTACGCCTACATCGACTCAAGCATCCATCCCCCCACCTTGGCCGTTATTACATCTACGGAATCATCATCTTCCCCGGCTTGGCCGATAGCTTGTTTTCCGGAACATGTCGTCGGACATGGTCGCGCCCGAGCAGAGCAGCGGTGCTCTGTCTCCACTAGTAGCCACAAGCAAAGCGACGCGGGTACTGTCCTGCGTGTTATGTGCGCAAAGAAAAGTAAAGTGCGATCGCAAATTCCCGTGTTCGAACTGCACCAGGACTGGACTTCAATGCGTACCTGCAGCGACGGTTTCTCGCCAGAGGCGACGCAGGTTCCCTGAGCGAGATTTGTTGGAACGTCTTCGCCACTACGAAGATCTGCTCAAGACACACAATATTGCTTTCCAGCCCTTGCATACAGACCCAGCAAATAATTTTCCCAGCCCGGACAGCAGAAGTGACAGTTATTCAAATCATGGACAAGCAGAAGAAAGAGCTCTGGGATCCGTCGAGCGACCGCGGTTAGTGCCAGCGGTACTCTCAAGCTCTCAAGCCAACCCCAAGACATCTCGAGCAAATGACTCTGAGAGGAGCAACCTTCCGAAAAATTTCTGGCATGCCATGAATAGAAGAGTAAGTGTGTCTGTCGTTACGCAGCAACTCGGCTGACAGGCGTTTAGACCCTACACGACGACGATGAAAATGGCGGAGACTCTGACAATACTGGCTCCTCTTCCCCTATCCTGCAACAACGAGAGGTCGTCAAAGCTTGGGACGAACTTTATGACAATCAGTTACATCGTAGTGAGCACCTCTTGTTTTGCTCACGCAGTGCTGGCATCGATTTGTCTACCCTACATCCACCTCAAGCTCAAATCTTTAAACTCTGGCAAACATACTTGGAAAATGTGGATCCACTTTTGAAGCTCACACATACCCCCACACTTCAGCCACGCATCATAGATGCCGCCAGTGACCTGAAGAACATTGAACCAACTATGGAGGCTTTGATGTTTGCTATATACTGTATGGCTGTCTTCAGTCTTACTCAAGAGCAATGCCAGAAGATGTTTGGGACGCCTCGCGGGGATGTCATTAGAGGCTACCAGTTAGGAGCTAGGGAGGCGTTACTAAATTGCGGATTCCTAAAGACTAGTGATCGAGAGTGCTTGACAGCTCTGCACCTCTATCTAGTGAGTTACAGACGACTGCACTGAAAATCTCTAATGGTGGCAGATATCGCTCAAGCCCGAGACCGACCCACGATCACTCGCTTCTATGCTAGCGACGGCCGTGCGTATCGCCCAGCGGATGGGTATTGATGCAGAAGCTGTCAACGCCAAACATCCTGTTCTTGAAGCCGAGCTGGTATGTTAGACAATGCTAATAACTCTGCTATCGCTGATAGAAAGCAGCGACGAAGACTCTGGTGGTCCCTCGTGCTCTTTGATAGCCGTATAGCGGAAATGACAGATTCCAAACTTGCTACTTTGCTTCCCACGTGGGACTGCAAGGTACCCCTTAGTGTGAACGACTCCACACTTCGAAACGACATGAAGAACCCACCGATCGAGTTCGAGATCACGTCAGAAGCATTGTTTGCAGTCATGCGAAGTCAGATTGGCGACTTCGTTCGTCACACCGCTTCCCACCTAGATTTCATCAACCCCATGATGAAATCCTTTGTTAAACTATCCGCGATGGCTCATGATTCGGAGCATGATCAGCTGGTGGCGTTCGAGGCGAGAATTGAGACAAAGTATATTGCGCGCTGCGATGCTCAGAACCCACTGCATTTTATGACTATTTGGTGGGCTCGTATTTCACTAGCCAAAATTCGGTTCGCACATTATCTATCCACCAGAGCCTCAGACCCTGATCAAGAAACTACCGAGGAACGCGATGAAGGTCTCAGACGTGCTCGCGAAATGCTTGAATGCGACACGGCACTTATGGAGTCTTCTAGCATCACGGGCTACCGCTGGCTTATATACCTACACTTTCCTTTCCCAGCCTATGTCCACTTAGCTCAGGACCTCAAACAAAGACCGCTTTCCGATCATGCAGATCGAGCATGGGAAGTAATGAGTGCTAACTGCGAAGCTCGGTTCATGGGTCTTGAGCAGAAGGATAATCCGATGGAGACTAAGCCCAACAATCCCTTTTTCGCGATCTTTGCCGGACTTGTGCTCCAAGCATGGACAGTACGAGAGGCTGCCTCTATGCAATTCGACACACCGATGATTGTAACTCGGATTAAACAGAAGATGGATCACATGAAAGAAAGAGCAGCGGTACTGCGATCTCAACTGCCGGATCCCGAGGGCACCAATCCAAATGCGCTTGAGCTTGTTGACAGGGGTAATTTCTACCCACTACACGGCCAGTACGATCCGATGAACATGGGCGTCGAACCCTTTCCCATGGCCCCCACGCAAGTTTCCATGGGTTTTGAGAGTACGCAGTGGGACTGGTCAGCGCCTAACTGGAGCGCACTGTCTGGTCGAGGATGGTAAGGCTGCTCACAATGACAAGCACGTTGCCAAATTCCGAAGAACGGTTCGAATTCTGGAAGTCGTGTGTAAAGTATAAAGAATCGCAATGAGCAGTAACACAGCAACGAAAAGGCTCTCACGCCATGTTGGCGCCCCCACTCCCTAGCTAGTAGAGGAACGACTGCCGTCGACTCGTGAAACATTTCTCGAACACCCACAATCCTTCAAGAGTCCTCTTTAGGGAATATCAATATATCGTTCTTTGCACCCGACCACGCATGTGCACTAGAGGTATATCGCCCCACATATACTAGCTGCCGTCTTCTTCCCCACGCAAGTCCCTTTCATGTCCCACCGACAGGCCTCACATGCTGTTTCGACTGTCATGTCATTGGCGGGATTAGACTGACAGTGTCTGTGGGTTGGGGAAGTGTTCGGTCTGTTATGCTGGTGAGCAGTGGCCCATGGAGTGGAGTTGCTAGGACATCCCGACACGCTATTGACATACTGCTTATGCGGTGGAGACAGGGGCGGTAATTTGACGGTGTTTATTGAACCACCGTTGTCTTTACAGATAACGTGTCCCTGATGGGCGCAGGGATGAGGTGGAAAGGTTGCCTTGGCGTTTCAGGCAGCGTGGCAGGAACACAACAATCAGTTGTTGGCACATCGAATGTCGTCTACCGCTTCACGTTATCTGTAGTATTAGACAGGTTTCATCAGCAATAACGCATCGAAAATAACAAACTCGTGTATGCTGACTGCATCTATGGGAGAAGAGGAGGTGTATATATGGGCGGCGCTCGGTACGTCACACCCGAGGTAGAGTAGGCGTTATCATGACGCAGGAACCGGAAGACGTTCTCATGTTTTTCGAGGCGCAGCCGTTTCCATGACTCCAGGAAGGCCGAGTCTACCGATAGTGGCATCGCCACTAGCCTACGTCTGGGTTCCGGGCCGCTACGATTGCCAAGAGCCCCTGTCAGTGGTCCCCCAGCACGTGCTGTTAGCGCTATCGAAGGAAGCAAAACAGGAGAAATGAACGATCTTGCCAAGAGTGGCTACTCATGCTGGTTCCTTTCTTAGTAGTGGATTACGCCGTTTTGAAGCTAGGCTTACACCCCTCCCCTTCAAGTCACGCCAGTAGCCACTTTCGCAACGTCCTATGCGCACGTTACAAATATAGAACCTGTAATTGGGACTGGTATATATCATGTTGGCGCCCAGGTCCTCAGGTACTCTGCAGGCCAGCATACTGCGTTGACATCCAGGATGCAGCTCCACAAACACCTTGCCGTTCTCTCGGCGTCCCTTCTTTTCCAACTTACCAACGCACTTAATGCTTGCCCCGGCACTGACACTGTCTTTACTGGTTCCCAAGGTATCCGTTACCGAGTATGTCCAGGCACTGATCTTACTGGTCCTACTGTAACGGTAAAGCCCAAAATTGCTTCAGTAGAAGCATGTGCGAAGCTATGCGATGCGAGCACAGACTGCTTCAAGGCAGTATATGATACGCGCACCAAAGACTGTCATTTCAAGGAAATTGCTGGTTTGGCTTGGGTTACCAATACTCGCTATCAGGTGATTCAAGCGGAGCAGGTCAACATCGCCCGCTGCCCTCAGAATGAATGGACCTACCACAGGAATCGGGTAAGTTTGTCTGGTGACACCTAGAAAAGCGCACCATATACTAACCCACAACGCAAGAAAACCTACAGCATATGCCCAGGCACCGACATTCGTGGGCCGACCGAGAAACTCTGGCAGGGTGTCAAGACTTTCGACCAGTGCGCTTATCTCTGTGCAAACTGGGCCACATGCAAGGCGGCTGTCTACGACGTAGCAGAGTTCGCTTGCCACGTCAAAGCAGATGCTCGCAGCAACACACTCATTTGGTCTACCGACAAGCGCTACAATGTGATGCGTCTTAACGAAGCACCAGCCCCTGCGCAGAATGGTGCATGGTCCGATCTCATCCGCCTCCCAGTCATCCCAGTTGCTGCATACATTGTCCCCGAGTACCCTGTCTCGCAACGGCTGCTTGTATTCTCGAGTTGGGGTGTAGATGCATTTGGAGCCCCGGGTGGACGTACGCAGTTTGCGGACTATAACTTCAATACGTATGTGTTGCCTATATCTATCTCCCTAGACGCATGCTAATCATTTCAAGCGGTGCTGTTTCGGCTCGGACCGTGAGCAATACTCACCACGACATGTTTTGCCCGGCAATGAGCAGTCTTCAGGATGGCAGCCTTTTGATCCAGGGAGGTTCCGATGCTGCAAAAGCTAGTCTCTACAAACCGGCTACCAACGCGTTCACTTCCGCGCCTGACATGTACGTAACTATCGGGTATCTGCTGCGACGCTTTCACTAACACACTTTCTAGGAAGATGGCCCGCGGTTATCAGTCATCCACTACGACATCTGACAACCGCATCTTCACTATCGGAGGTGCCTACTCTGGTCCCCGCAAAGGCAAAGATGGCGAGGTTTACGATCCGGTCACCAACACATGGACGGCTCTGCCTAACGCGAGGGTGAAGCCAATGCTCACAACTGACCGCGAAGGCATCTGGCGTGAAGACAACCACGCTTGGCTGTTTGGCTGGAAGAACGCTTCCGTGTTCCAAGCCGGACCTAGCAAAGCTCAGAACTGGTATGGCACAAAAGGCACCGGATCGCAAGTGGCTGCTGGCATACGAGACCCTATTGATGATGCGATGTGCGGGATCTCCGTCATGTACGACGCAACGTCTGGCAAGATCCTCAGTGCTGGTGGTTCTCCCGACTACACCAACTCGGATGCCAATACTCGAGCACATATTACGACCATCGGCGAGCCTAATACTCCAGCAAAAGTCGAGCGTGTCGCAGATATGGCTTACCCCCGTGGCTTTTCCAACGCCGTTGTCTTGCCCGATGGGACCGTCCTTGTAACCGGTGGTCAGAAACGCTCAAAGGTTTTCACCGACGATGACGGCATCCTATACCCAGAGCTTTTCAACCCAGCAACAAAGTCCTGGAAGACACTCGCACCGGAAGCTGTACCCCGAAACTATCACTCTGTGAGCATCCTCCTCGCCGACGGACGCGTCTTCAGCGGTGGTGGCGGCTTGTGCTACGTTGCCCAAGGAGTGGGTCGCAGCTCTGCCAATTGCAACAAACTCGTCGACCACGCCGATGGCCAGATCTTCTCCCCACCCTATCTTTTCAACCCAGACGGCACCCCCGCCGCACGGCCAACCATCAGCTCGCTGAGCGCAAACAGCGTCAAAGTCGGAGGCAAGCTAACCGTCGAGGTCGAAAAGTGGGTCCCTGGTCTGCAGTTCACCCTCGTGCGTATCGGCAGCGTCACACACTCTATCAACACCGATCAGCGACGCATCCCACTATCCAATATAAACGGCAACGGCAACAAGTGCACCGTCACATTGCCCAACGACAGCGGTATCCTCATTCCTGGTGCTTACTACCTATTTGTGCTGTCCAAGGAAGGAGTGCCTAGCATTGCTAGAACCGTACAAGTCGTACTGCCGTAAGGTCATTTTGTTTTTCTCCATCGCTGAAGCCCACAACGCGCAAAAAACCTGGATGTCTCAACGCTCGTTATGCTTAATCGCTCTTTTCATGTCCTACCAAAAGCCCAACTCAGAAGTCTCTCTCTCTCTCTCACACACTAGAATATGTAACTATCCTAATGTATATTCGTATTCAATACACGTTCACATCAAAGATTCGAAGCGCTCCTTGTGATGAAGTTTGTTCCAGGTGAATGTGTGTGTGTGTGAGCGATTGGCAGGTAGAGGATGGAAACTTTTGGAGTCGCTACAAAGACGTATTTCGTGTAACATGACATGTCCCGGATTACATCTAGATTGCCCGTCTTCTTTTCTCTCCATGTTTGAGTTTATTCTTCCGTGCATGTCGGAAATTCCGTACTCTTTGATGCTGCTGTCTTGCTTGGCTTTTTCCATAAACGTGCGTTGAGTGGCGTTGTATTGGTGCCCTCTCCGTCCTTCTCTTTCAAGAGTTTAGGTTGGTTCTTTGCTGGATAGTAACGATAAAGAGGGGAAAAAATCGAGGTAACTTTGTTAATGGACTAGTCCTGGTTCCAGACAGACAGGCAGACAGAAAGAGAAAGCTGAAGTGGGAACAAGGGTATTATTACGGATAACAGTGATATCGATCTTGAGACTGGTACATACGATCAGATAGCTAAGATGAAGTAGAGATACGAGCTAGATGTTGCCGAACTCTAGCACTCTCTGGCCCAATTTTTTTTATTGTAGATTTGACTTTGTGAAAAGAAAAGTCTGGGCCCCTTTGAAGACAGCATAAATTACTCACCACCCTCCATCCTCCACCACACTACTCTCTAGATCCTCTGGTCAGGTAGAATAGAACCCGCCTGTGGTAATGGAATTGCGTTGTGCAAGACTTGCTGAATCTCCCGCAACATGGCCTCTGCGCCTTCTCTGCCTCTTGGCGTGCCCTGGGGAAACCGATATCGTCCCTACACTCCACCAGGAGGATCGACAAACCTACCCCTGTCAGAACCGTTGTACAGCGGGATCTGATCGTCGTAATGGTGAATAGGACTTGACCTGTCTAGAGACCAATGGACAAGATCGTCATACAGTTCACCCAGGGCGCTCGCATATGCTCTCGTGAAGTCCATGTACAGGGGCTCCTCCACTATAAGCCATGTTTGCCGGGTCCTCGGCGTCGACCACAAAGATCCACGGCTCCATTTTGGGGGCTGGAAGTTTGCCGGGAACAAGGTCTGGCGCGTTGAAAAGTGAAGCCAAGGCGTGTTTGTTCATGGCAATGCAAGCGTCGCGGCGGACGTTGGACGGTCATTTGTCGTCTTGGTCGCTCTTCTCGCGGCAGGCAGAATCGTCAGTCCAGCTGTTGAAAGCCTTGCACACGGTGGCGTGGTCGTCGTCGCCGCATCATGGTACTGTCGGCTATGACGGGCAGCCCGAGGGCATCAGGGTCCATCTTTGCGTCACTGTCGTGTGGACTGGCATAAGCTCGCAGCTTCTCCATGGCAGTTGCCTACTCCACTGTGCGTCTTCGGCGTCGGCATCGTAGACGATACTTAAAATGACGAAGCCCCATTCGTGCGTTGGGCCTCCCATTGCGTTTCGAAATTGTATCGCCCAGCTGCTTAGATTATCAAGAGACTCAGACGTGTGGATAATATTATCTGTTAAACACAAGAACAGACGACTTGTGGTGGGAGCGGTACAGTCGTAGCGGGCGCGGACTTGTTGCAATTTGAGTTTGTGCACGTTGACTGAGCTTGCTGGCTACGAGTTGGAGATGTTGATTCCTAGGACTATGTACAGTGTATGCGTGCGCTCGGAACGTAGAGATAGAGTACAATGCGAGTGATTTAGGGTATAGTTGTAGGTAGTGAATGTAGTCTTATATATATACAATCTCGGACAGGCTGCTTTGTTGATGAACGATAGGAGAGGAGGGCAACAAAGATGAATGTCCAAGGCACTTTGTTGTGCTATGTATCGAAATCAGGTGGGTTTTGGTGTATCAATAATGTAATGAAAAGTTAAATAAAACCTAGAAGAAGTGGGATCATATTAGGCATCCACCGTCTCGCATATGAGAACAAGTTGTCACGTGAGTTAAGACGTGCACGGATAGGAAATAGGCCAAGCGAAGAGAAGTTGCGAACAAAGAGTACTGTTGCAGCATGTGGGCTAGAGCATTGCCGTCGATGGTGTCATTGCTAGGCCTTCCTTCCACTCCATCTTCTCGCCGTTTCAGATGAGCTGAATTCGTCACAACTCAATATCAATGGTATCGCGCTATTCTCAAGGGCACAATGCAGTCTCACAGCGGACGTAGTGCCAAGCCCTTTGCTCTGCGCCTTCAAGCATCCGAAGCCTACATACATCACGCTTGCCCAAACTGCTGGGCACATCATTCTCAAAACGAGTCCAAGTAGAAGCCCTGTCTACACCTCAGATTCATTTGAATCAGAGACTGACAGACTTAAAGCGTCAATGACCATGGAGCTAGCTTTTTACTTTGTTTTATACCATTCACAAGACATACACGGTGTACTTTAGGGTACGGTATAGCTACTCTGAACAATTAGATAGATAGTCCTGTATCATCCAACTAGGGACTTTTACTTTGTTTCATACTATTCACAAAACATACGTGGTATACTTCAGGGTAGGATAAAGACATTATGAACAACTAGCCAAGTCACTTCGTATGCGCCAACCAAGACTTTTACTCTATAGTCGTCGTGAATGTCATGGACTCGACTTCAAACACGCTCTTCCTCTCTCTACTCTCTTCACGCTCCTTCCACCAGCCAACCAAGTCATAGAGGCCACAACCATCGTTGTCGCATCTACCCGAACATAGAATTCCCTTCGTTGTGCTCGTGCAGGTGGCCGTGGCTGTTTCCGTGGCTGTTTCCATGATTGTGGCCATTGCCGGCTCCCTCATGGTGGACCGCAGTCCCAGTCGACGATACAATCCTCGATATATGCGACTTGCGCCCCGCTCCTCCACCACCGCTGGCGCTGGCATGGTAAACACTACTCGCATTCTCCTCGAAGCGCTCCATCTCCCGGCACTTCTCCTCGTACTTTGTTATGTATTCGTCACGCTCGCGATCGGCGGCGTACCGGGCTGCAATTGCGCGTTCTTTCTGCTCCCGGGCCTCGCTGAGCAGCGTACGCAGCGAGGTGATTTCGAATTCGAATTCGGCAGACGAGTCCTCGTACGTTGTGATTGTCTCGGTAATTTCCTCATACTTGTGCTTCCAGGCGTTGAGATCAGAGTGTGCGCGGTCGCGGGCGTACTTGAGGCTGCTGATTTCAGCTTCGAAGAGTGCGAGCTTCTCCATGAGGCTCGCAATCTCGGCTGTAAGGTGGCCGTGCTTGCCACGTGATTCGTCGCCTTCACGGTGAAGGACCTTGTTGCGTTCGGTGAGGGTTATGATCTCGGTCTTGATCTCAGTGATGTTGAGCTCAGAGCGCCGGAGTGACTCCTCGAGAACGTTGACGCGGCGGTGGCCATCTTCGACCTTGCGCTGCTCGTCGTGGAGGTCTTGCTTGACCTGGTCGCGCTCGATGACGATCAGGCGGTGATCTTCACGAGAACGCTCGACGGCCTCGCGGAGGTCGGTACGCTCCATCTCGACATCGCGAAGCTTGTCCTTGAGAGATACAACCTCGCGTTTGAGGTGCTCGTGCTTGAGTGTCAGGTCATCGCAGCGAGCATCAGACTCTTCCCATCCAGTGGCCTTGGCCTTTACTTCGCGGCGGAGGTTCTCAATCGTAATGGAGAAATCATCGCGCTCCGTCTCGATGAGGCGAATAGTCTCCTTGAGCTTGTGAAGCTCGCGCTGCACGCGATCGTGACGCTCGGTGAGTTCAGTGAACTCACGCGTTGTGTCGTCCGCCCGGAACCTTAGACGCTTGAGCTCGTCATGTAGGCGATCCTTCTCGTGGAGGTGTTCGTCCCTCTCAAGCTCAAACACCTTGATGCGGTCGGTGAGAGCGAGGACTTCTTTACGGGTAAACTCAAACTTGGAGGAGGCCTCATTGTACTTGCTCTTGACTTCAGTGTGTTCGCGAAGCAAGTTGCGGAGTTCATTATGGTGCCTGTCGGCATCCAAGCGAGCGGAATCGCGCTCGTCCTCGCACATCTTCAGCTTGGCGTATGCTCCTTCCAACTCAGTCTTGGTCCTTTCCCGGTCGGTATGGGTGAGAGATACTGAGCTGTGAAGCTCATGGAGCTCATGACGAACGCTTTGAAGGTCGCGGTCGCGATCAGCCAGCTTCTTCTTGTGCTCTGCGATGGCGGTCATTGCAGCAGTGAGTTCAAGGATAAGCTTCTCTATTTGCCTCTTCCTCTCGCCGTGCTCGTGGCCATGGTGAGAGTGCTCGGCATCCTTGCGCTGAAACTCTTCGGTCACTTCCTCCACGGTGACTAGAAGCTCGTCCCTCTCACGAAGAAGACTGTCGCGCTCGGCCATCATGCGAGCCCACGACTCTTTCAGCGAAGCAGCTTCACGAGCGGCTGAAGACATTGTGTCCACGAAAGCAAACAGCTTGCCCTCGGCTTGTGAGGTGAGCTCCATAGACATGGTGTTGCGGTGTGATTGCAGGAATGAGCTCGAGCGACGAGACAACGAGCTCGACTGACGGGCCGACCGGCGACCAATTGATGAGCTGTGAGAGGCGCCATGAGAGGCACCATGGGACATGCCATTGGCCTGGGACCCGAAAGAGAATGACCGATTGTGTGTTGGAGAGGATGGCTCGGAAAACACATCACGGTCGATTCCACCCAATCCACTTGCCTTGAGCTTCATGATGGTAAGCTTCTCAGGTGTGATTTCAGGAGTGGCATTAAAAGTGTCCGTCATCATTGCGGTAAAGTTGGAGATGGATATGGAAGAAAATAGATGGACTGGATTGCAAATGGAAGCATGGGAAGTGGACGGTGATGATACTTATGTTTGCTGAAGCAGTAAACGCCATCAGCCAGCCACAGTGTTGACGCACTAGGGTTTCTAGCGCAGTGGGTGTAGCACACGGTCACTTTCAATAAGCATGGCCAGCTCGTCCCGCACATGAACGGCTTGTGGCTTGCTGCGCTGCCAGAGATACTTCCTTTTATGACGCAGCGATGCCAGAGTGTCTTCTGAACTCGAGGCAGCATCCCAGCTGCCGTTCAGCCAGCCTCGCCGTAGGTGGAAAGGCGCATGCAGCAGCTCGCGAAGCGCAGCTGTTAAGTGGAACGCGTCAAGTAGCGACGTCGGCGACTTGGAAGGTGGGGAAAGTGTAGGTAGGGATGCTTCAGCTCTTGGAGCACCGCTCATGCGCTTACAATGAATCGCGTGCGGAGTCGCCATATTAACTGACGATCCCCAGTAGTGCCAGCCAGTGGAGCGTCGCCCGGTCTGGAGGGCGGCATAGGTGAATAAGTCGATGCCAAGCGCGGGTAGATCAGCTAGGGCTCAATATCGCGATGCTGCGGCGCAGATCAAATGTGGGCGACGGAGCCATGCTCGCCGGCTTGATCAGCTTGTCTCTAGGATGGCCGCTTGCTTCTTTGGGCTACAATGTGACGCTCTTGCAGCTGCTTGGGCCCTAAAAGAGAATTAATGTTTTATACCCAGGTGTGCCCCGGCAACGCCGCCAGCCAATCACCACGCACGGGACACTGGATCGGACCGCTATACGCCAATCGGCCATGGCAGAGACGGCTGAGCGATGTGGTGGTAACGGGGACGGACGAATTCGCGAAAGTCAGTCGTAGTGATGGAACGGCTCTGATAAGCTTGGTCCGATGCGAAAGGATGACGAGAGTAATGCCCCGGCCGGGACGCTAGAAGTCGGCCTCGGCATCCGACCATAGGAAGCGACGACTGGCTTGCATGGGTTCGCAGTTTCCAAGCGTTGCTTTGTTGGAAGAAGCAAGTGACGTTGGTTAGAGGGAGTCACGGTTAGCCCGTGGTGCGCCTCAAACATGTTAGTATTCTACGGAGGTATTTATGCTCGACTGAGACGGGAACTGTATCGCCTAGTGGCTAGAGGCTGCTGCTTTTTGGTCTGCTTTTTGACTGGCTTACGCCCTTTTTATTGATTGGAGAAAAAGCCGCGGCAAAAACAAAGTAACGCGCAGACGCAGTCTGAACATGAGAAAATGTCAGCCAAAAAAACAAGTTCTGAACGTTGATTTTATACATCTGTACCAATGCCGTGAAACGAAAGCCCGAGATAAGGCTGGCTATACTGATCTGAGCGCCAACCATATGTACAATTTGAGGTCAACTCTAGTTAGCAAGAGCGCCATGTAGTGTCCAGCTAGTTTCGCACTGTCTAGCTGAAGATGAGGCTGGCAGATGGCCTTCAAGGCTCATAGACGACGTTCTCTTTGTCTTCACCGGAGAGAGGCTCCTGGGCATCCTCAGAACCACTCGTCTCGGCCGCGATTTCCATACGAACCTCCTCTCCGAAGGCGACGTCATTTTCACTGTCTTGCTCCATGGGCGTTGTCCCGTGCATGCCCATATTTAGCTGTACCTCTTGTAGAGGTACGCCGCTCTCACCAGACATGTTCTCATCGAAGTCGTCGTGCTCCTCTGATTGGCCAGATTGAGCTACTACAACCTCGTCCTCGTCCTCGTCGTGGTGCTCATCCTCTGCATCGTCTTGTTGACCGTCTGTATCAATGCCAGCGCCCTCGTTATACTCTTCCACTTGTTGATACTCCTCTCGGTCCTGCTCTGACGAGACTGTACCATCCTCGTGACCTTCGTCGTCGGCCGGGCCGCTTGTAGGATCTACATCGTCTTGTGCTTCATCCTGCTCTTCCTCGTTATTATCACCAGGCGCAGCATCAGATGAGCCGGCTTCCATTAGCTCGTGGAGAAACTGATCAACCTGGGCAACGTATTTGTCGGGGATCTGGCGTACGGTGTGGCCACGCATCTTGCGTGGGGCCAAAGGCTTTGTAGGCTTCGTCGGCTTTGTGAGTGCGGCATTCATAGCCTTATGTCCACCACCAGCCTTCTTAGGAGCAGCGGTTTGGGTTGCATTCTTAGGCGGTCGACCTCTCCTGGCAGGCACGGGAGCACGCTCTTCCTCGGCGTTATTCTTGGATTGAGGAATACGCGTGCGCAACTTGGATCGTACACGAGGGTCTTGACGAGGCGGAGCAGCTACAACCTTGGTGGGCTTGGAGCGGGGCGATGCCCGCTTTCCCACGCGCACCGAGCCAGTTACACGGTTGAGGTTCAGAGTCGCTGTTTTCGCTGGACGGCCGCGCTTTGGCGTGACAAGTGCATTTCCAGCAGTCTCCTCTTTGCGAGGGCGTCCACGCTTCTTGGGGACTGGTGCTTCTTCTGCAGCTTCAGCCGAATCTACCGCCTTCTTGGCCTTTGCACTGCTCTTCTTCGTCGGTGCTTCTTCGTTGGCGACGGGCTCAGGCGCGTGGAGAGATGGGCGACCGCGTTTCTTGGGCTGGGGCGTGTCCTGGATCGCAGGCTGGGCTTCTTCGGCCTTTGCTTTGGCAGGTCGACCGCGCTTCTTCGGGGGCTCGGCGGCGACCTTGACGACATCTACTTTGGCGGCGGGGCGACCTCGCTTTGCCGGTGTCGCGTCGAGTGTGGGTTCCGCTGCGGTCGCCTTACGGCCGGGTCCGCGCAACACGTTGCGGGCTTTGGGAGGCATTCTTGCAACGTTTCTGCTATTATGGATATGCGCGACATGCAATTGAGTATTGTGACGCGTAAATAGAATGCAGCAAACTGATTTGTTGTCAGGCGCGACTTGGTGTTTGTTGTAGGAATTGCGGAGATCAGGGACGTCACTTTATAGTCAACGCGCCAGCCACAATCGGCCCTGCCCTCTCACTACATCTATGGGGGTTGAGCCTCTTTTACTTGTAAAGCTGCATATACACTAGCTACTAAAAGCTTTCAAGTGTACAAAAGACTGAGTCAATCACCCTAAATCATGAGACAGTAAACTCTACTGAATTACTATAGTATGAAATCCGCGACAACCACAGAGTAAAAATTCCCAGTTGGCATATACAAAGTCATTCATTCAGTGGTACTGGAGGGAGCAAGGAGGGAGCAAGGATTGAAAAAGTCTTCGAGTCGTTTCCTATGAGTATTTTAATGTGTAGTATGTTTACTGGGTCGAACGGGAATGATGGGCTTCTTGTTGTTCACCATCGATTGTGGCACTGAAATCATCCATTCGTTCATGTCCTCCCAAGCGTGCTCAGTTTCACGTGACCTTTGCTCACCGCTTTCGTATCCTCCATCTCCCGTGACTCCTTCCTCGCTCCTAGTAAGTGGAGATTAGCTTCTGTCGAATTCACAAAATAATTCTCATTTCATCCTGTCTCCGTTCTTTTCTTAGGAGGGGGGAAGTCCGGGTACTCTCTTTCTTTAGTTGTATCTTCTTGATCTCTCTCTCTCTCTCTCTCTCTCACTCAGGCTTCCAATCTGTGCAGACGTCAATTTGGTATATCGCACCATGGCATCGAGATTTAGCCAAAGGGTATACAGAATATCATTCTCTTTCTTACAGAACCTCGATGGACTGTTGTAGATACCTTGACAGTGATGTAGAAATACCTCTTTTCCTCCTGGGAATGGGTGTTTGTGCCTGTTGAGAGGCCTATGCGTCTAATTATTCCATGACAACTACCCAGGGTGGATGATGAACTCCTCCCCCAAACGCCGATCCAAACCAACGCCCTTTCATAACTCATGCAACCAATGACACAGAGGGCTGAGAACATGGTGCTATTGCTTGTTTCTGTTGATGAGGTTCAGAAACTCCTGGCGCGTCTTGTCCCTCGATCGCATGCAGCCGAGCATGCAGCTTGTAGTGGTGGTAGTGCCCGTCTTTTGAACGCCGCGCATGACCATGCAAAGATGGCTCGATTCGACGACGACGGCGACGCCCTGTGGCTGGAGCATCTCCGAGAGGGCGAGCGCGACCTGCTTGGTGAGGCGCTCCTGGACTTGAAGACGACGAGCAAACATTTCGGCAATGCGGGCGAGTTTGGAAAGGCCGATGACGCGGCGATTGGGAATGTAGCCAATGTGCATCTAAGGGTAGCTGCGGTTAGCCACGTGTCCTCTAACACTAAAACGGGACGCTTTTACCTTGCCAGTGAAAGGCACCAGATGGTGCTCGCACAGGGAAAAGATCTCAATGTCTCTCACAATGACCAGCTCGTCATGGTCCTCGTGGAAGACGGCGCCATTGACAATGTCCCGCAAGTTCTCCTCGTAGCCCTTTGTGAAGAAGAGCAGCGCCTTTGCGTACCTCTCCGGCGTGTCCAGCAGTCCCTCGCGGTCGGGGTCTTCGCCTAGGCACTCGAGCATAGTGCGCACCGCGCCCGACAGCTTGGCGAGATTCGCAGCCTTCTCTTCCTCGGTGGCCTCCTTCCTCTCGCGCGTGCCCTTGCTGGGCCAGCTCAGGCCGTCAAAGTCGATGGTCGGATGTTGGGCTACTCATTCATCAGTCACAGGCCCTTGCCCCTCCGAGTTTGCGCGCATGCTCACTGTACGGGCTGTGGGCACGACTGGTCGCAAGCGGCGTTTGTGCGACAACATGCTCAGCTTCGCCCTCGGCGTCTTGCACACCGTTGACGGCCATTGTGTTTGTGTCGTGCACGCCGCTTACGCCAGTCTTCGCCGCAGAGGCTTTGGCGGGGAAGTAGCTAGTCGGGCCGTCGAAGTTGACTACCTGGCGGCCCCGGTTGGAAGTTTCTATGGCATTGAAGAGATTTTCCCTCTCCTTTTGATGTCGCGCCTCGGTCGTGAGCCGGAGGGGAGAACCGTTCGTCATGTGCGCCGGTAGGGCTGATGCCGGGGGTTTGGGCGCGTCAGCCTCCATTAGAGCAACCTCGTGTCTATTCAGCTGGTTTTGTAGTAGAGACAAGAGTTTTGGACGCAAACTATGTAGACAAAGACGGAGCGGGTGCCGGCAGACTAGTTATACTCTGCTGCATTCTTTCCGTGTTGAGTCACGCCGCATCTTTTTGTCGACATCAGGAGCGTCCCAGGGTTCGGAGTTTCTTAGTTTCTTCGTCATCCGGCTAGTGGCTTGCATGGCGATTGGATCGCGGTAATGGACCACTGGACCACACCAACACCCATCTCTCCCACGCCTCCACATCCAACTCTCCCCCCCCCCCATCCAACCCATCGCCGGACATTCATCTCGCCAGCAGTCGCCAGCAATCGCCAGCAGTACCACCGACGCCTTGTTCCGTGTTTACACTGGCGTGCCGTGACGACGATGGCGACGACGACAGCCCGGGCGTAGCCACGCATCACCCAGGAGTGCGCGTGAGCCTTCACCCCGTCCCCGCAGTGCTCCCTACACCGACAAAGCACCCCAGGCACACTGGCAACTCAGAACAACCCTGCAGGCACTATGGCATTCAATACAGGCTTGATTCTACAGGTATGGATGGGAATGTGGGCGCAGCGTGCGCTGGGCGGGCAGGGTACAAAGGCCTGTCGTCCACGGCGCACCCGCGCGACTCAGCTACTCCTCACTAACCCTCGCGTGCATCGCCTTTGACTTTTGTCGCATTCACTGCATCTGCTGCATGGAGCGCCGTCACTCATCAACCATTGTCGCCAATCTGTTCGGTCGCGTGTCCGACCAAGTGGCCTTATGCTGCGGTTGACCTTTGAGGACCCCTGGCGCCGCCGCCGTCTTTCAGCTTGGCTGCTGTTGTCTTCTCTTCCATATAGAAGACCAAGCACCTGCGTCTCCGCGCTCTATGGTCGGTTGTCTCGCTCGCGCTCGATTACCAAACCTCTACAACCCAGCGGAGATGGAGTCAACTACTTGAAACTACTTGACATCCCGCAAAGAGTTCGTCCACAAGAGCCCACGACTGAGGGCCCCTCTTCCCGGCTACATCGAGATGATTGCTATGACCAGTTTCGTGTCGTCATATGGGGGTTTGCCCCGTAGCGGACGTACGTATACTGGCGGACGTACACGTATTGGGTGCGCTGTATCTCCTGGTGCATGTCTTCTGGTTGCATGGGCGGTGCCAATGTTTTTTTCTGCGTATTAGATAGATGTCGTGAACTGGCGGACTGCACATTATTTACGGGCTCTGAATGTGGAAGAACACAGACCCTGAAAAAAAAGATTATTGCCGGGGAGCAGGCTTGGGGGGGGGGGGGGGGGGGGAAGCAAAATGGAGGGCATTCGACGAGTCCTGCTTGTCGCGGCTTCTTGGCGCCTTCGATAGCGGCAACTCGAAAGACGGGGCGGGCGGGCGGACTTGGGCTGCAGCCACAACAGCACCTTTGAGAAGCGCATCCGACGGCAGCGCACCTGTGATTGTGTCCCCGAAACGATTGCACCGGCGTCTTCTACTGTTTCTCTGTTCCATTACCTTTCCCGTTTGGCTGCCCTCAAGGTGTTGCTCGGCTAGGCACTTGACCCGCCAACTTCTTGATGCTGCAACCTTGCGACTTCTGATGACCCTCCTGTCTCTATGGGACGGGCTCAGGATATCGACCAGTGGAGACCAGAGGACTCTAACAGGGATAGAGAGCGGTCTAGGGAACGTACACGGGAACGTACTCGAGAGCGCATCTCCCAAGGCAGAGCAGCGTCGCCAGCGCCACGACGTGCCAGAGATTCTTCCCAACATTTCGCACACGACACCACCCCATCCTCGAAGCGCCATCACACCCGTTCCCCATCTCCAAAAGCCTCGGCAAAACGTGTGAACCGGCAGCCGAGTCGCAGTAGAGCGCGCTCCAGGTCCAGGTCCAGGTCGAGGGTACGACGTGCACGCTCGCCGGCACGGCCAACTGCGAGGCCTTTCTCTCCACCATCACAGCGCTTCGACCGCGATCGCCCACCGCGACGGGTCACGCCCGACACCTACATCCCACCCACGTCCAGCCGTCGCCGCTCACCTTCCATCGATACCCACTACAGGCCAGCCGCGCATCGTGCAAGGCGGAGATCAATCTCACACGACAGGAGACCTAGGCGTGAATTATCGCCGAGGAGGCCCTCACCTCGGAGGTCTGACAGACGGCCTGCGTCGCCCCGTGACAATTCTCGACACAGATCGTATAGGCACAGCTCTACCCGTGACCGAGTAAGGAGTCGCAGTCGAGCTTCAAAACGTGCCACATCTCGCTCGCCACCCCGCCGGCGCTCTCCAGCACCAGCCCGCAGGGTCTCGCCGCCTAGTTCCCAGCGAACCAGGCCTGAATCCCACAGGAGCCGTTCGCCTCGCCCACCGCCCCGACGTCGCCCTTCCAGATCTCCCTCACCCGTCTCAAGATTGCGACAACGCTCGGATAAAGAAGCAAATTCCAGAAAAGCTACCCCTGCGAACAACGACGCTTCACGCAAAGCTTCGCCAGCACCGGCATCTAGCTACAACTCTGATAACACCGTGGGTTGCGAAGAACAGGACAACATGAGGGGTGCCTACCCTTACCAAGGCCGAGGCGGCTTCCAGCAATCCCCGCCCTATCCTGCGCATAATCAGTACTCGCCCCCAAGCCAGTCGCCCTATCACGGCGGCAGAGGAAGTTGGAATGGCCAGCCTTATCCTAACCAGGGGTCGGTGTTCACCTTCTCCACCTCCAGTCAACCCCAAGCTAACGTGAACAGATCTCCCATGCAAGGCGGCTACCCTCAGAATCACTCGCCCTATCACCAAAATCAGTCTCCGGGCTATTATCCCAATCAGTCATACTCTCAACCCGGCTTTCAGAACAGCCCGCACCGAGGAGGCCATAGCAGCTATCGTGGCAATAGCTACAATGGTCCTGACCGGCGCATGTCTGGTCCTGCCGCAAGTGCTCCTTTTGGCGGGCCTGGTGGACGCGGTCGTGGTGCTGCACCTACACAGTTTTCAAATCTGTCATGGACACCAGCTTCTGGTACACGAGGCGGCCGCCCTGCTACTGAAGCACCACGTCCACAGCCCGTGGCCACATCTCAGTCAACAACCGATTCCGCCTCTGTTGATGCTGATGACAACCCATTCCGCCCGTCCAAAGACCTGCGAGTAGAGGATGAAGGGCAAAAGGAAGAAAAGAATCCCCCTCCGACCAAATCGGCGGTCCCTACAGCACCAAAGTCGGGTTTCGGCTTTTCATTGAAAACGAAGAACCCAGTGCCGCCGAATAGCAAAGCCAAGCTGGGGATGGAAGAGCCTGAGAAGCCCGAGCCGTCTTCCAAAGAATCGTTGCTGGATCCAAAGGCAAAGGCTGTAGCAGAGCGTGAAGCATCCTCCCGTTTTACAGATTCTAGAAATGATCGAGACCGAGACCAAGACCGGGACCGGGACCGGGACCGAGAGTTGAGAGATAGGGAATATGAACGCGACCGTAACCGGGATCGAGAAAACCGCGAACGAGACCGACGATACGATGACTACTATGACCGAAAGCCCACTTATCGAGATCCCCGCGACAGAGACGTTCGAGATATGCGAGACCCTCGCGACACCTACTACCGTAGTAGGGATCGAGACTATCGAGATACCCGAGAAAGAGACATGCGAGATCTACGCGACCCACGCGATCTTCGAGATGCGCGTGACATACGAGACAGAGATCCCCGCGACCTGCGAGACCCCCGGGATGTTCGAGACCGCAGGGAGCCCTACCCACCACGACGGCTCGATGATAGGCGAACCGAGCCGCGTCCAGATTCACGTACCGATACACGTCTTGCCGCTCGACTGGACAGGAGGACGCCACCTCCCCAGATTCCAAAGACCAAGATTATCACGAAGAAGCGATTAAAACCGCGGCCAACGCTCGATCCAGAACATGCCAATTCAGACTCTGTCTACTACCGAAAACCCGGAAATGAATCAGTTGTTGGATCTGGTACTTATGGAAAGGTGTTCAAGGGAATCCACGTTTATACAAAGGACATGGTGGCGCTCAAGAAAATCAGAATGGAGGGCGAACGTGATGGCGTAAGTGTGTAGGGTGAAATGCAAACGTGTATGATGCTAACAATTCGCAGTTTCCCGTTACGGCTATTCGCGAGGTCAAGCTGTTGCAGTCTCTCAACCACCCTAATATCGTGAATCTGCGGGAAGTTATGGTGGAAAAGAACGACTGCTACATGGTTTTCGAATACCTTTCCCATGACCTTACAGGACTCTTGAATCACCCGACTTTCAAGCTTGAGCAAGCACACAAAAAGGACCTCGCCAAACAGCTGTTCGAGGGTCTGGACTATCTCCATCGTCGCGGTGTCCTGCATCGAGACATCAAGGCGGCGAATATCCTAGTATCCAATACCGGACAACTGAAGCTGGCGGATTTCGGTCTTGCGCGATTCTACGCAAAGAGCGGCAAACTCGACTACACCAATCGCGTCATCACCATCTGGTACCGATCACCCGAGCTGCTGCTGGGTGAAACACAATATGGACCTGCAGTCGACATCTGGTCGGCAGCGTGTGTACTGGTGGAAATCTTCACTCGCCATGCCATATTTCCTGGCAGCGGCGGAGAGATTAGCCAATTGGACAAGATCTACAATGTTCTGGGTACACCGACCGTACAAGACTGGCCCGGCATTGTCGACATGCAATGGTCGGAACTGCTACGGCCGACGGAGCGAAAGCAGTCTACGTTTGAGGAAAAGTACAAAGACCGTGTCAGTCCAATGGCCTTTGAACTTCTCCAAGCCATGTTCCTCTTTGATCCCAATGCGCGGCCCACAGCAGCCGACGTGCTTGAACACCCCTTTTTCACGAGCGAAGCACCGCCGCCAAAGCGTGCTGATGCTCTAAAGGAGCTGGAAGGCGACTGGCACGAATTCGAAAGCAAGGCACTGCGGAAAGAAAAAGACAAGCAAGACCATGAAGCGCGCCGTGTTGCGCGAGAAGAGAAGGATTCGGCAAGGAAAGACGAGGGTAAACGACGGGCCGACGCGACTGCTGGTGAGGAGAGAGAGGCGAAGCGGGCCAAGAGCGGCGATGCAACGGCATAATGCTAATAATAAATGCATAACGTTATTAAAGAGAGCGAACGAGGCAGCGGCGGTGGCGTAATTAGAAGGGCAGGTGCTTGTAAGTTCCACCCCGTATTTGGTATTTATGGTTAGACCCCGACATGTGCACTCTATGTTCTGAGCATGTATTCGTACTACTGCATACACGGTTCCTGGCGGCATTCTCTTACTATATGCGCCATGCTTGCATGTACACGTTAATTGGCCAATTCTATCCAAGAAGCCATTTGTTTCTGCATCGCATATGCTACAGATGTTCCGCCTGTCGGTGAATGTAGTATTTACTGGGGTTGAGTGGTCCCAATAAAACTAGCGCAACGGGCTTCTCTAGTACCCGGCGTACAAGCCTCGTAGTAGCCATGCTCCGAGATGCCGATGCACGTTCACTTCCCGATGTAGCGATTGTACTAGCCGAACTGCCACGTGCTAGGTGCGATCGAGCTATGGTGTTGGTGTGGGCCTTTTACTGGCACTAGGATTTGAGTCAAGCAATTGGGATTTATATATATATCATGTGTTGACAGAAGCCCCGAATTCGCGTCTGCCCACGGCTCATCATGAAGCTCTTCTCCTCACTGCTTGGCTGCCTGGCTGTGCTCTCTTCCATTGCTTCTGCGCTTTCTGTGACATCGACTCAAAACTGGAACATCACCAATGATCCCGAAGGTTCGGTCCGCCTCAACGGCCTCTCTTTCCAACAGAATGCCTTGACGACGTTTGGCAACTATCAATACGTTGCCTTTTACAGTACCGCGTCTGGCTACGGCAAGCATTATGTCAATCTTGGAAGACGCCAAATCTCGCCTTCGCTAGGCGCGTGGCAGTACTTTGCGTTGACCGACTACGTCCAGCAAACCTTGGACGAGCACAACACCATCAGCATGGGGATAAGTGGAGATGGAAAGATCCATCTGAGTTTCGATCACCACGACGTACCGCTCAACTACCGCGTCAGTACCACGGGCATTGCAAAGACGATTCCTTCAGCGTGGACTGCAAGTGCCTTTGGCCCCGTCCAACACAGCCTGCCCGGCTCGACTGGACCGTGGACGCCACTCACCTACCCGCGCTTCGAGCCCCTGGACAACGGAGATTTGCTCATGGAGTTCCGCATCGGCGTGTCTGGCGCCGGCGACTCGTATATCCACCGGTACTCTGCCACGACGGGAAGGTGGAGCGCAGTCGGCAAGTACCTCCAAGGCGCAAACAACAATGCCTACATCAACGGCATCACCAATCAGAACGGCAAGCTCTACGTCTCGTGGACCGTCCGCGAAACGCCCGACGCCAGCACCAACCACGACGTCTACTTTGCCACCTCCGACGACGCGGGCGTAACCTGGAAGCAGACCAACGGCCAGACGGTCGCAAAGCCCATCACCCCCAGCACCGCGGGCATCAAAATCTACACCATCCCGCAAAACAGCCAAATCATCAACCAAGAAGCCCAATGCGTAGACTCGGCCGGCCGCTTCCACGCCCTCATGCGCGACAACACATCCGGCACCGCCCAATTCTACCACTACCTGCGCACCACCGACGGCAAGTTTACCAAGACCGCCATCCGCGCCTCCGGCCTCTCCACGCCGCCGTACCTGGCCTACCGCGGTAAAATTGCGAGCGTCGGCGACAATCTCATTGCCATTTTGCCCGACCAGCCCAAGCTCAGCGTCCAGATTTGGAGCGCGACGGCCGGTGCCGCGTATGCGGATTGGAAGAAGATTGCAGACATTCCCAACTCTCAGGGCGAGCCGCTGGTGGATGAGGAGCGGTTGGCACGGTTTGGCGTGTTGAGCTTGTTTATCAGGCAAGGGGGGCCGTTTGGGACGAGAAAGGTGCAGGTTTGGGATTTTGGGCTAAAGGTTTAGGGGGTTGGGGTGGGTTGAGAATGAAGAGTTGGAGCGAGTGGATTTGTGTTTGTTGGCTGTTTTTTTTGTTCTGGGTTCAGGCAAGGGGAGAGAGCCTTGTGTGTAAATATTGTAGTACCTTTTCAATGACCCGCTTGAAGTCGTACACGTGCTTCTTGTTAGCATACATGTGTGTACATGTAGTTGTTTGGACCTCGGGCTTGGCATCCCAAAGGCACCGCCTCTATTCTTTCCTCGTAACCCTCCGACTCCATCCTCCCGGGGTCTCGCGCTTTGATTCTGCCTTGAAAACCCGCATAGAGCCGAATTCACCACGATAAACTACCCAGACACGGTCGACTGTCAAAGTCCAAGACGTACGACTCCAGAAACGGCAGGAGCAACTGCAGCCAAGACAAGAGCACTTGGCAAAACACTCCAATAGGCAAAATGCGCGCCTTGACCGACGTATTATCATCGGCCAAAGATGGGGGAGGACAATGGAATAAGAGAGCATGTGTGCTCCAAGACCGAGTTGAGATCCAGTCGAAGCCAAGGGGTACATTCGACACGTGATCTAAAGACGCTGGACAAAGATGCGGACCTCGTCTCTAGTGCCGCTTTTCACGGCATCCGCTTTTGCACAGTCACGATATGGACAAAACCATGTCAGTTTGAACCTCGACTCGCAGGTGGTGGAGCAGACGGCTTTTCCCGCACCAAATGTCACATTATACAGCCCTGCATTCTTGCCCAATGCGTCTTTTGATCCTGGATGGGCCGCGGGGACAGAGGGTGCGACCTCGCAATACAACTTAGGTACGAAGACAAGATACTGAACCTTCTTGATTACTATCTAACAACCCTTTAGAAGCTTACATTAGTGCTCTGGCTTCAAAGAACCCGTCGTGGATGACGTATGATGTTGCCGACTTCCTTAGCGAAGAGGGAAAGACATTCCCGTACATCTACCTCTCGAGCCAACCTTCAAATGGATCCGCTACCAAGATTGCCTCCAGAAAGCTAAGAGTATGGATTCAAGGATCCGTCCATGGCAACGAGCCAGCTGGCGACGAGGCTACACTCGCTTTACTGGGTGCAATGGACAAGGACCCGGCCTGGGCTGCCAGCTTCCTCGAGGACATGGACATCCTCGTGCTCCCCCGCTACAACCCAGACGGCAATGCATACTTCCAGCGCACCCTGGCCACCAACTTTGACCCCAACCGCGACCATACCAAGCTTGCGCGACAGCAAACCCGAGACATCAAGAAATGGTTTAGCACTTTTTCTCCCCACATCGCAATCGACATGCACGAGTATGGTGCGGCCACACGCTATGCAGGAAACTATAGTAACGCAGCAGATGGCATGTATAGCGCAGCCAAGAACCTCAACATTCATCCATCCATCCGATCACTTTCAGAGACCGTCTTTGCCCCCGCCATAAACGCCTCCCTTCTTTCCAAAGGCCTCCGCGGAGAGCCTTACGTGACCGCATCCCGCACCAACCCTCCCCGACTAGAAGAAGCAGGAACGGATGCGAAAATCGGACGTAATGCAATGGGCCTCACGCAGTGTGTCACTTTTCTCTTTGAAACCAGGGGTATCGGCATCGCGAACCAGGAGTTTAAGCGCCGAACAGCAGCAGGCTTACAAATGATCTTGGGTGTACTGGAGACTGCCCGCGATCAGGCTGAGGCTGTAAAGGCCACGATTGAGGGTGCTATTGGTGAGGTAATGGCGAGCAACGAGGATATCGTCGTTACGGATTACACGACATTTTCGAACCGCACCTACACAATGGTAGACCGTCGGACTGCCGAAGTCGTCCAGTTGCCCGTTGAGTTTGCCAGCACAACCCCTGTAACCGCAAACCTTACACGTTCCCGGCCCTCCGGCTACATCATCCCCCGCGCATGGGCAGACCTTGCTGCGCGCCTAGAGGCTTCTGGACTACAGGTTGACACCATGTCGGACGTGTTCGAGGGAGAGGTTGAAGTATACAATATTACTTCGGCCCGTCTTTCTTCTTCGTACTACGAAGGCGTAGTCTTGAATACGGTTACTACAGATGCGTCTTCAAAGGTGGTGACGCTGCCGGCTGGAAGTTTTTTTGTGGGTAGTGATCAGAAAAATGCCGCATTGGCCTTTGTGGCGTTGGAGCCGGAAAACATTGACTCGTATGTTTCCTTTGGAATAGTGCCCTTGGAAGTGGGGGACGAGTATCCGGTGTTCCGCAAGTTGTAATGGAAGCGTGTATAATGGTTGAAGGGGTTGCCGTGTAGACAATCTACACCTAACCTAGACAGATACTCAAGAGATTTCTCACAACATGACAGCTATCGAGAATATGCAAAGTTTTCTATAATTTGGTAGTGGATAACTATAGTTGACGCCCTCCTTTGCCCTGCGGCCTAGGTGGCCTCTTGGAGGCGGCGGCGAGGCGTTCTCTTTGTCGTCGTCGTCGTCGTCGCTGCCCTTCTTCTTCTTCTCCATCTTCTCCTTCTCCTTCTTCTCCTTCTTCTCCTCCTTCTCCCTCCTCCTCTCCTCCCTTCTCTTCCTCCCCTCCTCCCTCTCCTCCCTCTCCTTCTCCTTCTCCTCCTCCGTCTTCTTCCTCCTCTTCTTCTTCTCCTCGCCGCCGGCATCCTCCTCAGCCTCGCGCTTCTCGGCCTTGGGCTTGGAGGGGGTCGGGGGCAGGAGCACGGGCGCAAATTGCTGCTGCTCCTGCTGCTGTTGCTGTTGTTGTTGTTGTTGTTGTTGCTGCTGCTGCTCGAAGCATGCCTTGGGCAGCTCCCAAGGCCGGACAGTTGGCCATTGGCCCTCGTCCCCTCCCGCCTGGGTTGCAGGCTCGGCTAGAAGGTCTTCAATGACCTCGCCGTTGAACGTGCTCACGGTTGAAATTATAACGTACCTTTGGTTTACATTTGTTAGAATCACAACACCATACTCACTGCAATGACTCACTTCATCTTCTTTGTGATGGATGAGAAGACGAAGTGAGGAATGACAGAATTCTGAAGTAAGTGTGGCCCGCTTCGGCTATCATTTTTTGGAAAGTACGAGGGTGGGTTGTTGTTGTGGAAGGCACGTTGGAGCCGCACACATGAACTTCTGGGCGGCTGGAACAACACAGTGTTGGGAACCTGAAGCTCAATTTCCTTTTTTTTGGATAACTCATGGCCAATGTAGCTTTGTAAATGTCGCACTGAGAAATGACTGCTCATGTGTCGGTGCATGGCCTACAGTGCCAGCTTGGATGCGGATGGTGCTTACCAGTTCAGTTGGCTTGGGCCTGACGGAGCTTTCCATCGACCGAGATGGAAGCTACATCCTCGAGAAATGCGCCAACTGAACTCCACTCCGGTCCCCCGCCAGTGAGATTTCTCGCGGCCTTGTACCTGTACCAAGCCGCAATAGCAGCGTCCCATTGCTCCGCAAATATCCTGGTAGGAGTCCCGGACTTGTACATTAGGATGTCTGCACCTAACTTGTCGTAGGTCAGGCTTGGTCCCTTGTATGACTTCTTCTCCGTGTCGAACTCGAAATTCTCCCCGACGCGCAGTTCGCGTTGTCGGCGTGCTGGTCCTGTTGTCAAGTTTGAGTACAGCCTTCGACCGTACTGAACCACCCACTCTCCTAGCTGGTCATCAGGAATAGTACAGCCCAAACTGATGCTCCGATGAGCTGCGACCATGACCCAGGCAAAGTCTTCAAACGTAAGGCTCTTGTGCCATCCACAGCTCTTGTACCAGTCTGACCAATCCGGCCTAATATCTATCAGCAATGCTCTAACAACACGATAGAAGTATTCCTTACCGCTTCCAGAGTGTGATCCATTCTTCCGCACGCGGGCCATAGGGCTTAATGACATACCATAAACCCTTCCTGGCGGAACTCTCGTTGTACAAAGGCAAAAAGCCGAGAATGATGGGCTTAAGGTCGTCCTGCCTCCCAGTGCTCCACCTTGCGAGGACAGGTATCCGACATGTCGTCGACCAGATGAGGTTCCAGTGTTGAGCATTTTCGGCACACGGACTCACAACAATAAGGTTTCGGTTGTAGGTGCGTGCAACTGCAGAGAGATAAGGCTCAAACTCCGAAATCATTAGGATGCGATCTGCAGGATGATAGAGGACATTCGTGTATGAAGAGTCATTTTTCTTGACTGTGTCGAGACGCTCGCCGACGGCTGTTTCGGTGATGTCGTTTAGCTGTTCGCTCAACGCACTTGTCAAAGCTTTGAGCGGCGTCGAGTGCGGCTCCCACATGTGTAGCGCGGCATTGTAGACGATTGGAGGTTGAGGAATACCCGGAAAATTCTTGCGGTGATCGCCCTGGATACCGTAAGGGAGGCCCTTGTTGCGACCTTTGGGTGAAGACGGATGCATGTTGCCTGAATTGACTCCTTTCTCGCATATGTAATGAGGTTCATGACGAGCAGTTTCCTCAACTCTCCAGCCTCTGGGAAGGGGTCCATATTTCTTGACGTCGGAGTGGTACTTCTCGATCCAAGGCGCGAGTGGCGCCATGGTTATCGACTGGTGTTGCGGTTAGCGTATGGTAAGGAAAGAAAGAGTTGGAGAAAAGTTGGCGTATGGTGAGAGAAGAAAGAGTTTGAGAACAGCGTGTGAAGTATATAGATAGCGGCAAGCGCCCAGGTCGCGAGGTGAGTTTAAACCAACGGTGAGTGTGCGGGTGGGGCTGACGGCAAGTGACGCAGTTTGAAGGGCGGTAAAGGTAAGTTGAAGGAGACGGTGAGTGTGAGTGATTGCAGATGACGCAATACTCAATGAAGTACGGGTGCCTGCGAGCCAGGTGAGTGGGAGAGATCAAACGGTCCTCTCCCGCGACACTATTTAATCCGACACCCCCACCTCGTAGCTGCTCTCTAACTGATCGATACTACACTCTTCAAAATAGACGTTGCATTGATACTCCGCCTTATTCCTCAGTTGTTGAGGATACTCAGCACCTCCGGTACGTAGCAATCTCCCTCTCTCGTGGTTCACTTCCCACTTCACGACTAACGCGTTCACCTGAACAGGCAAACACTGTTCTCCTCGGAGCTGCAGAAAGCCTTCACATCCCAGCCTTGGATTATCCAACGCTTTTCAGATACTTGCACACGTACGTACCCACTTTCTCTCACTTGTACGTGTAATCGTTTACTAACAAACCCGACAGCTACGTACATACGTGGATGGATCGGTGTATCAACAACCCACTAGCTTGCGGGACAGTCATCGATAACCCTCACCTCTCGTTTGGGTCTTGAAGTTATCCAAGTGTCTCCAGAGCTAGACCGCCAGGATGCCGTTTATACGGTCCGAGAACGCATACCCTAGGAACCCGAAGCTCCCTTGCGACATATTCCCCGGCGAGACGCAGTTTTGGGAGGCCGTGCGGGACAATCTTGCGCCATGGACTCGTCGCAATGAGCGTCACGTGAACCCCGACCTCGCGCCAGTGCGACCGGGCTTTGGGTATGAGGTTAGAGCATACTACAAGAGCCCCAGTGGCGACGTCGAAGTGCACAAAGGCGCCCAGGGCCAAATCGTTGGACTTCCGACGTCGAAAGCTCAAAACGGTTATGTGCAGATCAATATCCCTGAGATTGGCCAGAACCGTGTCGTTCCCATGGCTATACTACTGTGTGGTTCCGTGCACGTAGACCATCGCACATGTGAAATTCGTGAGGTCTACGCACAGGGTGTTAAGGCAGCTATGGCGACCCAGGAAGGAGTACCGCCCGACCAGCTCAGCAAGGCTATACAAGCATTCCTCTCTACGCTTGCAGCTAGCGACATACACTACCTCAACGCCGATTTTTATGATGTCATTGGTGGAAAGGAAGCGAGACACGCCATGAAATACACACGGATAATCCACGCAGGAGTGCAGGCAGCTGGCCTTCTCGATGTTCTCAACATGCCGGACTTCAACCTATCTAACATTCGGCAGAATGCCCGCGAGATCGCTAGCAATTCGGCCCCTGGGAGTGGCATTTACCTTCGTATAACTTTACATCGCGACGGAAAGCGTGGCATTATCGTTGGTAGGACTAATAGCTTTGGGGGCCGCTTCAAACGTTACACGGGCGAGATTGCCGACCCAGACGCAACAAGGGCACACATTCGCGCCTGTCGGGTGGCCACTAGTTACCACATGTATGAGTTGTGCCGCTTACCAAACGACCTTTCCACCAACATCACACGTCTCGCCGAACAGACTTTCACTTCCCTCTTCGGGTCCTACTATGAATCACTGTTGCGACCTGGAAATCAAATAAGCGCTGAGCTTATGAAAGAAGCTTTTGCTACTGGTGATGATCCACACAATACCAATAGGTTTAGATTCTGTCTGGCTGCGAATCGTTTCACTGCTGTCGCCACAGCTGCGGCACAAAAGAGTGGTTGGCCAGGCGTTACGACGCGGGCTTCTTCGGGGATTACATCTGGACACAACATTGATTCGCCATTGCTTGAATGGCTTGTGGGCGATAATTACGAGCGCTACCTATGGATCCGACGAGACACCTTTGCCCCTTCCAAGGATAATATCAAAGAACCGATTCCTGTTGCAACTATTCGTCGGTCTATCCCCGTGACAGCCCATTGGACTACTAGTTCCAGAGGCCATTTGAAGTTTGTGCCTTACACTCTACCGAGCCCAATCCGACGTGAGGGTCAGATCCAACGTTGGTTTTCATGCGGCGTACGTGTGATCACCGACCACACACTTGCCAATGGCGAAGATTATCCGAAAGAAGGCGATTTGGTGCAAATCGTATTCGAGGTTCGGTTGGACGATAAACCCCATCCATTGGCACACTGTCCACTATCACTCATTGGGCCGTTTGAAGATTGGCATCGTGCTATGTCCTGGGCATTCCGGTTCGAATGGAAGTCTCCAACTGGCAAGTGGAAGAGATGTTACATGCAGAAGAGAGGGAACAAACTTATTGAAGAAGGTGTCAGAGGTGCACTCACCAACTATGTATTTGGTATGGCAGTCCTGCGATGGCTATTGAAAGAGGCCCCTGACCAGCACACCCTGAACCGATCTTGGATGTACAGCTTCCCCCCCTTTCATGTTATGAGAATTCACGTCGACTTCCTTCGTCAAGAAGTAAGTTTACAGCAGGTACCAAACGGGAACACGCGGCTCACGTCTGCGCGGTTGGATGATGCTAGTATTGAGCGGATTATGAATCAGCCACAGTGGCTCTTCGGCCGCGTCGGTGCTAATCCTCCACATGTCCTGGTCACCGATACAAAGCTAGACCTTTCAGCCAGTGTGATCGGCACTATCGATCGCCATCACTCACAAAAGAAACGGGAAAGGTGCGATGGTTGTATTCTGAGGTCACATGCCCCGTGCAAACTTATTCCAGGCAAAGAGGTTTGTACTAGATGCTATAACTTCTTTGGCCGGCCCAAGTGTACATATACCCTTGGTCTCTCTACTGTAAGAAGCAGTTCTTATGCGGATCTTGATGCACGCTTCGGACCAACGCAAGAAGCTGTCGAATCAGCACTAGTGATGCCAAGCGAGACGCAGAATGTGTCAATTGACCTGGGCGCTGACCCAAAACTGGTGGAGGTCAGGATCTTGAATGACGAGAGCGATGATGATATGGAGGATTCTGACGAGTAGTCAAATGGTCAGGTAGCGGGTGTGGCACTAGGAGGTTGTGTTGGCGGAACAAAGGTGAAGAGGGAAGTGACTACAGGGGAGGCTATACGGCCTTTACAAGTTTGCATTGGGAGTTAGGGTTGCTTTGGTGTATTGCCTTTACAAGTTTGCAATCGATTTCCAGGGTTGTTTTGGTGTATTGCTTTTGAAAGTTTGCATTGGAGTTCCAGGGTTGCTTTGGTGCCTTGTAGCATCATATGGGCTGTTCTGACATGGCTGCTATAAATACACACAATGCAGCAAAAACCTCTCTTCGCTTTGCGTTAACACCATACTAACTCGCGGATGGGTTAAACCAGATGATTACAGCGAGTGTGGGTGTCTCGGCGCTAATGGCTCGATCAGCCAGGGGGCTGGGAAGCTAGTGCCCACATGTCACGTGTGTCGACATTCTTGGTGAAAAGCCCCCCCCCCCCCTCATCACCATTTTCAACGTAGCGTCCTCCGAGCATTCCGACTATCTGAGCGGTTGGATACTGATGCCGGGTCGTCCGGTTCTATTGCATGGGCTTGGGTGCAAATTTGTCGTGTGAACTTGGGTGAATGCGGCATGCCGGAAGCTATGGTAACCAAGTTTCTCCCCATATTCCCCGCAATCAACTCCACACTATATTAGTTGCGAGATAAGACTATGGAGTTTGAAGTATTCCAACCGTGCGTTCGGAGCCAAATGTTGAGGCTAGGAGGGATATAGCCGGTTGATCAATGACATCAGGTCGAATCCTCCCGAAAATTGTCCCGCGTCTACCCAATACAGCGTACAGATGCGGTGTAGCGGCTGCAGTTAGTACAAAAAAACATAAGAACCGCGAGTCAAGAGATTCTTGAGCAGGGAAAATCATAGAAGACTCTGCATGTTCTGGACCGCCGTTTGTGTTCTAAGAAACCTCGTGCAGGTTAGGTGAAGTTATCTATATAGTTTGCCGTCGAGCTTTTATATTGTATATAATGGCTCCTTCTCTAACTATTAGAAACGCTTTGATTACGAGTTCTAGAACACCGGATACTCGTCCCCACTTTTAAAGGCACTATCCAAAGTAAACATTGTGTCAACCTGTAGTCCAGAAATCTCTAGGCGCACAGCAAGGTCTGCCCATGCGCGGAGGAGGTTGTAGCCGGAGGACCGGGAGCGTGCAAGGTTTACAGGGATTGTACTGGCAAATTCAACGGGCCACTGGACGACTTCGGCAGAACAACGGTCTACTGTCGTCCAAGCGGCCCCGCAGCCTCTTTGTATATAAGCTCTTGAGAGACCCTGGAGTACTTCTGTAGCCTGGCAGAGTCTTCCTGGGAACGGGTAGTCTGGGTTGCTTTTCCTCGTCGTCGTCGTCATGCCTGCTCCTTTCACCCTCCTCACGGCCGGTTGTAGCCTCCTGGCTGCTGTATATGCCCAAGGCCCTTCCAGTACATATTCACAGAGTAATGTTCCCACTGGCGTTCCTATCCCTGGGGACTATTCTCAACCTCTCCGGCCGCAGGTACACTTCAGTCCACCGCAGGGCTTTGCCAACGATGGCAACGGCCTGTTTATCGACGCAGAGGGAGTATACCATTTTTACTATCAATACAACCCTACGGCGAACGTGGCAGGCATGCAACACTGGGGCATGGCAACTAGTGAGGACATGTACACTTGGACTAACCAGCAAATCGCACTTTTCCCGGGGGGACCTACCGAGGGTGTCTTCTCTGGCTCGATTGTAGTCGACCACAACAACACTTCTGGATTTTTCCCCAATCAGAACAACGGAGTCGTGGCAATTTACACCATCAACACACCGGAAAAGCAGACACAGGATATTGCCTACTCCCATGACAACGGCTTCACGTTTATCAAGTACGCCAACAACCCAGTTATATCTCCTGGCGGTACCAACCCAACGCAATTCCGCGACCCGAAAGTGATCTGGTATGAGCCAACAGAGTCCTGGGTCATGGTCGTGGCTTACCCCATCGACTTTAAGATTGGTATTTTTACTAGCCCTAACCTCAAGGATTGGACACCAACGAGCAACTTTTCCAACCATGGGCTCACTGGTCTGCAGTACGAGTGCCCAAACATGGTCGAGATGCGAGTGGAAAATGCAAAGGAAGGCGACGAGGCCAAATACCTCATGCTAATCTCCATCAACCCTGGTGCGCCTCTCGGAGGATCCATCACCGAGTACTTTGTTGGCACATTCAACGGCACACACTTCGAGACGGACGACTCCAAGACCAGACTTACCGATTTCGCAAAAGACAACTACGCCGGCCAATTCTTCTACGGCATCCCAGCTAACAAGGACCAAATCACCATCAACTGGGCGAGCAACTGGCAGTACACAAACGAAGTCCCCACCGCCGGCAAGGAACTAGGCGATGGCTTCCGCAGCGTCATGACTGTACCCCGCGGCCACTACCTCAAGGACCTGCCACGACAGGGTCTAACGCTCATCTCGTACCCGCTGAACATCAAGTCGATTGCAGAGTCTGAGCTTGCGTACGAAAAGTCACTCGGAAACGGCACCGTGTTCGTCGACTACTCCGCCGTCGAATCCGGCGCAATCTACTTTGAAGCCAACGTCACGGGCCTCACGACCGGCGACTCCCTCGACGGAGCCATCACCTTTGCCTTTTCGTCTTCCAAGTCAGGCGAGTCCGTCTCGGGCGGTACATCCATCGCATCAGGCGACGTGTGGCTGGACCGCGGCCGTACCGACGGCTACCAAAGCCCCTTTTTCAACGACAAGTTCTCTGCCACGGGCCTCTACAACGAAGCAGACGGGTCGTGGAGTATCTCGGCTATCATTGACAGGAGTATCATTGAGTTGTTCCTGAATGGTGGCGAACTCAGCGCTACCAGCGTCTTCTTTCCTACTCAGCCGCTGGATATGCTCATGGTGCGAGTGAGCGGGTTGAACCAGACTGCTACGGCGAGTGTGGGCGTGTGGGCGCTAAAGGCCGCCTGGCTCGACCAGGCTGGTCCAAATGGCACTGTCGTTGGCAACACGACTCATGGTGACATCAAGAGCAGGATGGTGGGTGCTGCGAAGCTCTTCTAGAGATGTATTCACTATAGAATCTATAGAGTTGTAGAAAAATGGGGTTGTAATTCAATGATCCATTGTCCCCGTTTATCGAGTTTGGGAAAACTTACGCTTACTGTAGAAACAAAACATTTCATAACCCACCAGCCTTCGATGCTCTCTCTCGCTCTCTCACTCTCTCTACATGACTGCTTCATTTCTTCTTTAGTTTCAATCCATCTTCTGTACCATTCGGAAGCTGCATCCTAACTAAGATTCTCGAGGACTTTTCCTCAAGCCTCCCCATCGTCTGCCACTCCCACACGTCATCCATGCCATGCTCTTCTCCTTCCCAGCCGTAGAGTTTGTAGGCAATTGCCGCGAGAATCTTATTCTTGAACAAATACGACCCTTTGCGGATGTCGCAGACGGTAAGACACAATATGGTGATAGAAGCGAGGACTGTAAGTGCGGGCATCACCAGCCAAGGCTAGCGCACACGCACGTACAGCTCCGTCCCGTACACAATTCCCGTGACGCTTGTAGCGTTGTGATTTGCTGAGCTCTGAATCATACCGGAGATTTCGGTAGTGATGCGCTCAAAGAGCAGAGTGAAGTTGTGGTTGAAGGCAGACGGAGGAGCTGTGAGGTCTTGCGAAAAATCGGGAGAGACGAGAGTGCTCTATATCCTGGCACCTAACCTGTGCAGCCGGCTCGATCTCCATCGGTGGGGGCATTCGGTGCTGTCGCTAGCGCAGTAATGTACCACGTCCCCTGTGATGTGGGGTAGATACCACTCTTCCTCGAGAGGTGCATCTGGGTCTTGCCGTTGGATATCTGGTTGATCTGTGGCGTTGCAAAAGTCCAACTTGGAATGGTCAACCTCGACAAACACTTTGTTTCCCCTTGTCCTTACTCGGCGGTAGTGCTTCACGCAGGACTTTGAGGAACACGCAGTCACAGTTCCATTGACTTGGCCAAACTGTGGCGCTATCTGGCCTTCGCGGAAGTATCGCCATAACTCAGTTGTTTTGTCGAAACAGACTGAATCCAAGATGTAGTTGTATGTCTTGTAGAGCGGGTACGGGGTTTCAAGTCTTGGAATGGTTAACATGTTTCACCCCGGCCCCGCAGCGAAAGCACTCATAGCGCCAGTTTAACAGCAGATCGCCATCCTTGTTATCTAAATTCTCGCACACCGTTCCAGGCAATTTGTACTGTCTCAACTTTCCCATAGCCCACGTCTGCGCTTTATGATCAAACTAGGTGATTGGCCTATAAGATCGAATAATTCTTTGGTAGCAACATTGGCCAGGTAAATGGCCAAGTAGCATCCAGAGAAACGATAATAAATACATCGCCGCTCAAACAAAAAGTAGCACCGAGGGCTGTAGGCTGTGTTGGATTTGAAGAGGTAAGCGACGGAAATCGTGGGATGAAATGGGCGCTTCGCGAAAATTTATCGGGTTATAGCTCTGCTGCGTGGGAGTTGGGATTTATATATACCATGTTACATTCTGGAGAAGGAGGTGTGCGTTAGGAGTAAATTTTGCAGTACTCGACATGGTCCATGGTCATGTGACAACTAGTGTACTGCTCGTCTTATCCAGGTGGGAGTACAATGTTTGACGGTACTGGATTATCTCTTAGATCCGGTTGTTGGAAATGACATAGGGCATAAACAGGTAATACCAAAAAAGATACCTACATGGCATGCACGACGCAAATGATGCTTGATCATGGACACATGGCTGTCTATTAGCTGTTTGGAGTGTCTTTGGCCTAACCGTGAAGAACAGCCCACACACTATAAGAGCTTAAACATACTATTGTTTTACAAGTGATATCGATGCTCAACAGCAGATCTTCACAACGCGGTATTATAGTAACAGCAATATAAGAAAGCAGTTAAGGCGCTATCCCCTTAAACATACTATAAACAAGGGGCGTATACGACAAGTCCCACGCTAGTTGTCATGTCATACTGTCGTGTTGGTTTTCGACGCTCGGGCCGAACCTTCGTAACCGTCATTTCTACCAAGCGCGAACCGTGGATGACATTTCCCCGACGACCGAACGCCGGCTCCACTATCCCAGACTAGCGGGTGTTGTGCTAAAGCTATTACCTTCTACTTTCTGCATATGCCTATAAACTATCTAAGACCCTTGCCGGATGCATGCCCTATAATGAGCAAGCGGCTCGACACGCATACAACACTCGCATTGATCCAAGGCTTGTGGGGCAACAGTCACACGACTACACACTTCCACTACGGAAGAATTTGCATGCAAATTTGTTCCGGATGCGGACCAACCATGACGACATGTGACCACGGAGTGCCTAGCAATAACCTATGCGATAGGACTACCCCGCTTCCTCCTTTCTTGGGGGCAAGATGAATACGGCAGTCTAGTGGGCAAGGCAAAGTGGCCGGGTTCATTACCGAAAACGATAGTCTGGTAGATCGGCCATGTGCCTGGCTTATCGAGACACATAAGAAGAAGACTTGTAGGACACTGTCAGGGCAGTTTGGTGCTTCTATCTTGGCTACTCCACGATGCGCACTTCCAATTTTCTTCGGACAGCCCTGGTGCTGGCGAGCAGCTACTCTGTCAATGCCGACATCACGACTACTATCGACGCCAAGTCTAACTGGGGTAATTGGGAGGGATGGGGAACGTCGCTAGCATGGTGGGCGCAGCAGTTTGGAGACCGAGACGACCTAGCAGACGTCTTCTTTACGCTTGGCCAGGTCAACTTCAATGGCAAGACACTGCCCGGACTCGGATTCAATATTGTTCGGTACAATGCTGGTGCATGCAGCTGGAACTCAATCGACGGAGAAAGTATGGTAGTGTCACCGAAGATTAAGAGGTCGAGACAGATGGAGGGATACTGGCTCGACTGGAAAAGTTCTGATCCAAACTCTGCTAGCTGGAACTGGTATGTCAAATGCAATGGGGGTGTGCCATAGAGAGCCTCACTGATTTGTTTTGTTATCTAGGACGGTCGATGCTAATCAGCGAACGGCACTGCAAAAAGCCATTGCTCGTGGAGCTACCAGGACAGAGCTTTTCAGCAATGCACCCATGTGGTGGATGGCGAAGAACCACAACCCTTCTGGCGCCGCAGACGGAAGTGAAAACATCCAATCCTGGAACTTGGAGCAACATGCCGTCTACATGGCAACTGTTGCCAAAGCATTCAAAGACAAGTGGGGCATCGCTTTTGAGACCGTGGAACCCTTCAATGAGCCCACTGCCAACTGGTGGAAGGCGGATGGCACACAGGAAGGTTGCCACATTGACGTAGCTACACAGGCCAAGATTGTTGGCTACCTGGATGCTCAACTTGCGAGTCGCGGATTGGCCACGATGATAACAGCTTCAGACGAGTCATACTACGACCAAGCAGTCACCACCCTCAAGAACATCGGAAGCAGCGCTCTGAGCCAGATTGAACGCATCAACGTACATGGCTATCAATACGGCAGCGGTGACCGTGCAAGTGTCCGCTCGCTGGCCACCCAGGCTGGTAAGGCGCTTTGGAACAGCGAGTACGGTGATGGTGTAGCGTCTGGTGCAAACTTGGCAAAGTACCTCCTCCAGGATATGCGATACCTGAAGCCAACTGCATGGGTCTATTGGCAAGTCCTCGACCAGGGCGGCTGGGGTCTCATCGATGCAGACAATGATGCGAAAACTCTCGGATCGACCACGCAAAAGTACTTTGTGTTTGCACAGTTTGCTCGGCATTTGCGGGTCGGGATGCGTATTCTGGACGGCGGTAGGGACAACGTTGTTGCTGCATATGACGCCAGCAAGTCCAAGCTCGTCATTGTCGCTGTCAACTTCGATGCCGCGCAGTACATCAACTTTGATCTGTCGAGCTTCACGACGCGCCCGGTGACGGGAGCGTCGGTGACTAGGTGGAGCACTCAGATTGGAAGCGGGGAACAATACGGACAACACATCGATACTACGATTAGCGGAACAAAGTTCTGGTCTTACTTTGGGCAAAATGTTGTCCAGACCTTTGAAGTTACGGGTATCAAGCTGTAGGAAAACAAGATTGTTCACGCCAATGTAAATATGTTTGTCGTTGATCATCAATCCGCTTACCAAATCCCTCGTCTCCGTTGGTGCAGATATAGGTAGTGGCTTTGATGTGTGACGGCGCTTTATCCAATCCTCTGTTTTCTTCTCACCCAAACCTCCTCACCATCAGCACCCGCTCTTCGTTGAACTTCCCAAACTTGGAGTTTGTAGCTTCCGCGGTCTGACCGGCCAGTGTGAAGATCGAACGACCAATCGTGCTTTGGGCATTGTATCCCGGAACTGAGCGTTACACCAAAGTCTTCAATATCAAACGGCGTGCCATTAGAAAGAGGATAAGACGAGTGTGGACATTCCTGCGCACATGCCCGCGATCAATGCATGCGCCAGAGGAAGGAGGTGCTCACAAACAACATACGTGATTAACCGCAACGAATTGAGTCTTGTACTGGAATACCATGACCTGGTTCTTCGTATCCTCACCCAGCGCACCATCTTTCCAATCATCAATCGCTACTTCCGTAGCTTTTGTGCTGTCGTCCCGTGGCACGTGAAATATTCGACATCCCGGGATGAATTTTCCGCCACATGATCTCTGCTCGCCGACGCGTGTCGAGTCGTCGACATTAGGGTAGGAAGACGCCAGGCCCGCAGAGAACCACGCATCGCCTGCGCGCGAGGCACGAGAAAACGGGTTGGCGAGCATAGACGTGCAAAGGAGAGGAGGGCGGGGTGGGTGACATACGAATACGGTAGGAACGCGACATACGAGACAGCTTTTGCCACCCACTAAAACATATCCAAGCCGCTAAGAAAAAGCCCCAGAATGGACTGGACACGCCCACATGTCAACAGAGACCTTGACATTTCACGCCCTGTTGTCATGCAGAAGAGGTCGCGCCATCTCGCGAGAATCTAACACAATGGTATTAAAAAGAGCATATAAGGTAGTCGAGGATCGAAACAGACTGCGCATCAGCTTTGCACATCGCTCCATACCTTGAACCTTTTTAACAACGCATCATCCTGTGCATCACTATTCTCTCTTTCCAAGTCCTATTTCATTCATCCTGATCGCTCGATCCGGTCTGCATTCAACATGCTAGCCCCCGCGGACGACCACGCGAGCTACCTCGCCAGCGCGCACATCGAACCAGACATCTTCCAACTCCGACCAGACTACCGCGCCCTACTCATGACAGTGACAAACATCCCGGCTGGCCCTTCAGACTCCGCAAGCGAAGCATTTCTGTCCTCTGCCGAAGCGTCTGCCAAAACAATCCTTGCGCAGACCCCAGTCAACGACGTCCCTCACGTCGCGCAGTGGAAAGAGGCCTACAAGGCGTTTGGCGCGAAACCCAAAAAGACCATGAATAGCCTCGAGGCGCTGCTTCGTCGTGTCGACGCTGGGCTACCGCGTGTGAACCGCTTGACCGATATCTACAATGCAGTTTCCATCAAGCACCAGATTCCGTTGGGTGGCGAAGATCTCGACAAGTACAATGGAAGCCCGTTCTTAAAACGCGCAAAAGGAGATGAGCTATTCGACACAAAGTCTGGAGGCGAGGTCGTTGTCGAGCACCCGGCTCCCGGCGAGGCGGTCTGGTGCGATGCTAGCGGAGTTACCTGCAGACGCTGGAATTGGAGGCAATGCTCTCGGACTGCGCTTAGTGATGGCACGACAAGCGTGTTGTTCATACTTGATGCTCTTGAAGCTGTCAGCGACAAACAACTCAACGATGCTGCTGATGAGCTTGGCCAGGAGTTGCAAAAACTATCCGCGCATGTCAAGATAGAACGTCGTTTTATACGGAACTAGTTGGTTTTATAGATCAAGTCCCAATACCAGTGCATACAATGATAAGATTTTCCAACAAGTGTTTTATCTTCCTACATCTGGAGGTGTAGCAGAGGCTGACAGCTCAGGCATACTCGTGATGGGATCTATGTTCCATTGGTATACAAGCTTGACGCAGCCCACCGGCCCCATTACAAGAAAAAGGAGAGCAAAGAGCGGCTTGAAGAAGAACATCAATATAGTAAAAGGTGCCGTATTGCCAGTCAGAGAAGTCGAAGGCAAATTCGGATGACACGAAGGACTTGACGGTCCGAAGGTTGGCCAACAAGCAAGGGCAGATCATCGCATTAAGATCAGTAGGTCTGCAGCATATGTGCTATTCCTACTGCAGCAATTGCTATATTTCGAGCCCTTGTAGGTTGTTTCTTTAGGGAAAGCATCGTAAAAGTTGCCGCAGCAAGGATTGGTTAAGACAATCGAAGCAGGACTGAATACCTGAGAGCTCCGACTGCTGGGAGAAGACACAGAGGAGGGCCGCAGTCTAGAGCAACTGTCACATGACGACTAGCACCCAGTCTCGCAACAGTTCTTCGTGTGACCGCATCAACCGTATTGACTGATGACTTTTAGCGCGTGGAAATTGTATATCGATAGACGCGGGACTTGGCTGCAGCAATCTCTATAGCGAGACCCTAGGCATGGAGCCCCTCTATGATCCTGGCCGCATTGTCCATCTTGGAAGTAAATGGTTGGCAATTGGCGGCTTGAATTCTTCCGAGTCGTCGGAATCGCAAGAGCGCCAGTCGTTCTGACATCCATCACCACAACAACTGCTTGTCGATCCATAGTAGCCATGACGAGAGCAGCAATCGCCGAAAGAACTGCTGCCGCAGGTAAGGCCAAACCATAAGTCATACCTAGCGAGTCGTTTGGCTGACAGTCGGATTGGTCTAACCAACGATATAGGCTCGAAAACAGCAAGCTTCCTAGATAGCTACCGATCTGATAGAACGAGAGATGATAGCAACGCTTCTCGATTCAATAGACGCTATTGACATCCACCATCTATCAGTCGTTTTATGATCATCGCGGTGCATCTCACGTCACCTAAAGCCTCACCGCAACCTCTGCATATAGTAGTTGACCAAAACCTTCGAGGGCTGTTTCTATTTTTGCGCACGCTTACTAGTTTTGGGGCTTCTATAGGGTCTAGTGGTAACAGCAAAATTGTGTTGTGCATGCTTACATACCTACCCCGGAGTGGGGTCATGCAAACCTCAAATCTCAATCGGGAAGTTTGCCCTGCTATCACGCGCCCGATCAAGCTAGCGCGATGCGTTCGGATATGAGACCTCACCTAGTATGCTCAGTAAGCCAGGAACATGACCCTACAGTGTCATTTTTTTGTCGACTTTGGAAGTCAGGCTTGGTGCTGGTCCGAGGCTTCTCACCGTCGCCAGTTCGAAATGAAGTATAAAGGCTCGCCCTGTCGCGCTCAACAATCTGCATCCAACAGCAGCAACACAAACAGCAACGACAAACAACCTCCAAAACACTCTTCGCCATGCATTTTACCAACATCTTCCTCGGCGCCGCCATCACCATCGGCTTTGCTGCTGCCGGCCAAATCAACTTTTACTCGGACAAGAACTGCCAGAACTACATTGGCGAATCTCACCCTGGCATCAACCAAATCGCAGGGTAAGCTATCTCACCTGCCTTCCGCCTTGAATCAAGTTCACTCTCGAACATGCCACATTTTCAATAACTAACATTCCCTAGTGGCCCCGCAGGCGGCTTCTCTGCCCTCTGGGTCAACGGCGACCAGTGGTCTTGCACGCAGAGCTGCGGGCCGTACTGGATCTGCGGCGACTCAGGCTGCAACAACCAGAGGTCTGTGGCGACAGGCCAATGCGTTAGCTTCAACACGGGCGTTTGGGGCGTGAATAGGTGCCAGTTCTGTTAGACTTGTGGGGGGCGGGGAATATCGTCGCGTTCGACAGGGCAAGGAAAGCATCAAAGAGGCTGTCGATAACCATACGCACCGAGTTCCTAGACCATGAAAGCGAGTCTTAGATGATAAGAGTAGGACTTTTCTAGTTTGTAGTATGTACAGCACTATAGTCTAGTGAAAATTCTTGAGCCACTATACCTTTCTAAGACATTTACCGAGCGCCACACTTTATAGAAAGCTTAGCTAATAAGAAGTATTACGTGGATGCAGGTACTGGGAGTCTGGACGGGATGATCTACTATGTGTACGGTGACCGAAGGATAGCAAATCTTCCTAGCTCTCTGCAATTTTTTCGGGACAACAACCTCCGATAGGAATTAAATCATGCAGAAGAAATCTTTCCCAAGGTTTGCGCGGGTAAAGCGAAGTCTGCGTTGTATGGTTGATGTCACTGCTGCTGTGCGTGAAGAAGCTGGCTGCGAGACATTGCTTATCGCAGTACCTCTACCTAGGCAAACGTCGTGACACATGGATTGCATTGCCTGTGCTCTCAAAGCCCTCGCGTTCACCTGTGCTTGACTTTATCGATCAACACAGAACTGCAATGTACAGCGCTCCTTTAGATGGACCGAGCAGTCGTATCCTAGAATCCCATCGGCCGCTCGCCTACCAGTTGGCGCTGCATATCGTCTCGGGCTTGGCTTTTGTTCATTCCCACAATGTCATCTTTGGAGAGCTTGACCTAACTCAATGCTGGCTATCTTTCAACCTTGACCTTTCTCTCGTTGGCTTCACAAACGCTGGGTTTCCGGACCGATCAAGGGGCAACCGGCTCGTCGAAGGTTATCATTCTACCAAACACGGTTTTGCTCCCCCAAGAACCCTTTGTGGTCCCACCAAGCAAACAGAACTGTTATGGTTTGGATGTATAGTTTTTCAGCTCATGACTGGTGCCTGGCTTGGAGACCGATTGGAAAACAGATCTGGACGAGAGGTCGCTGATGTGGTAGTGTGTAGGGAATGGCTGCCGCTGGAGAGTAAGTGTATGGGCGAGATCGTGCACAAATGCTGGCGTGCTGGATGTAACTCGATAGAGGAGGTCCAAGCAGCCATTATAACTTTGTTTCAGGATAAAGGATGAGAAACTGACAGAGATGATACTATCAAGGAATTTTTGGCTACAGATCTGTTCTTATAACGGGGATTTTTACAATACCGCGTTGGGAAAATCTGCTATTAAGCATCGATATCACTCGTAAACTAATAATGGGAATTCTGTTACGAAGATGAAGCGCTTCTAGCAGATATTAATAAGGAGCTCTCAAGTCAAGTTATCCACCCTCGGAGGGGTAAAACGACATGCACGTACACACACGCACACTTCTAAGCGAGAACAAAGTCATGCAACTACCCCACCCATGTGTCCCACACCTCTCCACCCCCTTCCTCTTTCCACCATGCTAAATTACAACAATATAAACCATTCTATTCAACAATTCTCCATCAAATCACGTGAAGCAATTGATTCACCAGATTTCCTTCAGCATCGGTGGTTTAGTGGTAAAATTAGCCGTTGCCATCCGCTTAGGACAGTTTCGGCTAGCCCCGGGTTCGGTAAGTTTCATCACCTCCATCTTCGTGCATTCGATTCATCGTCCTAACAACATTCTAGATTCCCGGCCGATGCATTCATCATTCAGTTTCTTTTTTTGCTGCTGCTGCTATTGCTGCGACATTCATAGAATATAGCATTACTTCTCGATTGGATAATTGACTCAATCACATGGCTTGTCGTACGTGATTAATTTTTGATTGTCTAGATGGACATGTCATCTTTGGCCAAGACCGGGAGCGTTGCGTGTTAATGCTACCTGGTGATCAATATCACTGCCCGTCATATCCATTCGCATGTCAGGTAGTTAGACTGTGGGAATATTGATCAAAGTTCTGCATACTTCATTTCATCATACACTCACATCATGCCAAAGCACATTAATCTAGCCAGGGTTCGTTACTGCTGTACTCCATACCACAGACTACCATTCATACTCCATCTCCTCCATCGCCCACCTCTTGGTCATCGTACCATTCACAAACGGTCCTAGACTAGGAGGTACATCCTCCGGTCGTGTTCCCCAAGCACTCTCCTGGGACCCCAAAGTCAATTCCAACACACCGCCTTCGAGGAAGAAACTGTGCTGCAGCCAGTTCCTAGTATAAGGCGCACCGTTCAGTGTGGCAGACTGAATGTAGATATTCTTGTGGCTAGCGTCGAAATTGATGTTGCGAATGGTGGCCGTCTTGCCCGTCTGACCGTTCTTGATTGAGATGCTCTCGAAGAAGGGCGGAATGATGAAATAAACGTCCTGTCCTGCGTTTGGAAAGAATCCCATGAGTACAAAGGCTTCGAATGAACCCATGGCGCCACTGTCGTCATTGCCTGGTATACCAACGACAGTATCGTTGAACAACGAGGGAATGTACTGATGGGCGCGTTCGGCTGAGAGCGCCGGACGGCCAGCGTAGTGGTACAAGAAGACATTAAGGAATGCTTGTTCGTCGCCGAGATACAAAATGCCAGATTCGTGCAGCCAGTTCATGCGGTCCACGAAGCGATCATGGCCCCCAAGTGTTTGCATGAGAGTAGCCATGTCACCTGGGGCGAAGAATGTGTATAACCAGACTGGACCTTCGTATGTCTCTCCACCAGCGGGATTCAAGTAGCAACCAGTGAAGTTTAGTAACGGAGAGCAATAGATGGGATCCTGATACCCCCACGTACCATTCATGTACCGCGGTTGAAGGAATCCTTCGAAACCGACATCAACACCGTTCAAGGTACTGCGTTGATCGGCCTTGAACATATTCTTCCAATTCCCAGATCTAGCAAGGTACTTTTGATAGTCGGCTGTATGGCCGAGTTCGCGGGCTAGCAAGGCAATAGTAAAGTCGTTGTAAGCGTACTCCACAGTACGCGATACAGATCGCGTTTCTGTACCTACGCCGTCAACATCCAAGTTATCAGTGGGGATGTAACCCAAAGATTTCCAAGCTGCGAGACCACCACGACCTGGTAGTATGTTAGTATTGGAAAGGAACACTCAAGGGTCATTATGATCATACCTTCGACATCCCAGTTCGGTGGCTCAACCTCTGCATCCTTGACCACAGCCTCATACGCCAAAGCCCAGTCGATACCGGCGGTGATGTTCTTCAGATATGCATCTGTGATAACAATGTCTGCATTAGAGCCTCCCTGCGTAAAGCCCTTGCATAAACTCATACGACAATCCGGAAGCCATCCTTCATGGCGATAGATGTCCAACAGACTCCTCACCATCAATGATTGGCTGAAAGGGTCGAGTATCGTGATCAGAGGGTGGATACTTCTGAAACTATCCCAAATGCAGTAGTAAGAATCGTAGTATGGCTCCTCAGACTTCCAGAACGGGTTTTCACCGGTGTAGTCTTGCGGGCTGATCATCGAGCGGTATACACCGCTCCAAAAGGCCTTCAGGAAGACCTCATCGACACCACCATCTTGTACTGTGATAACATCGAGCTTACTTCGCCATGCAGTTTCCGCGGCTGCGACTACATCATCGAATTTTCCCAAGGGTACCTCGGCTTCGGCGTTGCTGCAGGCTTGCGCTTCACTGACCAGGCTCATGCCTACCCTTGCAAGGATCTGGTTGGCCTGAGAAGGTTTCTCGAACTGAACCCAGCCACCAGCTGGTCGGTCACCCGTCGACTGTCGCGCGTCGCCCAATGCAATTTTCAAACTTGTTGCCTTTGCCGTAGCTCGGTTGTTGGACCACACGCCAGCATCTTTGACTTTTGCGCCATTGAAATCAAGACAGAAGTATGACTGATATGACCCGATTCCGAATGATGGTGCAAAGCGCCCACCGCCTGTTATGCGACCCGTGTCGGGATATACGGTTATATTGCCGTCATTTCTGGAGTTTGGCAAATCTGTGAGCTCGACCAGAATATGCGGGCTAAGCGTCGTGTTCGCGGTAGTAGGTGTGTCGGGAAATGTCATGCGATACAAGGCAGTCCGGTTCGTTGCAGTCATCTCTGTTCTAATGTTGTTGACGAGTGTGATGTCAAAGTACCCAGGTTTGGCATGCACGGTTCCTGGTATACGGTTTTCTGCTCGCAGTTCCTTTGGGTATTTACACGCATTGATATCCCCATTGGGACATCCAGCTTGCGCGAAGATGGGGAAATTGCCGAGGGATGGTGAGCCACCGGTACCAGAGTCGTGCATGTGGGAGTATCCATAGATGGGTTCAGTATCATTCGAAGAAAAGCCCCCTTGGTTCTCTCCTATCACGTCGGGACCGGCTTTCGCCATGCCTAGAGCACTGTCAGTTGACTTTGATGCATCAACAAATGGGTATTACCTACCAAATGGCAATGTCGCGCCTGGAAACACATGGCCTACCTATGATCAGCTTCTTGTGAATCATATTGTCCAAGAATTCCACAAACCTCCGTTGACCGTTCCAATGAGGGGGTTGACATATTCGAACCCGGACTTTGCTTGCGGCTGTGAGGAGTCATTCTGCGAACTCACAGACGCTATGAATAACCACAATGATACCGCAGACGCGGTTTTGATTGAGAATACACCCATTGTCCGAACCCAAAGGAAGTGGTTAAGCAATTCCAAGAGTACAGTGCGAAACGCGCTGGCTCGTCAGTGCACGCTGCGTCCCTGCGCATACTATTTATCCTTCCATTCCATGCCGCTTGGCAGTGACGCGATGCCACCGATGGTCCGCAACGATGGCACCTGCAACCCAAGTGCGCGGATCATGTCGGACTGGAGCATGTATATCCTGTCCGAGGAAGGCAATTGCCTGACAATACAAGGTTCACGTTGCGGCGTTACAGGCAGCACGTACCATTACAGCCGAGTACGGTGGCTGCGGGGTACATACATCAGCCGTGGATCCATGTTGTGCTAACAGTACGATTGAACATCCGGCTGGTAGCCTAGACCGCAAATGGGCTCCTGTGCACAAAGTTATAAGTTGGGGTAGTGGTTGGAGTAAGTGGAGCACTGGCCTGTGATGTAACCTCGGCGCATTGCAATGCGAGATGGGCATATGGAGAGCGTGATACTCGATGTCCCCTCACCAAGGAACTTCATCACAGCGTTATCCTTGGAACCAAATCAGTTTGATGAAGAAGAATCATAGAGTAGGATATTCGTGTGACAAACATCTCGGTGTGACGCCGGCAGCCTGTACAGACGCGACGTCATCGCGAGCCACTAGCCACTTTAGGCGTAAGCAGTGCACCATGGAGCAAGCCCGTCTAACCTCAACAATGCAACCACTCCGTACCGTCCGGTATGTTTCTAGTTATTCGCTGACCTTTGATGCGCATCATTCAGAGCGATTAGGATTTCCACTGGTGATCTCTACAGGGCAATACAGCCGTAAGCTGGTCACTCTTGCCCCATCTAAGCGCAGGAACTGGATATTGCGATGCCATATCAAATGAAGCGATGGCTTCTGGCTTACCATCTGTGCATCAGCTGACCCTACAGAATTGGGTTAATTCGAGGCGCATCATCTTGCCGAGCTTACTTGCGCAACACCACAACACCATTCTCAATATCGATTCTGCAGCTATGTGGCACCTTAGTAGCCTCGCCAGGCTGACAAGAGCCAGGTCGCAGAATCATGCGGCTAATCAAATGATTCCCGCAACGCCTTCACAGCTTTCTAACCAATCCTACCAGCCTGGAAGCTTGGCCAAATGTCTACGTATGGTAAGACCAAGCTTTCTATAAATTGTGGCACTCCCGTTATCAAGAACTCGACTCTTGGTATTTTTTACCAGGCCCAGGCACACACACACTATAATATAGTGCGTGGAAGCGTCCGTATAAACGCCTGTGTCGCCGCATTTACGTTCACGCACATATGGATCCCAAACTATTACCAACAAACGGCCTCAAACAGTCAGCCGCTACGCGCGTTTCTGAGCATATTTCCACACAATCATGGCATCTAATCTCAACATTCCTTCGGTTGTCCCTACAGTCGCTTCCTCGACGCTAGACTATTGGGATATCCTCTTCCCGACAGGAATTCCCATGCCCGCTCCAAAGCCATCCATATCCCTTCCCTGTCAGCGAACAAGATACGAATCATGTGGCAAGGGCGGTTGGTACGATTGGTCAGAGGGTAAAAGAGCTGGTGTTATCATTGGTGTGATTGTCGGAATCATCATCGTTGTACTTTCGTGCGGTTGCATAAACTCGAAACACCGTAAAGGGGAGAAGAGTCAACCGGCAACATTGGAAGAAATACAGAACGAGCAGCGCCGGTTGGCAAGAATGGTAGACGAACAGCGAGAAATTGAAACGTCCCAATCTCAGCCTCAGACAATGGCGCATGATGTGCCACCCACGTACCAAGAAGCTTGGAAGCATCGGGAGCCTGCGCCCCCATCCGCGCCCATGCCCATGGGACGCGCAACGCAGGTGGGTGATAACCCCTCGAATGGCTGGCCACCAACATATATGCAAGCTGCTTCAAGCTCCACCGTCACATGTCCCGCTCCTACAGCATTTCCCCCATCACGAGCGCCATACCCAGCCCTCCCCTCGTCTCCGCCGCGGTAAAACAAAAAAAAGACCAACGAAACGACAATGGCTGCATTTATTCAGTTTACAGATTTTCCGTACATGGCAACACGGAAGCCTCGAAGCCACGCCGGGCAAACACCCTAAGCGATCAATTTGGCAAGAGAACTGTGTTCGTGATTGACGGGCCATGCATTGCGCAGAGCAAACAGTAGATCTGACGACTACTTTGAAAGGCCAAAGATTGGTGTATGTAAGCGTTATAACTGTCCCCAGCCCGCAAAATGATGGTTCAGGATAAGAGCAGACCCGACCGTCCTTACTCCACAGCAATCACGGACTGTATTTTGACCAGGGGAACCCAACATGATGACTTTAGGCAGGGTCAATAAATCGCCGCCTCATGCCTATAGCGTATGTTGGCACTTGGATCAGCATTTTAAAAAAAACTCCTGTGGATCCCGTACATCCATCTGTGTTGACAACATCTTTTACCACAAATCTGTGCTTGCAATAAGTCGCGGGAGGATGGCTGTTGGCGGTCAGATGTTGGTTTGAGGGAGAGAAGGGGTTTGGAAGTGGGTGTAATACACAAAACTGTACCTTTGTATCGAACAGAGTTGGTGGAGTATGAGAGGAGGCTAGAAGTGGGAGGTGAGAGAAGTGGTGGGGCTATTATAGTCATACTGTGGGTAATCTCGCTAGCTTGGTGAGTATACATGATATTCAAGCATCACGACCAGTGTAATGAATAGTTGTAGTTCCTCTCATGTATGTAACCTATGCTCTCGAAGCCAATACAAGCTCTGCTTGGGGTATCATCGTGGCATTCAATGTCTTCCTCGTCTGCTTTCCATTTTCCTTTCTGGCCCTACCACTCAGCCAGTACGGTAATATTTCCCCTCATGTCCATCCGAACCATTTGCACCACTCGTGCCTTCGTCGCCATCTTCCCGCGCCCTCACAGTACCGGCACCTGGACCCAGTTCATCTCCGATTATCATGCCACTGAAGTTTCCATTTTCATCCATGTATTCATCCATGTTTTCCGCTGTAATCCAGCCCGAAGCACCAGGTGCTGTGTCATCCAAAACATCATCACCATCGTCTTCGCTACCATCCGGATCAGGATGCAAATCCGCGCAGGTATTCAGTGCAGTGAAAAACTCGGTAATGCAGGTATCAGTAGGTTTTGTAGCATACGAGGGTGGGAGGACGGTAATCTCGAGCATGAGGATATCGTCATCCTCGTTGACAGTCTCGGCGTCATTTAGTGAGATGTTGATGTAAAGCGCCTCGATAGTAGTCTTGTACTTCATCGTCGCATGTAGTGCCAGAGACGGATACGGAATCGATACACCGACGGGCGAGGGAGAGGTCTGGAACAGAATAAGATTCCTGGGATAGTCAGCAGTGTTGATAACGTATACGAGCGCGGGTGCTCACTCTAAAGTCACCCAAACGTCAACATTGTCCACCAAGTCCTCGTTGTCCTCTCGTCTTGAGCTGAACTTGCTAAAAGCTAGGTCTTGCTTGAGCTGGTCGACAGCAGTGGAAAGTGTCATAGCCTCATAATGGGCGTGCAAGACGGGTTTTGCGCTGAAGAAGGAAGTCGGTGTCTGCTCTTGGTGTTCTGACAGCGGGGTGAAGTCGTCGGCCTTGGGCATGCTGGAAAGATGTTGGAGAGCCATGTTCGATGGTAACGGGATGAAGTATTCGAATTCTAAAATCTGTACGGTTTTCTATCGGAGGAAGAGGTGAAAATACTGTTTCTGGCGGTGCTGCGAAGCTGCAGCTTGGTGTTTACTGAGGGACCAAAAAGTCGCGGGAGCTAGCTAGGCGTCATTGCCCCACTTCGGCCTTGGCAGGTACCGAATCATCTCCGTCGTGAGTCGCTTTTTGTTCTTCTCCTCCATCGCGAGGCCTCTTCAACTCTTGTTTGCGATATAAAAATCTAGTCGTTAAAACATCATCCGCCAGCGCATCATAAATCGGCGGTCATATGAACTCCACATGATGCCTTGAACACACACTCCCACAAGCTGCGGCATCCCATCGAAGCCCTCAAATACACCCACACCCAGAAATGTCTTTTCCCACCACCCCCATCGCCAAGCTCACGGGTCACGCCGGTATCGTTCATGCTGTTGCGTACTCCTCAGGCGCACAAACCTACATCCTAACAGGGTCGTCTGACCGCCAAATCCGACTCTTCAACCCCTCCAAAGCACCACCCACCTCTGTTGCGCCCACGCAATCATCGCAGCGCCCCGCCGGCCTCGTCAACAAATACACGGCGCATGGTTATGAAGTCCTGTCCATCGACGTGAATACAGAAAACGACAAATTCGTGTCCACGGGCGGCGACAAGACGGTGTTCCTATGGGATGTACAAACAGCGCAGACGATACAGCGGTGGAGCGGACATGCTGGACGCGTGAATCGCGGTGTTTTTGGCGGCGAAGGGGATAGTATTATCGCGACTGGGTCTTTCGATGGGACTGTCAAGATTTGGGATACCAAGTCGAGGGCTCATAAACCCATCATGACATTGTCGGATGCAAAGGACAGTATCTCTGATATCGCAATACATGACGCCGAGATATTGGCTGCGAGCGTGGACGGTCGTCTGAGGAGTTATGACCTTAGGACTGGCATGTGCGAGGTGGATGTTATTGGCCCGTCTTGTACGAGTTTGTCGGTTAGCAAGAAGGGGACCGAAGTCCTGGTCAGCTCGCTTGACTCTACGATTCGCCTCATGGACCGCACAAACGGCGAGTTGCTCAAAAAGTACACTCATGACGCGTTTTTGAACAAGGACCTGAGGGTGAGGAGCACTCTGGGTCTCAACGATAGCGTCGTGGTCAGTGGGAGCGATGATGGCATGGTCTTTGCTTGGGACATGCTCGAAGGAACGTGTCTGCACAAGTTCAAGCATTCCGAAATGAGCGAAGTGAAAGCTACAACGGCCGCTGCGCAGGCAAAAGGAAAAAAGGACGTCGTGTCTGCAGTGGCTGTTTGCGAGAGGAGGCGGGAGTGGTGTAGTGGCGGCGGTGATGGAAATGTCGTCGTTTGGGGCTTGGGAACCTGAGACATTGTGCTGCTTTTATGATACCCCATATCAAAAAAAAGAATGATTTGTAGATGCATTTGAAGTAGGCATATCCATTTGCCGATGTTGCATTGAACATGTCTTGTTGCACGAACATATACTGAGTCCTGTCACTCTTCACCCAGTTGAAGTGTTACACACATGCCTGCCTTGATGCACAGTATCCAACATGATAGGACATGACGCACAGAGTATTTAGTCAATGTGTACTCATAGATAAAACGTATATAAGCTAACTCGAGGCCGTGACTATCGTGATAAAATCGGGGTGAATTTACAATTTGTAAGGGCAGTGGAAAGCAGAGATTATAATGCCCCAGCAGATTCCTACCAGTGATGCAGCAAGTCAAAAACAAAGGCGCGAATGGTGACCAAGGACTGCAAGGAGCGTATGTGGCCATGTGGCGGGAGAGACCTTGGTGTTTAGGAAGGCGGCGTTACTGTTTGTGTGTTTATGTGTGGCGTAGTGTGTATGTATCCATAACTACAAAGGAGATTGTGTAACGTATTTCAAGGCGAGAACATTCGGCTACCGGTAAGGCTGTAGGGCTGACGGGATATGGTGCGGATACCGGCCCGGTCCTAGGCGCTACCGCCTATGTCGAGCTTTGTGTACAATGCATTCGACGTTAGAAGTACCTGCCATAACGTCCATCTTCGTATGCCGACAGCTGTTGGTTATTTTCGTTGATAGCGTAAACACTTACGATAACGCCTCTCTTGTCAGTGCCTGTTCGATAAGATTAGTCATCTGATCAAGTTGCAGCTTGTTCCAGTATGCTTACGTCCGTTTGGCAAGTGGTGTGCCTGCCATATACCGTTTGCCATTGAATTCGGTAGCCAATGTTGAAGTCGGCTGGCATCCATGGAAAATGCAAGTAACGATAGGAAGATGGGCAGGTCCCCTGTTAAACCTCCATAACCGACATACCCTGGCCCATGGTAGATATCTGGTAGGAGCATACGGTGCCAGAAGTGGGCGGAATCGTGGCATTGGAGCGCAGAGTGAGTCCCGGCGTTGGTTAGAGATGATGAATAGTCCGGATTGTGATTGAACCGCAAACAATGCCAGGACTCCGCGGCTGGTGGATTTGTGGCATCACCACGCAGTACCCAGAACCCGTGACCGTTTTTGAAGTACGTAGAGAAAACACTGTAGCTAGAAACACCGGGTGGTAGGGGGTGTCGCCATAATCCGATTGTCCGGCCGTCGCAGTACCACAAGTTGTACGATACGCCTCCATTCAAACGCTGATTATGCACACCCTGGGGGGGAATCCATTTCCCATCCTTATCATATTTCGGTGGGGTATTCGGGTCCTCACCAATTTCCTCCATACGGAAAAGGAATGGTGGCACCACAGGGTACAGTGGTGGTTGCTGCATGACGTCAGTAAACCAACCGCAGGTTTCTAGCCTTGGGGGTGTTAGACGTACACTCATCTCTAATCCAAGGCTTGTTTTCGTATACTAGGTTCTTGGCTAACCGTATAGTATGCTTAGCCGTACCGTGACTGCGTGCTTGCACTGGTCCAGGGTGCTCGATGTATCCTCACTCTCCGCATGTCTTTATCTTTCTCCGCAATGCGGCTCTGCATTTCAGGGATAACCACCCTGGTCCAAAGGTCAGAAGACAAGCTCCTGGATGACAACATTGCAGGAAAGAATCTCGGGCCAGCGTGTGATAAGCTGGGGGTTTCCCTTGAACAGGCATGGCGCGTAATCCTGCGCCGTTGCTGCAGCAAGTATGGGTAGGCGATAGCTGGAGGGACTCAGCCCAGTTCAGTTACCCCGCTGTATGTCATTATGGCCACTGGCCACTGGCCCGGTATTGTACGGTTGGCTTCCTTGCCCGGAAAGAGGTATCAGCAACCGAATACCGTGACTAGTTCCAATATGAGGTTTTTCCTGTAGAGAGCGATTTGCAGATTCGTACGGCGATTGATCTTGTACTCTGGAAATGTTGAACAAAATGTGGGGGCTTTGTATCTATCGACAATGTCAGCTGCGTGCCAGAAAAAAGCACTGTTGCCAGCCGGCCCTATCGCGCTTCAAGTGGTCTCATGGGCCGCATGAACACCAACCGACTTGGACCGGCCCGCCAGCAAATGGAGTGGCACGGCGCCCGCCCAAGAATGTTCAAGGGTGGATCCCTCCTAGCGAAGCGCCTCGTTTGTCCGCCACGGCACTTGTTGCGAGACAACGGAAGGGCTGGTCCGCCCGAGATACGGCTAGAGTCCTAGTCGAAATGTCTGTTGCTATTACGCCACGATAGGAATGGTAATCGAGTCCGGCAGATGTTCATGTTGAGATCCATTGGTTGCATGTGCTCTTCTTGGTATAGGCCAGTTCATACCCCGTATGTGACAAGGGAGACTCCATGCTTGATCTCGATCAATAAAACGAGTGGTGGACGGACAACGTGTGTTGATTTCCTATACATGTCCTCGTTGTAGGGATGGTGCTACTGCCGTGATGATCCACGCGTTCCCTGAACATGGGTGATAGTGGCTCGAGGATGCGGCTCTGCGTGACAAAGAGGGGTTATAAGCCGGCCAACGAACACTGTGGACCAACGTCTGTATGCCAGCGCTTATTTTGTCGATCGGCTGGCGAGTGCTTGCGACGGCTCATACTCGCACGGCGGCTATGCGAATCTTTGCTAGTAAGTGAGCTCGAGTTTTCTTTAGTGACGCATAATTGCGCAGCTGTTTGGTTTTGAATCGTCGGGAGCCGAGGGGATTCGAGGCTTAAGTAGACTTTGGAAGGATTCAGCTGACAGACAGAGGCCTGGCGCCAGGCAAACCGAGGGACCTCGTCCTGCAAGTTTGCCTTTTTTTTCTCTCCACGATCATGTGGGTTGGCAGCCTTCGATTGGTGAAAATGGTGAATGTACCGGTGAATATACATCGGCTGCAGCGGCACATGTTCCGCAATGCGCCGCGACAGCAGCATATTCGCTGATCTGGCCAAGGGTAGGGAGCAGCGGCCTGCATGATCGTCTACCCTTCTTCACCGGATACTGACATACTGACCTTTGCCACATACCTCCCTTCCTCGATAGCGGCAAGAGCCAACGGAAAATGGAAGCAAGTACTCACCGGTCGAAGCCGAACGAGATACAGGAGATGGTCATTACAAATGAGGTCCTGCGCACACTATCGAGGCGCAATGCCCAGCCGATGGGCATGCTGCTGCTGCCGCCCAGCGCAGTCGTGACAAGAGCCAGACGATCTCTTTGATTCCGTATCCGTGGCAGTGCCTAGATGCATAATCTTGTTGGACAAGGTGCACTTGCACTAAGACCCCTCCCGCACTGAGACGTTGGGTCTACCATCTCGGGAGGCCAGCACGAGTGTGTCCATGGTCCATGGTCGAATGAAGGACTGATGGTGTCTTGCAACCGACGAACCTCTTTTCTTCATGGCAACAGGAACGATAGGGGGAACCAACCTCGGGAAGCGCTATCAATGTGCAGGGTTTGTTTGCCTGCGCGTGGTGGAACGACCAATGGCGGTACGGGTTAGTTGGACGGGACTCTTTCTATGGAGACCCAGTTCAGAGTACGTCATGTTCCAGAGTAAGTATGCCGGCGTTCTCCATGATAGGGTACAAGGACCAAGAAGCCATGCATCTGTCAACTAGGATCGTTCATTCGATGAAGTGTTGCGACATGGCCGGGTTTGGTGGATACCGAGCCGTCAGATTGATATCGTCTCCACTGGCCAGGACCGGTAACATGAATAGACGACGCTCAAATTTTCGCCTCAGGACATGGCAGTTGTACAGATATGCGGGTCTTTGGCGCTTTGGCTGCCAGGGTTGAGTCGGGCGGCGTCATGCCAAGGGCGCGAAAATGGCCGGGCTCTCATTCGTCACTTCCACGGGCCGCTCCGTCGTGCCATCTCAACTACCACCGTGTTGCGAAACCCTGCTGCTAAGCATCCGTACAGCATCATGTCTTCTATGATGGAGACCCTCTTGCCTGAGGAGTCAGAGCCAGAAGGCGATACTGACAGAAGTGAGTCTTCGAGGTCCCATGTTCCTGCTGTTCTAACTTGACAGCTCTTTCCTGACCATTGTCTGACGTGAATAAAACAAAAGGACCTGACTGCCTATTTTCCGTATATAACATTAACATCACCATCACCATCAACAATTGCTAGCAATACTACCCTAGTTCTTCCTTCCCCCGTACTTGCTACGGCTGTTTTCTTCGTTTTCTTTCCAAGTCTGACAGCTCGAATCGGCTCTGCGTGGGGTACTTCAGCCCATTGGGCCCGAGCTCATCGTCGCCCTGGGCCCCCTATGGTTTTGCTGGCTTTTGCGGCGATACCACGATTCATAGATACAATTTTCTTGCCATTCCGTCTCTAAAACTGGCAAAAGCTTACGGGTTGAGCGCAAGCTATCCGTGGATCGTAGAGAGAGAGTGTGTGTGTGTGGGAGGGCCTTGCAACAACGATGAGATCTACATGGGTATGAGTCAAATGGATGTCACATGATGGAGGATCTGGTTGGGTGGAGAGAGAGAGGGCGGAGATCAATCTAGCTGATATCGTCGTGTGGTACCGAAGGCCACACGTAGATCGTAGACCCCAACTAAAGATAACACTATTAAAAAGCTTCCTAGACGAGTTGACCCGCTTGTTTGCTCTACAAATATTCAAGCTCTATTCTATTTGGAACTGGTTTAGAAGTTGGAAATGGGTTTTCTCTCACAATGGATCTAAAGGTGACACAGAAACCTTTAGCTGCTCGAAGAGACAAAGGCGCGTGAAAGGCGGAACGATCAACATTCCCAAGCCCTGCTTCATTGCCTACAAAAGCTGCAGCACATTATAGACCCTCTTGTAGCTACACGATTCTACAACACTCTCTTCTGCCCCCTTATTAGTCGACTACCAGAGGAGCTTCCCTTATGTATATTTGACTCTATATGCGACAATGTTGCAGGTCTACACTGCCTGCGCATAGTCTTGAGGACATTGCTTCGCCTTCTCAACAATAAATTAGCTATTTAGAGAGATGAGTAGTATCGTCCGTCTTCAGGGTATAGGCGAGGCGACGCTTTCTATATTAAGCATAATTACATGCTACTGTTTTGAAAGCTCTTACAGAGGGGCGGTCGTTGTGATACTTGCAGACGCTCGAATGATGCCCGAGAATATCAAATTTTTGACGATTGCAAGTTCCGACAATATTTTCGTCAGAGGCTCCGTCCTGAAGTCCGCTCGGCTTTCTACCCACTCGCTCTTACCTCTGATGGCCGGATCCCTGCACCAGAGCTGAGAAAGATGTTCCAGAGACTTCGAAGTCTAGGGCCAATCGATACGCCGAGTATTCCGCGCTGTCCGGGCGCTCTCCTGAGATGGCGTTTTTCAGCCCATCGTCGCATATAGGACAATGTGTATACTATAGCATGGGAGTACATGACGAGATAGGGGCTTCGCCAGGATCATTGCCAACGCTTCCTTCAAATTCGTGGCTGGTCTTGTCAAACCGCCATGGACGCGGCAAGAATGGCCAGCAGGTAGACCTCAGACCTCATTACCCAACAGATAATGACCGCACCGGCATCTCCTCGCAATGTCTTGTACTCAAGTATCAGAAAGACATCAGCATTTGTGAGAGGATAACCATGATAATGCCTACTTTTTTGAAGGTCCTTCCCACCGACTCTTGGCTGCATGCCATGGATACTGATACATATCCTCATCCGCAAGCAATCTAGATCAAGCCGCAGTGTAGAAACGTAGCTTGCTTCAATTACTACCGAAGGCTAAAGGATTGTTTTAGATGCAAGTACAGACCCTGAGTTCCGCTTTACGAGCTCCACCTTATGGCTTAACCACTCGCACGTCCCACCCTCAGTCGCATTTATTACTCCGGTTACATATCACCCAGCCTTACGGGAATGTTCGAGGCCATCTTCAGGCGCGTACGCATCGCCCTGCCGTCCCTGTCAATCTTCGATCAGGTTGCACACGAATGACTCGAGCCGAACAAGCATCCATCGTCATCGCATTCATCGCCCCATTCGATATGGCAAGACTCGATGAATCCATGAAATCAGGTGGATATGTCGACAAAGCAGCACATGAGTTTACACCGCCTCTTTTTCAGATACGACGGCAGTGGACCAGGATCACAGCAAGAGTATAAAAGAAATTCACGGCCAAATCAACAACTAGAGAGAGTACATACAAAATGAAGGACCTGTTTACTTTATAGTAGGCATAGGAGATGTTGTTCCAGTGAAATTTTGAGCATTTTTATATTTGCAGACCATTGTCATTTTCTGTCATATATAAAAAGAGGCAGTACGAAGCGTGCATCATGTACTAGAGAAACCGTGTATCACCCCACTGGGCAGCAGAAAGATCACAAGGAGTGTTACAGCAATACGTATATGGCGGCTGAGGCTAGCTCACATGTATGTGAGCTGGTTTGCCTTGGGAGAGGCACTAGGGAACATTCCAGAGGTGGTGATGAAGAGAACGTCCTGGATGAGGTCCAGCGTACGGCCGATATTTGACAGCAGCCGCGGAAGCCGAATAAAAAACGGTCTCGAGCGACGTTTTCTCGTAACGATTTATTTCTACCTGTCTGCATTAGGCTGGACAGCCGCGAGTTGCGTTGTTTCATTGGGCGCGATCCTTAGCTCGACAGCTCGTCGCAAAATAGTACAGATTGGGCGGGTTCCTTGAGATCCTGCCGCTATGATCACCCTAGGGACGCCCCGCAGGTACCGCACCCGGCAGGCCGCCTAGGGCGACTCACCAACGTAGCTAGAAGTGTGGTCTTACCAGACGATACAAGAAACACCGGCGTATTTCCAATTGGTGGTAATAGACCCCGGTCATACTCGTGTAATACAAGCACTCTAAGATGGACAGTCTAGACCGTGACATGTCCAGCTTGCAGCATGTTAGAGCAATTTGCATCTCTACCGGGTATGTAAGTCAGCATCGGTTAAGTTCCCCGGGTTTCACGTAACCTTGCAACCGCTTGGTACCTTGGCGACAGCGTAGATCGATCCGTTACTATGCTTTCTTGCTCTTGCTAAGGGAAGAAAATATTCTCTGGGCCTTGGTCATTCTATTGCTATAAACGCAGCTTCGGTCGGACCCATATTGGTAGAGCTGCGTTGGGGTGAGATTCAGGTTGGATGGTGTTGGGTGTACCGTTTCTTTCAGGCGTCCCATGGTGGACCCTGAGGACCCTGATGCGCGCAAGTTAGGATACTTGGCAAAACCTCAATTATATCGGACAGCAGGGCAGCCGTCAGAATCACAGTAAGCAGAGGCCAACGGGGCGTAAAGCAGTTATGTTAGGAAGACTGGCAGATGCCAGCAATGAAGAGTCCAGTTGACGAGAAAAGTATATAGCCCTCGAGCATTCCTCTTTATTCTTTCTCTCCATCACACACTCACATCTGCTTCTGTGATACAATCCAAACACAACACATCAACATCAACCACTCAATTGCTGAGACTCGCCTTAGTCTGAGAAACCACAACAATGCAATTCACCAGCACTCTCCTCTTCGCCATCCAGGCTGCTGGCGTCCTCTCAGCTCCCTACGCCGGCAACACAGGCGACGCTCCCGACCTCGCCAACTCCTCCATCCCACCCCCAAACACGCCATGGCTCAGCTTCTCGGATAAAGCCGTATGTGAAATCGAATTTTCTTGTTTTGCCCCTCCCCGATTCAATACCCCATGCCTGTACTCTAGCTCATGTCATGCCTGTATCCCAACACAATCCCAAGTGGGGAAACACTGTATCCGCCTTGCTCCCAAGACACACCTGAACAAGCAGTTACTGACCCCTCGGTCTTACAGAGTCCCCTCGCCGCCCGCGGCTGTGTCTCGAGCGCTCCCTACGGCTGTGATCTCGGCAAGAAACGCTGCTGGAAGGTCTGCGGTGATGGCGGACAGTGGTGCTGGACTGCCGGCGGTGACGGCTCTGGAGCCTGGAACGGATGTTCCGACTGGGGCCAATGCAACCAGGACCAGTCGTGCGGCAAGAACTGTAAAAATGCTGGAGAGTGCGGATGCAGCTGCTAGAGTATTTCGAGGGAAAAAAAAGGGGGAAAGCCATGGGCTCGGTGCATGAGGTAGTCCTATTGAACTTTTGGGGCTAGAAACCCCCTTTGAGAGCTCTCATGACAGAGGGACCGGCTTACTTTGTCCGGGGGTTTTCTGTCAATGACAGTTTTGCAAATTAGTTTGTAATTCAACATGTTCATGGGCCATGTGCTGCGATCCTTGCACTTGCTAAGAGAAGATTGGGATCTTGTGGCCACGATGAGATCTACGTAGGTGTAGACATTTGGAAAAGTGATGGAATCAGGGCGCAGCAGTTGAGTCAAGTGTGTGTGTCGCATGGTGGAGAATCTGGTTGGGTGGAGGAGAGGGAGGCGGAGAGTTTCACTTGCTACACTGAGAGGCTATACCACTCTGTGATTCTGGTTCGTACTAAGTTAGGTAAGATTTGATATTGAATCTCCGTGTGCATTGCATGTCGACTAGGTGGGATAGTAGGTATTTGTGATTGTTTAATCCTGTAATATGCCATATAGGCGAGTCAGCTATATGGGCGACTCAACTGTACAGGTAAGTCAGCTATAGTTATTACGCTCTTTATTAAAACTTGTTTTGGTAGAACGTTTAGGTATTGTAGCTAATTCACCCCTGGAGTACCTTGTCAAGGATGTTGATATCGTACACTAAAAGGACTCACAAAAAAGACTCACAAAAAGACCCATCAGGTGCTAAATCTAGGAACAAATGAACAGGTTAGGACCTCTTGTTCTACAACAATACACGAAAGCTACGATCCTTCTCGCTCATCTTGGCTGCTGTCATATTCCTGGGTATCTTCAAACTGTACACCATATGTCCCACAACAATGTCTTTACACGCGCCAACCAGAGTCCCGATATCGCGTCTAATCTGCTCTTCCTCGCCAGCACAAGCTCGCACCAACCTATGCTCCGCATTCAGCAGCCTCAACCAGCTCTGTTCCATCATCTTCACACATCGATCAACAGCAATTTGCGCACTACATCCGTCGTTCCAAACGATGACCGGGATTGCGGAGTCGATGTCTCCGTCGTCGATTTCTTTTCGCAGGCTGACAATGTCGTTCCAGAGGGAGGCTGAGATGGCTACTTCGCGCGTTATAGCCACAAAAGCTTCGTGGTCCCAGATGGATTGGGGGAGTGTGAGTCCGTAGGCCCACTGCAAAACCGCGACACAAGGATTTGTGCCAACGGTACGGAGACGGCGTGCCGTGTAATCTTCCAACGTAGATATACCCCGCACCCAGGTAGCCTGGGAAGTGCGTACGCCGAGGACGAAGTCGTATATCGCTTCTGCGAATCGATCACGTGCTTCTGGGATAGTGATTAGCGGGGATCCGGCCTAGCACTATCAAGCAGTCGCGTGTACCTTTCGACTGCCCCTCATTCAGTGCTTTTCCGATACTAACCCAAGGACCGCAGTTGTGCAATCGACCAGGCGCTGGAACCTTGCCTTCGCGCTCTGGCTGGAGGCAATGCCTGATGAAGTTCAAGGTATCATCGCAGTATGCTTCAGTCTTCTCGCAGTCATTTGTAAGCGTCCCGCAGTCGATTTCATCATCCCAAAAGAAGAACTTCAGTCATCATCAGCAAACAGTCGGGAACAGGCAAATGGCCAGCATACCCAAGCTACCAGGTCCCCCAGAATAAGGAATTTATCTGTCTCGACATGGGTATAGAAATGTCCAACACAGAGCGCATTGTCGACCCTCATCTGCTTTTTTCGTATACTCTCTGTGCTAACGAAGGTCCGAAAGAAGGCCTCGAGGTGCTGCCTCAACATCTCGACATCCGGATGGAGCCGAGCCTCCCAGTCCGTATAGATATATCCTACATCTGGAACACGAATTTCTTGGCCCCGTAGCCTTTGGATGATTGTAACGCGGTGGTCCCGGCGCTTGGCAGAGACTTTGTCGGTAGTGACTTGAAGAGAAACAACCTGGACCGACGAAAGCTGGAAGTCCTCGTCATATACTGCCTTGGGCAACTACAACCAGTAAGCAAACTCAGGCTAAAAGACAAGGAAATAATACAAGACCCCTTACCTGTTTCCAAGTTTCTCCACCAATGCACCACAACTTAGCAACCCAATCCTTCAGCCCCATGATACCCAGCTAGCATACAATTTTAGGCTACACAGACCTTAGTGAGCGCCTCTCTTTCGCCTAAGAATACAATGCCCACCAGGCGTGCAGAGAACAAGGACTAGCAAGAGTTATCGCCCCCAGTAAAGTAGGACAATTTCACGACATGAATGCAGGAGAAGGGGGGGCGCAAGCCTCTTTTTTGTATCCCCTTTTTCTCTCAATGCCATGTCGCCCCAGAACCCGCTGTTGCAAATCACACACATGATGCGCCTCCGTCCGCTGACTCGTCCGTCCAATATAACCATCTTACTGTTCTAGACGCGCGGGGCACATTGTTGAGCATTTCCAAGTGCAGGCCTGGATGCATGGTGAGCATTCGCTCCTGCTTATCACGCTGCGACTTGCTGTGCCTGCTGGCCCGGTCGAAAGATCTTCTTTCCCTGCTGTCTTTGCTCCAACGAGTCAGGAAAGGAGGCATGACGACGTGACTCGGCGGAAAAGTTGCAGGCATGCAGGAATTGGAGAACGAGAAAGGAATACAGTTCACGTAAGCGCAGAGGTGGCGTCTTGAACATGTTCCCCATGTGAGATTTACGTCAAGGATCTGGTCTCCTCTGGCGTTTTTTTTTCTACCTTGCACTCCACGAGCCGGGAATAAATCCCGAGTAGACGTGTGTGTGTGTGTGTGTGTGTAGAAGTAGAGATCATGCATGATGTATTGTGTAAGAAGTTGGTTATTTCGTGTCAGACATCAACCCGGAAGCAAACAAAACCGCTGGCTTTTAGCGGTAGGTATGCGGTGACAACCAAGAGGAAAAAAAGGAGGAGAGAAAGCCCAGATGTTGAAATTTTATTTTGTCATAAACCATGTAGGAATTACACTTGGCCCAATGGGAAAAACAATCAATATCCTCCAACCGAACCTGTTGCTCTCACGCAACTTCCCTTTCCAGCTTCGTTCACGCACAGCGTGTCGGAAACAATGGTCTATTAATTCTATATTCTCTCGTTCTGATTACAAATCATCACAGTGTATCAACACCAAGCTTTTGTTAGTCTCAATGTCTTTACCAGTCATATTTTAACATGTATAGAACGATGCAGCCTTTTGTGGTGACGATGACATCTTCATGGGTGATAGAGACACTAGTGTGGTAAATCAATAAGATTAGGCTGCGGCAATTGAGTCAAATGTACATGTGTGTCGCATGATGGAGATGTCTAGTTGTGGCCATGGGTATATACACAAGGACTTATTCGATTCCAGCATTCAGCTCGCCTTACGCCACGCTCCTCACTCCATCACGTAAGCTGCAGCAAGGATAGTACGCGCATGGCTGATCACATGCATCACATACACAGCTGTTCATTGACTCGGTCATCCTTTCCTTTCCCGAGAGCCACTTATCTGGTAACTTCGCTTACGACTACGGCCATATTTGATACCTTTACACGATTGCACGAGCAATGGCGTATTCAGATGGGTGACTATGTTGGGTAGGTAAATACTTTGATTCGCTCTACCCAGCCCGGGGGACTTTGGAGTCTTGGTTTGATTCGCGTTTTTCTCTCTCTAGTTTTACAACGTCGGATAGGGCAGAGAGAGAGAGAGGATCGACGCTTTAGATAGTCTGTAGTGCATGTACATGGAAGAGATGTGAGGCGGTTAGTTAAGCTGGGAAATGTAAATAAAAACAAGAGGAGGGAGAAAAAGATCGAGTCTAATAAACCGCGTGTAACCTTTCTGAGCTGCATTTCCTCCACACCTACTTTCTCATTTCCGGGGTTTTTCTTTCTTTCTCACCAAACCGAGCCGAACTGACCTATCGGACAAAGGCGCAGCATGTCATGAGTGCGAAGAAGTGATTTGACAAAAAGAAAAAAAAGCACAGCCTCCCACCCAGTCAGCCAAGTCCTCAAGCTAGTCCGCCTCCCAAAGAAAAATCCCAGCAATCTGGGTAACCCGATGTCTTGATTCCTATGGCGCCTACATATAACCATGCTATTTTCCAAAACGCCCAAAGAAAAGCACGTATCCATGATGCCACCCACCACCATCAGCATCAGCACCACCGATCATCACACGTATCCATTATCGCATTCAATTCCAACCTCACATGACGTAGCTTACACCGATCTCTTATGCCCTTTTCTTCGCGTTGACATTTTTCCCAGCACCAACCTTGACTCTGCCGCCCGCGCGCCCCCTATCACCGGTCAAGATGCTGGGCAGGTAATTCTCGTCCATGAGGTCTCTCGCCTTACTTCTCTTCTCCGTCTCCATTCTCTTGGTATACTCCTTTTGGTCCTCTGCGAGAATCAGATCCCTCCCCCAGCCGCCCTTGCCGCCGCCCTGACCGGCGCTCCACTTGGTGTTTGCGGTGCCAGCAATAGGCTTGGGGATGCTGTATTTGTCACCGCGCTTGTTGAACTGGTAGTTCTTTGCGAGGTGGATTTTAAATTCCCCCTTTGCGTTTGTCGAGCACGAGACGCGCTGCAGAGTGGCTTGGCCGCAGCGCGGGCAGAATTGCTTGTCCATTTGCTTGACAATGTTGAAGCAGGCGTGGCAGCGGAGCACTTTTGTGTTCACGTTCTTGATACGTTGCATGTTTGTGGAGAGTAGTTGGAGGTTCATCTGGAGGAGCACGTTTTGCATGGCGAAGTCGATGGTCATGGTGGCTACGTCTAGCTGTGGGTTCGCGGATGTGGAAATGTGTGGTTGGATGGCGCCATCTTTGGCTTGGTGTTCACTTAGATTTTCGGGCGTGATCCATTCGGCGTCAGAATCAAATTCTCCATCAGAGTCGTCAGTTGGGGGAGGTGTAGGTTGTTGTGCTGTATGCTGTGAGACAGATAGGTCTGCCATGTCTTGCTCAAGAGTTGGTTCGTCTGTAGTGTTTCCCTGCTGCTGCTGCTCAGGTCCGACTGAAAGCTCTGCATTCTGCTCGATGTGAATTTTTGCACTGGATACCTCAACGGATGCTGACTGGTCGATCAGGCTCTGCTCGCTGGCTTGTTCCTCTAGCTGCTCCTCCACCTGCTCTTGAACCTGCTCTCCAACCATTTCTTGAGCTTGCTCTACCACCTGGCTTTCGAGTTGCTCCTGGCCCTTGCTCTCAAGCTGCTCATGGATCTGATCTTGCACCTGCTCATGAATCTGATCCTGAACCTGCGCTACAACCTGCTCCTGGATCTGCTCTTGTACCTGCTCTTGCGTGATTTTAATACCGCCCTCCTCCTCATCAACCACAGCTGGACTGGGTTGCTCATTCCGTTCATGGCTTGCAGTTGGTTCACCCTCCATTTCTGTGGTTGGTGCAAAATTGAACTTGGTGGACTTTGGCGCGGAGGCCTTGGCTACCTTCTTGCCAGTAGGCTGCTCCCAGCCCTCGTCGTCAGCTTCGGGGTCAACTGATTCAGCTGCCTCTAGACTGGTCTCGTCTGTCGGCTTTTCTGGCATCTCTCCTACCACCTTTTCAGTGGCGTCATCATGAGACTTGTTTGCCTTGCCCCCCCTGCGCCTATTTCTGCGCTTGGTGGATGCTGCCGTAGTTGGCTCACCTGATACGCTCGACTCATTCTTACTGGACCCAGCCTTCTTCGCATTCTCCCTCTCAATGTCCTCCGGCCTCTTCTTCACCTCTCCCTTTGGCACCTCCCTCAATCCATAATCTCCACCATTCCTCTCGCAATGTACCTCGTAAGCCAGTGCCAAGATGCCCAAATCCTGCCTACTCAGCACCGCATGGTCACCTGTCTTTTTGCTGAACGCGATGACCGCATCGTAGCTTGCCGGACTCGGATTCCGGATTTTCAGAAACGGTACAAGAGTCGTCTGCACACGTGATCGCGTCGCTTCATCGCGGATTTCAGAAATAATGGCCGGCGTGGTGTATAGTTCCTCGGCGGTGTTGATGAGCGTAGATATCGAGACTGTATTCTTAATCAGTGGTCCAGTGTCGAGAATCAGTGAGTGGATCGGCTTTTGTTGTGCAGGAGATGAGTCCGCCATCTTGGGTGGGATTTTGGTGTAGTAGTCGCGCGTTTTAGAATTTGATGTGTTCTTCTTGACAGATGATTTAGAGGTAGTTTCCAGCTTTTTGTGGCGATCAAATTTTATGACTAGTTGTGGTTCTTGCACTGTGGGAAGATTTCGTCGCGGCGTGGCGGTGGGGTGGGGTGAAAATGCTGACGAATTTTGATTGGCTAGACTAGGATACCTAGGTGCGACCTTGTTCACTCATGATGTTAGCAGCACTAAGGCATAGCCAGAGAAGGTCACCTAAAGGTGAAGATGATTTTGTTTTGTTGCAAACGACGCTCGTCTTCATGACATAATCTAGATAATCGTGTCTACATAACAGCAATTTTACCCAAACGCCGCCCAATGCTGAAGTTGCGAGTGGCATAACACGCTTCACCCGCCGCTAGTATACAGTACTCGTACACAACCCCTAGTTGCACTTTTTCTGTTATTGTCATAGAAATAATGCTAGCATTCATGATGTAGCTCATTTCCCCATTGTTGTTCAAGCAATAGGTCGACTCTTCTCATCCTCAGGCATCCGCATGTACGCATCAATTGCGGCACTGAAAACGGCAAAACCTGCGCACCCTACAGCTACAGCCTGCGGACCAGCATTCCTAGCCAAAATGCCTCCCGTCAAGCAACCTCCGGCCACACCATTGTACAGATCGTTCTTCGCTCGTAGGCCTTCGATGGCGCACTCGGTGCCCGAGAAGATGGCTCCGACTTTGGCAAAGTTGCGACCCGAGGCTAGAGAGGAGCGGTACATGTCTCGAAGGCCGGCGCGTAGTTGTTGACGAAGGGGGAGGTCGGTCAAGGGTACTGTCCCTGTTTGAGACAGAGTAGCGGTTGCGCTTGTAGAGGCGGCAGGCATGGAAGTGAGGGTCGCGGCGGAGGCGGAGTTTACATTGCTTGTAGCAAGAGTTGAAGGCTTAACGCCTGCTGTTGTCGAAGCGCCAGATACCGCAGTTGTGGGTTTGGTCACTGGTGTATTGACGGGAAGCGGCTGGGACATTGGGGTATCGTATCGCATCTGCATATGTTAGGCTTCACTTCTCGTTTCTGATCATCTGAGATTTGTCGTCATGTATACATACCGAGGCCATGAACAGACCAAACATGGCACCAAGGCCACCGCCCATAACACCCGCCATTACTGTCTTGCCGATGCATGACTCCATACCCATTTGCATCTACACACAAATGTCAGCCATATTGTTGCTTCATGTTTTCAAAGTGCATTTGCTATTATCGCACGAGCTGAGATTCGATCTGATATCCGGTTAAAATATGATTAATCGTACGTACCGCCTTCACCATTTGCTGTTCCTGCTCTGACATGCCAGCGTTGGGATCCAGAGCTGATGGCAACGCGCCGGGGCCTCCTGGGAACGCCATATTTGCCGCGAAAGACAATAGCGAATGTGATGAAGTGTGGGGTATAAGAGGGCTGTTGCGATTACAATGCGCCGCCGCTTGCAACTTTTGCGGAGTTCAGAGCGGAGGACGGAAAATGCCGGGGTCTTGGCAACTACCCGGACGGCGATTAGAGCAAGGCACAAACGTAATGCGAAGACGATTGACACTTTAATGGAACGACTGTTGTAAAAAAAATTCAATTCTCTTATTCTGCTTCGAAAAATGGGATATGGCCGAAGCTAGGCTCGAGAGCCGCCTATATACACTTGCGCCAACGCCATGCTCTCTTCAAACTTTTAATTCCACAATCCACCTCTGCAAAATCTCCCCGACATTGAATTAGACATTGCCGTAATAATGGCGTTGCTTCATAATGCTAAGTATCGCGAAACAAATGTTGTGCAAATCGTGAATTAGTTCATGTAATCGCCGTGCGAGTAGTCCTGGCTCCTTGACTCTGGAGGCGGGGTCAGTTGCTTCTCCCACTCCTTCATTAGATGTGATGCGGTGCGCTTCAGATTGCTTGGGGACACCTTGGTCATGTCAGGCCACGGAATGGAGGTGCGCTTTACCTCGCGGGGTGTGATTTCGTCTTGATTGATCGAGGTGAGCGAGGATGCCTTTGAATCATGACGCCGTGAGTGGTACCTGGTGCTAATGCTAGTTCGTGAGCTGGCTGGGCCTGAGACTGGCGAGGTTTGCGCATCCGACTCGTCTGAGCTATCCTTGGAGTCGGCCAGGTCTAGCAGTAGAGAATCATTGATGCTGTCCCGGGACTCAGTGGGGGTGTCCCAGTTGTCCCACTCCTCCTCGGATGCCATCTTGCGGATTTGCTTTTGCGGGGTAGTGTTCTTGAGAGCGTGCGTCTTCTTGTTCACTGCACTGGTCTTGGGCTCGCTCAATCCCATCTCCTTCCAGAAGTCATCGCCTACGGAGCCCGATGGCTGTGCGGACTTCTTAGAGCTAGCGGACCGACTGAGGGATGGGCGGACATCAGACACCTTGCGGCTATGCTTGGAGGTACTCTTGACACTTGACGCGCTAGCACTAGCATCGGCATTGTTGATGGCTTCGTCGCCTACGGTAGCCTGTCGAATATCCTCAATGAAAGTGAACAGACCCTTTTTGAAATCGGTCGCCATCTGTGTCCCAGCGCGGATAAGCTGTTCACGTTGTATGGTCGGCATACCGCCCATCTCATAGCGGTCATGATCACCAGCAGTCACCACTTGACGTGTAATGTCTGAAGAAGTAGATGTTCGCGCAGTGAGCTGGGGGCGTGTATTGGGGGTTTGCTCATCTTGGAGATCAAGGGGCTGGGGTAACGACGGAGATTTGGTCTGGTCGGGCGAGAGTAGCGACAACGTGCGCAGATGTCTCGAACCGCTGAACACCTTGCGCTGTGACGTCCTTGTGCTGTTGAGCAGGTTCTTCCTGCGCTCCATCTCTTTCTGCATCCAGAGGTTGGAACCATCGTCGTCATATTGGGTCGGAGGGGAGTTGGCCAGTTGTGTGTTCAAGGGCTCGAGGGCAGTAACTTTGCGCACATCAGTACGTCGCTTCAGGGCCTCGTGGCGAGTCCAGTGCGACTTGAGCATATTCAGGTCGGCTTCGGCCTTGGTGAGCTCTTCCTTCAACTCGAGCACATAGCGTTCCTGAGCAGCAAGGACGGCGAGAATGTTCGTCTCCGAGGGTGCCTCGACTGGTTCCGGAGAGCGAACGGTGGTTGAGCCGTTGTACCATGATTGCGGACGTGAGCGGGTCGACGAAGTTGGCGAGGAACTCCTGGTAGCAGGCTGAATGGGAAATTGGAGGGACAAGCGCTTTCCTTGCCTGACGATGTCAACCGTCCTGGAGCGCGAGTGCGACGGCATTGCCGGTGATGGTGAAGGTTGGGGAAGAACGTTGGAATTTGAGGCGTCGGGAGATGATGATTTTGGCTGGGATGACGGGTCCACCCCTTTGTCATGCAGGGTTGGTGTCTGTGCTCCGTCCATGGAGTCTACGCGTCCCAAATCTAAGATTGAATCTGAACTGCTCATGCCGTGGCCTTTCTTGAGAGTACAGAGGATGGTGGAAAGGCGAACGCGACGGGCGAGTCGGTGAAGAATAAGCGAGGCGGCGGCTGGGGAGCTGCCGTAGACTTCGAGATAAAGGGCTAGAAGGGCTGTAGGCAGGCCGACCAATCGGAGGAGCCGCGAGCCTCGGAACCGCGAGAACCACGACTTCAGGATAGCTTGGGCAGCGCAGGAACCCATACCAAGGTCATTGGGGAGGGCATTTCCAAGAGTCGAAGGTGCCTGTGGTCGCCTCGAGACTCGCACAGCGGTTGCCGTCGTCTTTGTGCTGCCGTTGCTCACGCGGTAGGGAGCTCGAGCCACAAACAAGCCATTTCAGGAACGAAGTCCTGCGAGGAATGCCATGGGGTTGCTTGCGCGGCTAGTGTGGTTGCGGCGGGGGAGAGAGAGCAGCCATGGTGGGGATCTGACCGGACAGCCTGGCGGGTGACAGATGTTGCTTTTGCCCCCTCAACGCTCGATGCGCCTTGCAAGTCCGCCTCTCGCAGCAGTCCCGTGGGGCGGTTGACAGCTGACAGTCACTACACGTCCAAACCACATGTCACGTCAAAGCTGGCTCGGGGCGACACTGCGATGCTGCTGGGTGCGGAAATGAGGGGTCGGACACGTAATTAGACACCTCAGGAGGCGGCCACCCATGTAGCGGTGGGCTAGCTGGGGACTCTCGCAGCATTTCCAAGTCCGCTGCAAGCCCGATGCCAGTGCCGGATCGAGAGAGCTTGCTTGGAGACGTTGTTTTCGTTTTGTGCGCTGTCGCTCTCTTTGGGGCTTGGTTGCTATGTGAGCGTGTGAAACGAACCTCGTGCTCGGGATTGTGCTGCGACACGTGATTGGGAACCTGGGAAACCTGTTCAATCTCTGAAACACGGCCTCGTATCGTTCACCACGAGACTCCCACCCGGTGCCATTGCCCAGGCGGAGGAGGGTGAGGATAGGATGGGTGCCATGCTGTCTGGCTGCTAGGGCGACGACGGCGTTTTGAGTTTGGCATGGCAATTGGCGGCGTGCTTGTCGCAGCAACCGCAGCCAGCTGCAACGTCATGCACGCAAACAAAAGCAACCTTGAAGCGTCGGCAGAGAAGGACCGGGCAGATGACAATGAACTGCACGTTGAGCTGGCAGTTTTAGGAGCCGTTGTTGCTGCAACTATCCGCCATGTATGTGTGTGTGTGTGTGTGTGTGTGTGTGTGTGGAGCATATGCAGGGCAACGCTGGAGAGCCCATGTCAACATCCAAACGGCGTCTGTCCAGAATTAGCAGCCGTGACTCGGGAGCGGTTATTTGTCGTGTCTGAATGGCGAGTATTGTTTTTCTTTCTTTTCAGTGAGCACTGATGCCCTGCGACGTCATGCTAATCTCCCCAGATCATCCAGGCGGGGATGGGCGTGTGTTGATAGGCGAGGCCGTTGCCGGGGCAATTGTCGACCACGGACCCTGCCCGGCCTTTTGATATACACTACCCGCCGGCGCATGTAGCAGCTCCACCAGACCGAATCCTATTCCTATCTCCACAGTACTACACAATACAGCGCCCGCGTCCGACTTCGCCTTGCATCTGAGCATTGCCCGGAATTCCTGAGCCACCACATTTCCGCTCAGCAATATCAACATCGCCGACCATGGCGGAGGGCTATCAGGTCATGGAAGAGCTGGGCAGTAAGTCGCACAAGGCTGAAAAAAAATAACCACAATGGCTGACATGCATGCAGGCGGGAGCTTTGGCAAGGTCTTCAAGGCCATTGACCGCAACACGGGCGAGACGGTCGCTATCAAACACGTACGGTTGATGCCGTCCTGGGCGTGGCCCATTCACAATGCTGACCCGCACAGATTGATCTCGAGGACAGCAGCGAAGAGCTGGCCGACATTCAGGCCGAGATTTCTCTCCTGAGTACCTGCCACAGCCCGTACATTACCGAATACAAGACCAGCTTTGTCAAGGGCGTCAAACTATGGATCGTCATGGAGTATCTGGGCGGAGGGTCGGCCGCAGATTTGGTACGCATCCACAGCCATCAGCAGCAACACCCTGGCTAACTGTCAGCAGTTGCAACCCGGAACCTTTAGCGAAGCGCACATCGCCATCACATGTCGGGAACTCCTACTTGGACTCGACTATCTCCACTCGACAGGCAAGATCCATCGAGACATCAAGGCCGCCAATGTGCTTCTCACAGATCAGGGCAAGGTGAAGCTTGCCGACTTTGGTGTCGCCGCACAACTCACCAACATGAAATCCCAACGCATGACGTTTGTTGGTACGCCCTTCTGGATGGCGCCCGAGGTTATCCAAGAAGCTGGCTACGACTTCAGGGCCGATATCTGGTCGCTAGGAATCACCGCAATGGAGTTGGCCGAGGGCGCGCCACCACACGCTGGATCCCACCCAATGAAGGTGCTCTTTACCATCCCCAAGAACCCCGCCCCCAGGCTAGAGGGTGACCAATGGAGCAAGGACTTCAAGGACTTCATCGCTCAGTGTCTGATCAAGGATCCTGACCGACGAGCGACCGCAAAGGAGCTACTGAAGCATCGATTCATTCAGCGTGCAGGCAAGGTCGAGGCCCTACGCGAGCTGGTCGAGCGCAAGCAGATGTACGACGCTCAGAGAGAACAGCAGGCCGCTTCGCATCCTAAATACTACGAGGAGACCATGTCCGTATACCACCAAACTCTAATTGAGACAGGGCTAACATTTGCTAGGCGTGACTTGTCACCAAAAGCCAAGGAAGATGATTGGGACTTCGACACCGTCAAATGCGGAACAGTTGCGGCACGACAAACCATGAAGCAACGCAAGACATCCCGACTGCCCTCTCTAGACAACGACGACCTTCATAGCATGATGGAGCGTGTGGACTTGAACTCGTCTCCATTGAGCGACATCACCGACTCGCCACAGTCAGTACGTCGCCGGTCCTCCCGAAGAGTGTCTCAAGCCACGGCTTTGCGGCACACCTCTGGCAATACACCGACGGCCCGTCGCGTCAGCAACGTCAACAACAAGTCACCACTAGGTGTGGACATGACCTTTGGCAATTCCCCGTCGACTGTACGGCACTTCAAACGCGTCTCGTCGGGTGAGCGTCGCGCAGCGCTGCGTTCAAACCCCCCAAGTCACTCCTCTCAGGACAACATGTCCTTCCAGCCGAACCCACAGGCTCGCACCTTCCGACCGTCCCCACCAAGCTCCGACCACCCATTGGATGAAAACAATGAGAATGAGCCGCCTATGCCCGACAACACGCACATGCCCATCACCAAAGACGCCCTATATGGACGGCGAGCCTATAGCAAGGTCCTGGACTCGGTCTTCCAAGAGGCTCTCGCAGATAACGCATCCTCCTACCAGCGGGAGGCTATTGGACGCGTTGCTCAAGCATGGCAACACCTTGATGAAATTGATCCACAGGGCGAGTTTATGCTTCTCAAGGCCATGGTCGATCGCCTCAAGAATGACACGAAGCTTGCGTCAGCCCTAGGGATCGAAGTCTCGCAAGCACAGTCGCCCTTCAAGCACCACACCAAGACTAGTGATACTAGCCTAGGCGGTACCACTGTACATGGATCGGGCACTACACGCGTGCGGTCTAGTACTACGACATCGCCATCATCGGGGGGCAAGATCTCACCTGGCCACAAGCATAATCCAATATCTACGCCCGTCCAAACGCCCGTCCGCACCTCCATGGCTTCAGAGTCACCTCTAAAACCAACCAAACTCGTCATGGCCAAGAACAACCCACATCTCAAGTCGCACTCACGCCGCCAGAGCGCCCTTGTCGGTGGCGAACACGGCTTCGGTGCTGATGGCCACGGTGGCTTTGACGAAAAGAAGTTCCCTGGCTATGTCGAACCTGGTATGGAGCAACAAGGTCTTCTCGCCGATATCCTCTACGGACAGTGGACACAAGGCTTGCGTAGCCGATGGCCTCTTGCGTAGTCCCTCTTTCTCCTGTTCTCAGCAAGGCGTCGATATTGGCGTATTATGCATAATGCGTTTGGTGCTTACTTGCACATGTGTTTCCCAGGGTGTCATGTCACTTTTCCAAGCGGGCGCAGAGGTGGTGGCGCATCATGGTTTCTCCTTTCCTTACGACCGGACGAAGTAAACTCACGATAGCGATGCATCTCATGGTAATGAGTCTTTTGCCCTGAATGGGTACTGGCCACGGGAATGTTTGATTTGCGGCATGGAGGCGTTCATTGGATGTGCTATATCTCGATGAAAACGAGTGACGGAGCGAAGAGAGTGTGGTTTTGTTTACAAATTTGTATGTAGTGTATAAATAGATTTCAGACTCGATAATAATGATACCAATATCAATTGTGAATTTTGAAGTTTGAAAAAAAAACCACAGGTTTTCTTCATCATGTGTGCTGTGGAAGGTGCAAAAAAAATGTGCTTCAAACCTCGTATTCGGAATTGTCCGTTGAGGTGTAGGATGTTGTTTAGTGCTTTCGCCCGCCTCCTTCATCTCAACTCACCCCCCCCCCCCCCCTACGCTCAAATCCCCTCTTCCCGCCATCGCGAACTCGAGGATGTGACGTGGGTAGCTTCAAGGTCGCTGATTTGCCTTAACGATAATGACCTTGTCCAACTCCGTCCCCGGTATACATATCGGGCTCTAGCAAACGGCGGTGTCCCCCCAATGGATGAATTGTTTACCTGTAATACCCGTCTGTCAACCGCACTGGCAAGGGACAACCTTTCCCGCATCGAGACCGCGGCAAATAAAAGTGACCGACGTCACCGCTTGCTCACCAGAGTAATCGTCATCCCTGCTGTGCTCTGTGCTACTCCCCGGCTTCTCTCCGGAACGAGGACATGTGTGCCTATTCCCGGGTGTCATTGGCTGGGTTTACGCTTTTGTTCTAGTTTCTGGTCAAAGTTGATATGCAGGTTTGGGCTTAGTGTCCTGTTCTTTTCTGCAGGAAAGGAGGAAGAAGAAGATGACACGGGATTTTCGGCTCGGTTCCTGGTTATATAAATTGGGCGTGGGGAGTGGGTTGTTGCTTTGTTGAAGTGGAGATTTTTTTTCTTGTTTTCCTGGGCAAAAAGGCTTGGTAGAAAAGCTTAGCATTTGTTTTGGTCTATACTGTAAAGGTTTACGTTTGTGCATATGAAGATGCATTTTGCGTTTGTTGCGCTTCTTGCTGGTGGTGTTGGAGCGGCGCCTACGACGACGGTTTCTGCGGCCACGTACGCGGGTGCGAATACAGCGGATGTGTATCCCCCTGCTAGTAGTAAGTCTACTCATGCTGGAGATTCTTTGTTCTCTGTTGCCAGCAATGGAAATGCAAAGCTGACCATGTTGTTTTGCTGCATAGCCGAGGTAAACTCTTCGCTCTTTCCTCCAGAGTCTGTGGTTGGGTTCCCCGGACGTGAGTAAATCCCCGCAACATCAACGAGTCGCCTGTTGACGACATTCATTCCAGCGACACCTACAGGAGCTGAGCCGCTTGCCATCCAAACAGCGCCGGCATATCCCTACAACGATGGCGAAGCGTTTTCATACCCGCTCATCCTACCCCAGCCGCATGGCAGCGGCTCACAGTCTCCAAACTTTGATATTGCAAAGTACTGGGGAAACTTGAGTCCATGGTACTCTGTCCGCAGCGCAGACTACGGACTCCCGGATGCGAGCCCCTTGATTCCGGATGGCTGCGAGATTACGCAGATGCACCTCCTGTACCGCCATGGAGCTAGATATCCCACCAGTGACGCAGCACCAGCCAAGTTTGCGCAGAAAGTTGTGAATGCGACCAAAACCGGGCTTGCGTTTTCGGGGGAGCTGGAGTGGCTGGCTGATTGGAGATATAAACTTGGTGCTGAGTTGCTTACGCCATCTGGACGCAGCGAGAACTTCATGCTAGGGGTCGAGTACAGGCAGCTATATGGGCACTTACTCAATAACTTTACCGAAAGTGGGAAGATTCCTGTTTTTAGGACTCAAAGCCAGGACCGCATGGTTCATACAGCTGAGAACTTTGCGGCTGGTTTCTTTGGGTATGGAACATCCTTTGTTTCCTCTAGACCCAAGGGCCTGTCTCTCTTTTTTTTGCCGTCAGGATCCAAATGGCTAACATATCCTACGTAGTGTCCCGGAATACATGAGCCAAGTTAACATTGAGATACTCGTCGAAACTCTCGGCGTCGACAACTCGGGCGCCCCTTACGAAGTCTGCAACAACTCCAATGTAGCCTCACGCGGCAGCATTGGCAGCAAGGTCGCCTCAGACTTTGCCCACGACGCCTTCAATGCCACACTCGCGCGCCTCCAATCCCAAGCCATTGGCATCAACCTCACCTCCACCGACGCAATCGCCATGCTGCAACTCTGCTCGTACGAAACGCACGCCGTGGGCTACTCTCCCTTCTGCGACCTCTTCTCCGAGCAAGATTTCATAAACTACGAGTACTACTATGATCTTTCCTTCTACTACAACAACGGCTTCGGTAGTCCAGTTGCAGCAGCCCAAGGAAAGGGCTTCTTGGATGAATTCATCGCACGCTTTACGCACACGTATCCCCAGCCAAACTCTGCGCTCAACGAGACGTTTGACAATTCGAGCACGTATTTCCCACTTGACCAGAGTATCTATGCAGATGCAACACATGAGGTTGTAGTGCTGGATACACTCACGGCGTTTAATCTTTCTGCGCTGTTCAAGGGCCCGCCGTTGAGTGGGAAGGGAAATGAGGGGAGGAGTTCGTTTGTGGCAAGCAAGGTGGTGCCATTTGCGACGCATTTCACCACACAGGTGATGGAGTGCAAGGCCAAGGTGCCGACAAAGCAGATTAGGTTTATTGTGTAAGTGGTGTTCCTCGCAGCAGCCGCTTGTGTGATTGGGAGTTGAGCTGACTGTTGATTGCTAGGAACGACGCTGTGCTTCCGATTGACGAGTCATATCCTGGATGCCCAGTTGATGCGAATGGGCTTTGCTCGTTTGATCACGTAGTAGAAGTGCTGAAGAAGAGGAGTGCGGAGATTGATTTCGAGTATGATTGCTTTGCAAACTACACGGCTGAGGCTGGGGTGGATTATAATGGGAGAGCGCCAAGATCTTAAGTTGGATATACATGGCGACAGAGGGGGTTAGTTTGTAATGCTAATCTAATAGATGTTACACTGCTCCTTTTGCCAAAGCTGAGGATTTTGCTGTCTTTCACTTTGATGTGATAGGGTCGCTGGAACGGCAGTGCAGACAGACCAGTACGATGAGCTATTCCATGGCCTCGGTGGGTAAGGTGTGACAGCGCGGGAAGTTGCCAACGAAATACGTCATCGAATGCATGCTGGCCGCACGCCCTTGCTCATCGATGAGGACTATGAAGCTTGTGTGTTCAAGCGTTGGTTGCTTACATAATGTGTGAATGCGGTACACTGGAGACAGTGTGTCTGACTCTGAGACTCGTGTTTCGGCTGCATGGGCCTGCCCTTGTCAAGCTTCCAGAAGCAGCGGGTCCATGCACATCCACCACCGAGCGCGTTGAAGCCGGGCGGCGCACGACATTTGCCTTTGCGCCTTCTATGCTTGTCTTGATTATGATGATCGGTTAACGAACAAATGCCCAATCTGCCCTCGGATCTGAATATGCGATAAACTGTCCCCCAAGCTCATCCATGCCGCCCATTGAGCACCCCCGACCCGCGCCGCCATCATGTCGACGACCAATTCCCCACGGCGGTCGAGTGAGAGTTTCGAGTTTCTATCGCCAAATCCGCCCCAGGGTGGATTCCAGTTTCCCGCGCAGCAAGAATGGGCCGGCCGGTCAGCCTCTACGGGTGGGCGCTACAAACCGCGACGTGGCTCCACGGCCTCTTCAATCCACTCGGTCGGCGGTTCACTCGATAGCGGGTTCAAGAGCAGCATGGGTGCAGTGAGGGAGCAGAATAACAATGGTGGGCAAACAACGAACACATGTGGCTCTCGATCGAAGGACGGCTAACCCTGGCTCAAGCTATCTCTACGCTGCTCACGCCGCCGATTATGCGGACTGGTATGGTCCCGCATACAACTGCCTCAGCCACCTCTGGACATCGACCGCCATCTATCAAAGACATCCCCCCCGTGACCCTGCCGAATGTACCTCACGTCGAGCCTTCCGCCTTCAACCCATACCTCTCGCAAGTAGGCAACCTGTACGAGGCATTTCAGCGTGCAAAGGCCGAAGCTGAAGCCGAATCAGTGCAGCCAGTAAGGAGAGGGTCAAAGAAGCAAGATCGCTCCGAATCTCTGGAGCGCACCCTACATACAAGCTCGCCGGCGGGTACCCCAAACCTGGGAGGGAGATCCTTTTCTCCACATGGCAGCCCGAGACTGAAGCGCCGAGCGAGCGGATCGAAGCGCGCCGTTCCCACGATTACCCCCCTTTCTACGATACCCAATATTTACTTTGACGAGAACTTCCACCTCGAAAACCCGCGAACTTTTGACGTCGTAAGCGAGCGGTCCGAGGTGGTTAGGCCGGTGCGGAATTCAATCACCGATGATTATGGCGGGAATACCTCTTTGGACATACCACAACAGCCAGGGAGAAAGGCACTGGCAACAAATGCAATTCTGCAGGAAAAGCTGTCGTGGTACATGGACACAGTCGAGGTCCATCTGATATCGGCCATATCCACGGCGTCATCATCCTTCTTTGCCGCGCTCGGCTCGCTGCGCGACCTCCAGACCGAAGCAGCGGACTCAGTTGCGCGGATAAAAGGCCTCCGGGAAGATCTGAAGAAGCTGGACGAACAGATGGCCATAGGAGGCTTGAAGGTGGTCGAGATGAAGAGACGGAGAGAAAACTTGAGAAGACTGACCGACTCGGTCGACCAGCTGCAAGCTGTGCTTTTTGGACTGTCGCGTTGTGACCAGGCCGTTGTCGACGGCAACCTGGAGAGTGCCATGACTCGGATAGAAGTTATAGAAAGACTCATAACTGGTGCGCTGGACACGAAAGATACGCAAGCTACTGCCTGGCTAGAGTCGCGCTTGCCCCCACAATTGATCGATTTACGCCATCTGAGAGCACTCGACGGCGTTTTCGATGCCGTTACTGAACTAAAGTTCCGCGTAGGACGCGGCTTCGAGGCCCACTTTGTCGACACTCTGCTCACTGATTTGCGTGAGCATGTCAAACGAGTACCGGCCCATGACACACTGGAACGATGGGTCGCCGCCTCACAAAAAGCACGCGGAAATAACCAGAAGGTCCAGATAGCTTTGCCCGCCTACATGACGACAGATGAAAAGCTACGTGCAGATCTCCGAGCTAGCTTGTATGGTCTCAGTGGAGCGCAATTCACGAACCAAGCGAGCGCAACCTTTAGGGAAGCGATAATCAAAGAGATGAAAGTTCTTATTCGCAAACACTTGCCAAGTTCGTCCGAAGACGACACTGGGTCCATGGCCTCTGTCTCCACAAGAGGTGGCCGAGGATCGAGCCAGGCGGACAAGAACTCAATCCTGGCAAGAAATCTGCGTGCCATGGATCCTGCAGATGCTGAAGCCTTCTTCGCAAACATCTTCACCGACATTAGCGAAGCCTTACGGCGACTTAGCATATTGATCAAAGTGTTGCTTGATGTGACAAGCGGTGTTGCTACGCCCCCGTCTGCGGGCGGGCTGCGGTCCCCTCTTAGAAGTCCGTACGGGAATAATATGGATGAATACATCACCAACGGCCCGCCAACTCCAAGTGCAAGCGATCTGCAGATGGAGCTTATGCAAGCTCTCGACATGTCAAGCCTCTTGGGCCAGGCTGTAGACGCGGCTCAGACGCAAATCACAAAGCTTCTCAAGGTACGCTCCGAAGCTACGACTAATCTTCCACTAGAGCGTTTCCTGCGATATTTCAACATGTGTAGGCTGTTTGCCGACGAATGTGAAGCTGTCTCAGGCCGTTCTGGTGCGGCTTTGAAGGGTGTTGTAAACACTCACATCAACGACTTTGTCACCAAGTTTGGAGACTATGAGAAGCAAGAGCTTACAAGGGCAATGGACTCTGATCGGTGGGAACCCAAGGACTTTGATGCAGAGGACACTGAAGTCTTAGCACGCTTGTTGAGGGGCATGGAGAGCGATCCGCCAAGCTGGTCAGAGACTGGTGATGTTCTCCGGAAAATCGAAGAGCCAACCACAAATGGTTCATCAGCACCGACAAACGGTAATGCGGAAGAGAAACCAAAAGAGAAGGGGAAAACGACTGTGCCCGCCATTGTCGACGAGGAAAAGTATACGATTTCGCAGTCCTCGACAACTGTCCTGCGCGGTATTGAACGCTTCGAAATCTTGGTGTCTTCCATGCCAAGCATGACCTCGGAAGTTTCCACCTCACTTTGTGAATACATCAAGCTCTTCAACTCACGACTATGTCAATTGATTCTCGGTGCCGGCGCCATGCACTCGGCTGGTCTAAAGAATATCAACACCAGACACCTCGCCATTGCCTCTCAAACCTTGTCCTTGGTCATCGCCATTTTGCCATATATCCGCGAATGCTTTCGTCGGCGCGCCGCCTCCGCTGCGAACAAGTCTTCACTCGGCGAGTTTGACAATGTGAAACGCCTACTCCACGACCAGCAGAACCAGATCCACGACAAGTTGACTGATATTCTGTCTGGTAGAGCAACAGTGCATATGCGCAGTCTCAAGAAGGTGGAATGGGACAACGACGCCGAGATCAACAAAGACGTCAGCACCAGCATGGAGACTCTGACCAAGGATACGGTAACTATGCACAAGGTCATCAACAAATACCTGAGCGACATCCAAATCCGAATGATCATGGGCCCTGTGTTTGAGAGCTACAGAGAGCAAGTGGGTAAGGTGATCAAAGAGGCGGTAGTCAAAACCCCCGGTGGGAAGGCTCGGTACGTCATTTTTACAGTGTGCGAAGATAACAAAGGATTAATACTAATGAATTTGAATAGATTACTTCGCGAAGCCAAGCTCTTTGATGCAAAACTAGGGTCCATTGACGGCGCTGGAAACGTCGGCTCTCACCTCATTGGCCTGGTGGTCAGTAAAACTGTTGCGGAGCCAAAGCCGGCACCGAAACAAGAGATTGAAACGGACAAGAGTGAGGAGAAGAACGGAACGGTCGGCACGGAGGTGGAGACGGCCAATGGCAAGGCTACATAGGGGTTTTTGCATACTAGAAGCAGGAGTGTGTTTTATTCGTCGAGCATGAGAACCTGCTTGTTCTGGGTATGGGATGGGTTATGGGTATACGGGACGACCATGTCTCCTACGCTCACCTCATGATGGCTATTTGCCTCTTTCTTTCTTGGGGGCTCGTACGACCCGCTTTTGTAATGACCGAAAGATATAACGACGGCGTTGCGTTTGGAGGCAAAGGGGAAAGGGAAAGTCCCAGGAAAGGGAAATCCAAGACGCGATGTGAGAGGGAGAGGGAGAGGGAGAGGGAGAAACAGAGAAGGAAATACCACGGGCTACTCGGCTGGGTTTTATAGAGAAAAAAGGCTTGGGGCTTTTGCAGGTAGCTAGTTAGCTAGTCAGCTAGATAGATGGCTCGTTTGTCTTTTTAATCTGTATGAAATGTGTATTATTCTAGGAACTTATGTGTGGCAATGGTGCTGCTGATGATGATGATAAGAGCAAGGAAGGGAAAGACTGCGCTTTTTTTTGTGAAGATAAACACAGTGAGAGAAAAGGAAAGTGAGCAAATACTGTGTATAATCCAAATTTGTCTGCTTAGAACTTGGCATATACGAGACTAGTCGCTGGTTAATGTTATGTGTAGGGGGGCAGTGCAATACGAGAGAGGAGAGAGTATCAACGGTAATAGAAGAAATAGTCTAGGAAAATGCATGTAGTGGTGTGCCAGTATATACCTTTGAATTTCTACCCCGTTAATGAACAAGTAATGTTATCAGTACTCATACATATGTGACGTGACCGTAGTAGGATGGCTGAAAGGTCAATGTATGAGTTTCCAGTCTGAATGGAGTGAGATAATTTTGCGCTTGCTAATTTTTTCTCTTGTCCAAGTAGCGAGTTCAACTTGTAGGTATATCAAGGATTTGAAGTGGAAAGAAAAGCGATTTCATCCATACCGTTTCACATCCAAGGATTGCAATATATATATGCATATACAATTAACTAAACTACCACACCAAGCTCATCGCCACAATCCCCGCACAAACGACCGTGCCCAGCCAGCGAGCCCTTAGACTCACAGCCGCATCTTCCTTGTCCCCTCCCTTGCCACCACCATCCCCCGTCTGCGGCGGATTCGCGTCCCCTCTGCCCGTCTGCTGCTCCCTACTCGTCACACTACCGGCCACACAAGCGGCCTCATCCAGCCCTCCATCCCTTCCCCACGCGACACCAGCGACCCGCTCCCAGAGGCCTGTAACATTGAAGAAATCGGCTGGCTGGTACCAAATCCGCGCGGTAGCGGTATCATTCAGGAACTGTGTCGGCACACCGGCGTCCTCCATGCCGGCACGGATGTTATCCTGGAAGTTGACGCTCGCGTCGAGGGTAGCAATGGGAGCGGGAAAGGGAAGAACGTCACGCCAGGCCATGGCCTGGCCGACCGAGTCGGCAAAGGCAAGCGTCATGTACGTGGACATGGCGTGCATGTAGAGGGTTGGTAGGACGAGGGTGCCCTTTGTGCCCCCGACGGCTACCATGGGGCCAAGTTGGGGACGGCCGCCGACGGCGAGGGTGCGGACGTTTGATTGCTGGGTCATGAGCTCGGTGAAGATGGAGCATGTGGAGGCGCAGATGCCGTCGGTTAGGATGATCATGTCCTCGGCGCGGAACGGGTCCTGGGTGAAGTTGCTGAGCGAGTTGTAGCCTGTGATTGTGATGCCGAGCCCTAGACGCGCGTTGCTTGTTGTGACGGGGTCGGAGAGGTTGTACTTTAGGAGCGAGGTGAAGGTGTCGTTCTGGAAGCGTTTGGGTGGATACATTGCTTTCCAGTCTGCAAAGGGTTCGAGGTCGGCGGAGAGGTAGGCGTCGTTGCTGAAGACGCTCGTGAAGAGCACGCCGTTTGTGAGGGTGAGTTCTTCGAAGCTGGATATGTTTTCGCCAAAGATCTCGCTGGCGCGGTGGCCGCGGTACCGGGATTGCGTTTGCGGGACTTGCGAAGGGAAGAATTGCAGGTACATGTCGTAGCCGGAGAGGACTTTGCCGCCTCCGTTAGTGCGGACATCGATGATGTGCTTCTCAACGCCGCGTGCTTGGGCTTGGGAGATGTATTCTTGAATCACACGCTGGAACTCCCGGGCCCCGGTTACGTCTTCCGTGTTGAATGTCTGGACGACTAACACGCCAATCGTACCCGCGCTCGTGTCGATGAAGTAGCCGGCCAATGGTACCTGGTCTGCTGAATGCGCAACAACGGGATCGGGGTAAAACACCGGCACAGAACCATACTCCTGGCCAAGTGCCCCGCTAAACTCGTGGTCTCGCGGGTTCTCCAGGTGAATTGGCGGGGCATTCACGTCTCTCTTCTTCACTCCAAGAGCGCTGGTGGTGTTGGCATGAACGTACGTCTCGTAGAAAGACTCGGCGCTATAAATGTCACTCCATGTCTCTGGCTGCAGAACGATGGCGCCGTTTCTGTAGGTATCGGTGGTTCCGTTCTCATACGTGACATTTGTACTCGCACCAGGATAGAAGCGCGGACTAGTGAAGTACCCATAGTTCTCTGCTGGCTGCATAAAGAACATGGCATTGAAGCGAGTATCCGGGTCGTGATATGCGTTCAAGTTTGCCTCGTCGTTCAGAAACTCAACAACATCTCTTCCATCGACCATGGTGACAGGCGAGGGCTCGTAAGAATTGGTGCCGTTGAAGTCTTGCATTGCCCAAATCCGAGGTACTTCGTTGCCGTCTCTCGACGCGGAGATCAACGCAAAGTTACTGCTTCGCCGCCACATGAAAGCCCCTGCATATGCCATACCATACCAAGCCAAATGTCCATCATGCGCTTTGACCATCAACGCCGCAATGTCTTCTTCAAAGTCGTACTCGTTGGTGTACTCTGGGCTTTCAACCTTTATCCTGATATCCTCCAATCCTGCCATGATGTCCACAGGTTCATTTGGCCATCCCTTTGGCGGGTCCTTCAGATAGCTCAGTGTCGATTGAAACTCAACCATCTTTTTGATCTCGTCAAGGGTAGTTGATGCATCGTTTGAGTCGAATGGCATGGACTTTAAACATGCGTATGCGAGTTCGGCATCCACAGCTGGGTACCTTTCGTCTGCTTCTGAGACGAAGGCAGCAATGTCGCCACATGCTTCGTTGGTTTTTATAGGCCCTGATACTGTGGCAATAGTGCTAGGTCTGATGTCAATGTCGTCTGCTGTTGGTGTCGGTGCTTGTGTTGGCCCCAGGTTGAGTGATGGTATTGGAGTTTCAGTGGCTGCCGAGGTTATCTGTGCAGCAACGACTCCTATGAGCACTGAAAATGCTGTAAAGGTCTTCATCGTAATGTCCGGATGTACCAAGATCGGGTCGGTAACCGTACTCGCTCGTCAAGCTCGTTCTCCCCGTCTCTTCTTCCGGCAAACTTCCTTTGCGCGTGTTCACTTTAATCCCTAATCTTCCTTCAATGTCCTCAATCTCAAACACCAAAAGGTCGCCAAACAACATGTCCGATATAAAAGCGCCTTCCCGCCATCCTTTAACCAACGCCGTTCCTGCACAGCCATCACTTCCTTTAGGACCCCCGCAGCCATAGGCGCTGCAGCCTGAAAGGCGCCTCGCCGTCGTGTACGTCTGCCATGGCTGTATTTAGAGGCTTGGCTCTTGGGGTGCGTACCTGTTGTGCGAATGAGATAAAGAAAGCTGGGGTGGAAAGTGGGGATTTGCCCAGCCCGAGCTATGCGACTACGGTTAAGCGGAGTGGGGGAGGGAGCGGCTGAAAGCATGAATCGCATCGGTGTGCCTGATCATAAATCACACATTTGATTTGATTCGGGAAACTTTGTTTCTTGGTTGGCCGTTTGAATCTTCCGGTCAACTTGCGTCGTAAAGCTTGTCTTTTCCAATTTCTGCTTCTCAAAGGACGCTGGTAGCGAACATACTGGATGTACACCCTTGCCAAGGCTTTAAGAGCGCATAGAACGGCACCTTTGAAGGAACTGGGCTGGACGCCTCAGTAGGCCTGGTCCACACAGCCTTTGTTTCCCAGCTGAGCCGGTCGGCCTGTCTCGGGCTGCGGCTGCACGCCCAAAGTGCATTGTGGGGTTGAAGTGCCGAATTTTCTGGTTAGCTCCGGTACGACTGATAGCCTCATGACATGTGACGTGTTGTAGGTACTTGTTGAAGCTCGATACTGAGTTTACTAACGTTGGCGGAGATGCTGCCCTATCCACATGTGCGAGGCGCAAGTCGGTACCTGACGTCGTGCGTAGCTCGCCCGCCTACTTCTTGATGCCCACGACGACAAGATTGCGCGGACTATATTTGTAATCAAACACGGGTTCCACCCACGCATGCTCAACCTCGTTCTGCTCCTTGAGCCACAAATATCGGTCCGTAACAACGACCGCTTCCACCACACCAGCGCTGAATGCCATCAGACTCCACATGACACTCAGTTCCTTCTTCCTTTCCGCATACTTGACTTCATAGTCCCTGATATCGTCATCCGTCAACCCATCCATCTTTCCCTTGATGAAAGCGGGGTCGACCTCGCAGAACGAGTTGTCGGCAGTAAGTTTGGCTAGCGCGGCGCGTACATAGGAAACAAAATCGCTGTAGGCGAATTTGCGCAGTGTGCCGATGGTGAGGGGTGTAGTTGTGCCGTCAGAGGAAAGACCAGGACCAAGGCCACTAGGAGGTGTCCAGTTTACCTGTGATGTGTGGCCGTTTGCAGAAACGGCGCTGCCAGTGAGACCTTGCTCATCGAGAGGGGCGGAAACGACGCCGCGGTCGAAGAAGATGCGCTGGAGCAGGGCGCGGTAGAAATGGCGGGTGAAGAAAAGGTCTGAGTCGGTAGCGCCCCAGTTGAAGGGTGCTTGGACGGCCATCATTCGAGCTGTGATGTTAAGGCGCACACCTTTGGGTTGTTCGATCATAGTGCCGCCTTCGGATGGTTTGAGAGGCGTGTGTGGTAAGGGGTAATTGGCGAGTTTCTCGGACATTGGGAAGCCGTTTGGATCAAATGCTTTGGACGTAGACTCTAGCCGTGGATGATTCGGTCGAAGCGTGGGCAGCTTGTATGTTGGTGGGCCAAGACGCTCGGTGACGAGGTTGTAACAGCAGCCTACCATTGCTACGGCGGAGATGTGAGGATTGAGTAGCATTGAACGTAGCCCATAGTGGACGAGGTTTCCACAGGAATGAAGAGAGATGACCATGGCATTCACCTCTTTGGGTTTGGAGATAGCCTTGAGATCGGTAGCTTCCGCGACTACAGCTTCGGCCGAGGATACAACTTCCTCTGGCACATTTGAGCTGTCAAGCACTTGGTCAATGACTGGTGTGAGATCGCCGCCTTTGATAACATGCTCAACATATTGAACACTGCCATAGCCGTCGTTGTATATCTGAAGTGTCGAGGTCTTGGTTGACTGGCCTGCATCTGCAGTCTCATTGACATTTGATGGGGACGCTTGTTGTGAATCAAGTGTACAACCATTGTCGTCACACGTTACACCGTTCTGGGGTGCCGGGTGAGTTGTGGTTGAATCTGGCGTTACTTTGCTGTCAGCCATCGTTTCAGAGGGCTCATCAGACGCGTTGATGACAGGCTTGTTGCCTTTCTTTAGTTTTCCAATCTTGGCGCGATACTCTTTCTTGTTCCGCATCACGATTGGCTTTGCAACCAGCTTGGCTAAAATATCCATGTTCTTTGCTCCATCGATATTGTGTTGTTTGCTTTCTACAGCGACGATGTGCTTGGAGTAGGGAGAAGCAGCAAGCGCACGTCCAAGATAGTTCTGGCCTGAACCGAAATCCACAAGATGGGTTATGGGCTTCCTGTCAGACTCTGCTATCTCTGAGGTGAGCCTATCGATGTAGCGCGCAAAGTTGTCAACTTCATGCACTTTCTTGACCTTCATGCCCATGGCTATGTGGCGTGGTAGTGCAGTCTTCTGGGGTTCAAGAGCTGAGTTGGGGGGAGGAAAGTCGCGCCCTAGCAGATGCTTTCGCACGGTTTTGATGTACTGTAGCAGCTCCTCGGGCGGTGCAGGACCATCCCGCCAAACCCCATTATCATTGTCCAACTGGGCGAGATCTTCTCTCATCAGTAGGTCCAAGATGTCCATGATATCCCTCGTCTTGAACCATTCTCTCCATGACTGAGGCAGAATATGCGAGTAGAGATCAGGGGACCTAGTGTAGAAGTCGAGGATATGCACACCACCACAGAGCGTCTGGAGAAGCCATGAGGAAGTTGACAAGTTCAGCAATGACTCGATGTACTCGTCGGTATTTGTAAAATCCGGGGGGAGGGGCAGGGGCGTATCCGGGCCCATTGTTTCATCCAAATCCTCTTGATTCTCTTTCGCACCGGGTGAGGTTTGTCCGTATTTGGATTCTTGAGGATTGTCGCGCCATCAGGTAGACATGGTGGTGTTTGTGAGTTGCCGTGGTCAATTTTCTTGGGAACGTGGGCCCGTGCCGAGGCCTCGGTGTTGGGGCGCGTCATACCGGCCGGTACAGTAGCGAGCACTCGACAATCGACCAGGACAAAACATCGCCTCACGCCTCAACACGCTGTTCTGGGTCACAACTAGGATTACTAGTAAATTCCTTGTCGCGTAGTTCAAGATGATGTCAGGGCAAAACGATGAGGATCCATTCCTCCAGGTTCAAGCGTAAGACGGCTTGCTCCTCTCCAAGTCTAGGCAGCTTCATTAACTTGCTATAGAGACGTACTGTCTGCCCTCAACACTGCAAGGCCCCTATTTAAATCCTATTTACGTATCCGCTCCTCAGCCTCTTCAGCCAACAGCCCCGAGCTCCGAGAAGCGCGTAGCGAGCTGGAGCAGACGCTCCAGGACCTCAGCCAGGATCTCGAGGACCTTGTAGAGAGCGTCAAGGCAGTCGAACATGACCCCTATCGCTTTGGGCTGGAGATTGACGAGGTCGAGCGACGGAGAAGACTGGTCAAGGAGGTTGGCTATGAAATCGAGAACATGCGCGAGGAGCTACAGCAGACAGTCGAGCATGCGAAGAACAAGGGCAAGAGCGCCGCGAACGGCGACATGCTGCCCGACCCAGACTCTTTCGAGGAAGAGGACAATTACGCGGCATTCGAGCAGGAGCGACAGATGGAGCTGATGCACGAGCAGGACGAGGCTCTAGATGGCGTCTTCCGTACCGTAGGCAACCTGCGACAGCAAGCTGATGATATGGGTCGCGAGCTCGAAGAACAAGGTGAACTGCTCAACGACGTGGATACGATAGCAGACCGGGTCGGCGGCAAGCTCCAGACGGGGCTGAAGAAGGTCGGTTGGGTCATCAAACAGAACGAAGGTGCGTTAGCTGAAACACGTGTCACATGCCTTGCTGACTGTTTCCATTGTAGACTCATGGTCCAGTTGCTGCATTGGTGTGCTCATATTCGTCTTAATCCTGCTCCTCGTCCTACTTCTCATTCTCTGAACGCGCAATGCCTGCATCGCAAAACCTTAGACTCTGCCGGATGCAAGCCCTCCCGCATGTGCAGATGCCGAGCCGCCAATGACGGAAAACATATCTCCCAACTTGGTGCCAGTTCACTTCACTACCAGAAGACAGCCTCGAGATGTAGGGCCATCGGCTTGTTGATATCGTCTCATTGGATCTGAAGTTTTTGGAACTGATCGTTGCTATATTCGCAATCGCATACGTATGACGGAGTCGCTGTCGCAACCCCTGCCTGATCCCGTTCCTGTAGCGTGGTTCACGTTGCCGGCGCTATCCCGACTCGGGCAATCTGCAGCTCCAAGGTAATCCATCTATCCTTGGATACGTGCATATTAGCATTATCCATGGTCAGAACGTCTCACTGCAACTGCTCACCTCCAGTCAACCAGGACTGCGGTGCATCACGATCCCAATATGTAGTTTTCAACATGATTATGGTGCAACCGAGCAATGTCGACATGGTACGGGGCTGTTGGGCGTATGTTGGGTGTGTTGACACCGACGAGGACCCACTGGTTCCCTCATCGACAGCATTCCCGACGTCTCATCGTCGCACAGAGCTTTCACAATTAGAAACATGTATTGAAGAGGCTCTGGAATGCACCCTGCAACTATGGAGCACGATGGTAGCGTTGCTTCTGAGACGCGTCTCGTATGACATGTCCAGCTTCCTCCAACACGTTTACGAAAATCATACATGCACTGGCCATCACTTGTCTGATTTTTTTGCTTTCTTGTCACTTGCTGCCGAGTCACACTCGTTGATATTCATTTGATGTTTTGCTATAGACACGGTCTTTACCTCGCGCGTATATACTGTCTCCCACTGGATGGCTGGATCAGACACCAGCAGTAGCGAAGCTCGACAGCCGCTCAACCTCAAAATAAACAAAACAATTCCACGCCGAAAAGTGACTTTGGTTACCATTACAGTCCTTTTAAATATACTCACTTGGAGTGCCCTCATCAGCCTCATCGCTTCTATTGTTCAGACCGCATCTGATCTTACGGATACGACGAGCATTGCGCCAGTTGTTTTGACCTCAACATCGGTACGTCTGCATGGATCCTTCAGTATAAACAACGATGACTAAGAAATTCAGGCTCTAGCAACATTAACATATATTATTCTCCACACAGTCTTCTCCTTCAGGCAGAAGACATGGGAACGACGACAAATCACGTCAGCCGTCGACAGGACCTTCTATTTTGCCATTCGTATTGCAGCATCATTGTGTGTACTTTGGATGCTTACGTCTGGGTGGAACATGATTCTTGTCGCGAGGAGGCCTATTTGCTTGCAGAAAGCGCCTGGGCTACAAAGTTGGGAATATGGCACAACCTGCCAGATGAGCCGTGTTAGCATAGCTTTCGCTGCAATTGCACTGTCAGTAACGCGTTTGTGTTTTGAGGGGCTGTTACTGACAAAAGTACCAGCGCCGCATCGTGTGCTCTTTTTGGCATGCTTGCTATTGTCAGTCGGCCCTTTGAGGCCCATTTGTTCAAACATGGCTACCAACAGTCTGTTGATTCTGATTCTACCCCGTCTATATCCCGCACGAATACTACATTGCCACCAATGTCTGGAAGCTTGGAGAAACACGAGCGTGGTCGGGGTCGACGGCGGTCCACTTCGATAGAAAGTGACAACTCCTCAAATACCAACGTATCCTCGATACATCGGAGTACCAGCGCACCGCGTATGTTTTATCACTCGAGAACCTCTAGCTCCTTATCACGAACCCCACGCTTCTCAGGTCTAGACAGAACCCCAATCTTTGGACAGCCGTCGGTACAAGCGCAATACGCACCCTCTACATGGCGTGCCATCCATCCTGCAGCGTCAACAATGCTTGTATCACGCTCGTATCCTCAGTTGCCTAGCGCTTCTATGTCTCACCAGAGCCTGTATTCGCGCTCCTCGATATCGCTTACTCGCCCCAGTCGCCTTAGTTATGCGTCGCCACCTGGAACCTCAAGCTCGAGCGGGTCTAGCCGTCCAGACAGTCGTGATGAGATTTCTTCTGTGAAAATCGACGCCGAAGGAAGGGCGTCTGCTAGTGAGATTGCATTTGCTCTCGTAAATGGAACAGAGATACCGGGCTCATTACGCCCCAAGAACCAGACCGGACACTCGCGCACAGTTAGTGCGCCAAACACTACTGGCGGTGCTCCTCAACCATACCACTTAGGCCGCATGGCTAAGGGCTGGAAACCACAGCTTGTCGATATAGGCCCTTCTAAAACTCGTGTGCGTGCAGCAAAGCATTTGGAGCTCGCTCGTAGCTCATCAACGGGCTTTCTCGATCGTTTCAGTCCTGACAGTAGCCCCGATGCTAGCCCCAACAACGACATCAGACGGCCATACCAACCTTTTGGAAATGAGTCCGGCACGAGGAACGCTATCCAAGCACCGCCGAAAGTCCGAGAGTTGAAATCTGCGAGGAGACTTCATTCGAGAATCTCCAGTGCTCCTACACCTGCAGAAGCTGCACAATATATGGTTATGCAGATGCCTGAAGATCTCCAGACATATCATACCAGGTCGAAGAGCGCTGATGCAGGGCTCATGTTGAGACTTCCATTCGAAGCAATCAAGAATAAGCCGCTGCCGAGAATTGCCATCCTATAGGACGAAAGTTGAGGCTCCTCAATTTATTCATCCACCTGATTCGGGATTCATCCATCTGTTTAAGATCCGATTCGGGATTCGGGAGTTTTATAAGTGCATCATCCGTCTTCGGCATGCATGAGATTTGATTACCCCAAAAGCATACGAAAAGAATATTCAACGTATCGAGCAGGGAATACACACTTTACACCGTCAGTTCTGTCACTCCATCTCAACCAACACACAGCTAACTAGCAGTAGAACCACAATTTCCTCTGCTCAATGAACTTCAACCCGGGAGAAGACACTAAAACCGGGCCGTCTGTGCATGCACATCCCGTCCCCCCAAAACAGCCCACGTTGCTGATGGAGTCCTGTTGGACCGCCGTGGGGGTCAGCAGCGCCACCCGTCAGCTTACAGCAAACGACAGATGACTTTCCATGGTGGCGGTAGCAAATCCTACTGGCCAACCTGCTTCGACGTAAGCAAGCATTTATCAATAATGGCTTCTCTTGGCACCACTCGATGCGAATTACGCACCAAAAACTCTGCTGTCCATATGCATGTTTTTTGTAAGCCGTGGCAACAGTCAAACTCCGTTGGCATCTCATCTCAGATCCTAGGCTTGCATATGCTGCTCGTGGCTTGCAGAGCCTGCTACGGTGGTAGCCTGCAAGCAGGCAGATACTGGGCGTGTGTGTATATGGGCGCACGAGACGATGGCACGAGATGGGGTTCCATTGTGCATAGGCGGAGAGGGCTCACGTCATTTCTCACAAACGGGGTTTTCCCTGTTTACCATTCAAATCGCCATGATGCACACGGGATCTGTAAGCTTCGGCTTGATGCCAATGTGGGGATGCTGGGGCGGTGGCGCGTAGTGTGTTATTAACAGAATGAGCTAGAACACGGGGAGCATAGGCGGTGTGAGAAGATTTGTTGAGGTCAGAAGGCGCTTTTGTGGCTATGAGATGACAATTTCATCCCATGTTATGTATGTGTGTGTATGTAGAGTTGTATGAGGAAATATGAGAGTCAAGATCCAGACAAGGATCTTTCAAATCAATCAGAAGGAAAATAGCTAGTTACTAGTAAAGTCAGTAACACGGTCATGTATCGCAGACCAAGATAGCGAAAAAAAAAAAGTCAGCCGATGTTACATATACCCATGCATTGCATCACATCACCCTTATGGCATTCTCTTTGCCAATTGTCTTGACCGCACGTATACAAGGTTTATAGGGAAAGCCCAAATACGAAAAAGTATGTTTGGCAACGTGGCGTATACTCGCTTATACTGACAGGGTAAACAATAAATGCCTCCCAGAGAGAGAAAGAAGTGAGAATGTTTACGTAAAAGCTTGGAAGAGAGAGCATAGCATTGACGATTGAGGCGTATAGAGGGCTTATACGGGAGAGGTCATTATTATGGGTAGAAGAGAGGGGAGGGAAGGGGTTCGTTAGTGGATAATAGTGGGATGTGTTTTTTTTTACATTGGATTGAGAGCGGATACTGATATATACACACACACACACACACAAGAAAGACAGAGGAGTTGTAGATTCTACGAACAAGCCATGCTAATGTATAATGAGAAATGGCAATGTAGAAGGCAGATACACAAAAGCTAAATATTACATGGTTGGCTGGATACGGAAGCATGGACGAAAGTTGTGGGGCGTCTTACACCTAGGATACCCATACCCCGGTAAAGACGAACCCAGATCGATCAGCACAACGTGGAACAAATGAATCGTAGAAAAAAATTCGGGTAAAAGCGGGGTGCCCGTAGGGCATGCATGCATTCTCACTCACGTGGAAGAAGAAGAAAAAAAACGTAAAACACTTGCATACATACGCAAACGTGCAGATGTATTCGATCTGGACATGTGTCAGGCATGATCTGATCTGCAAGCCACGAGATCTTGTTTTCTCTTTTTTTGGGTGAGCTTACGTCTAGCAGGTCTGGGTTCATCTTAGGCAAGGCACACTTGCCAGATACGTCAGAGATTACGAGACGGGGAAACGCACAACACAACCGCTTCCCACTGCGAGACGAGCATAAAGGGCGTTTTGTCCACATTATCGTCATCTCAGCTATCATCTTCGGGGGGTGAATCCACTCAAAGGTCTGGACGAAAGCGCGTTTGCCAATGAATTGATGCTGTTATGTCATATTATCTTCTGGGGTTGAAGCTTGGCTGCCTAGGTGAATTCCAAAAGGCGCGCGAGCTGACCTCAGCGGGTATTGGCAGACGATAGAAGGAAGAGGGAAGTCATGTGGGCGTTCGATGACTGAACAGGCGTGGAGTACGCCACCAACTGTGTGATGGCGGCGGAGGGAGCTTGGTGTAGTTGGTGGAAGAGGATGTGGTAGGTAATGAAGTGGTTAGGTAATGGAGAAGACTTTGATGATGGCTTGGGTGACAGGGGAGCAACACGCCTGATATCAAGGAAGAAGTGTATAAATTCACACCTACCATGCCCTCCCTTCCATCCATTCTATCAACACATTCCAACCCAACACTTCATCCCCAACCCAAAACAAACCACCCAAACAACATCCAAAATGCAGCCCTTCACCCTCACCACCCTCCTCGCCACCGCCCTGCTCTCCCTCTCCTCCTCCGCCTCCCCTCTCTCCGCCGAAAAACGCCAGGTCCCTGTCGGCGCTCCCCGCGTCTACGCCCGCTTCTACGGCGACGGCGGCTGCAGCACTGAATGGCTGGAAGACACTGTTTTCCTGCAATCAGGAACACCTGGACTGGCCGGATGCCAGGATCTGACTGTTGGACCATTTGCTAGCACGTACTTTTACGAGAACAACTTCAATGCTACCGGTACGTCTAATCTTTCCCCCCTCCGCGTTGATAAGGAGTCGAAGGGCGAGAGAAACTGGGAATCGGGAACACAAAGGGGCATGTACTGATGATGTGACAAAAACAACAGTCCGGTTCTTCAACCTCCCTTGCTCGCAACTCACTTCCGTCAACTCTGGAAACCACATCGATATTGCGCCGGGCCAAGCTCCTGGGTGTCAGGCGTTGGCTATTAGGTCGTGGGTTACCTTGTAAGGTAATCAGCTCTTTTGAATAGCTCGGGTACACATACTCTCAGTAACCCTTTTCTCTAAGCCTTGTGGCTTAGAGGGGAAACGGGGAATCATGGGATATAATGTATGTGGTAAAGAAAGTGGAAAGTGGCAAGGTGCAGTAAATCGGGTCCAACACTCCGTTTTTTACCGTCACGGGTGTTTTTTTCCTTTTCTTGGTAGTACAAGTCGCTCCTTTGACAAAGAATTTAAAGATGTTTGGGGTCGCCCCCGCCCTGCGTAGTCGGAAGTCGTCCGAGTATTTTTTTCTTCTTCTCCCAACTCGTGCACTTGATTGCGTGATATATTAACAATCATCTGCGCGTCTTGTATGAATGGACAAACAGAGCGTTACTTGCGATGCAGCAAGCAAGGCGATGGCAGATATCATCACCTGATTCCACAACAGAGAAGAAAAGAGGTATCCGAACTCATTCCCATCGCCCTCTACAATAACGACGCCCATAGTCTCGTCTCAAGTATATCAAACCTCATTCATGATTTTGGAGTAGGCCATGAAGTTATTTCTCGCTTAGAAAGGAGGAAAAAAAAATACGACTTTCTCATGTGCAAACTCGCCCGCCTGACACGCAGGGATACCTATACAGACTCGGTGAAGTTTTCCCCCATCCCATATGCCACAATCCAAAAAGGAGGAGGAGAAGGAAAAAAGCCGCGAGTATCGAAAACAAGCAATCTATTCTCTCTCTTTTTTCCCCCGTCTTCCTGGGTTCACATCGCAAATAAGTTGCAGGGATTCCCGTCCGCGAGCAAGCCATCAGGTCCAACTCCAAGACCAAAAGGAAAAGGTGGGGAGGGGGAGGGCGCTTATACGGATAAACAAACAATTGTGCGTTCCCCTGTCGGCGACTTGGCAAACATTCGGGCTACTCGTGGTAGACTTGTGATACAAAAGTTGATAATATCATCATGCCTGGGCAAAAGCATTTCTCTTCTTCCCCTTCTTACACCTTACAGCTTACGATTCTACGGCTAGACCTTGCGATAAACACAGATTAACAAAGAAAAATACAGGCTTTCAAGACGTAAAAAGGGTGTGTGTGAGAATTAGCACCAGTGCTGTGGGGGTTCATGATACAACGACCTGGCGATGGCTAGGACTAAGTTGGCACTACTTCTTCGCTGGACTACAGCGTGGTAAAGAAAGTAAAAGCCGCCCTTGGAGCAACGAGACGGTGGTTAGATGTAATACGGCGTCTTTGGAGTTTTGGTTCTTCATACGAAGAGTACGGTTACGGTTACGGTTACTACGACTCTCTCTCTCTCTCTCTCTTTTTCTCTGTGCAGAATTTGAAGATACATAACATGTTCAAGGAACCCACGGGGCCGGAATTGGATCCTAAACCTAGAAGCGGACTGTGTCTGAGCCGGGTTTTGTAAGGCTGTGGGGGCGGGGGGCTATATTAAGCATAGCTAAGAAGCAGAATAGAGAGACTAGATGACAAGGATAGGAGGAGGAGGGAGAGAGAGAGAGAGTAAGAGGAGGAACTAGAAGCTATTGGGCGTTATTTTGGGGGTTAGCTACAACACAAAAGAGGATAATTACCAGGTAATATATAACTTGATTTGCTTTTCTCGTAGAGACTACAGAGATGAACTAAAAAAGAGTGGGTTTGATCTATCTATCATGTACCTGAGCTGATCGAAGGATGAGAGGAACTAGGGCTTGAAAACACACTCCCAAAGAACATCAAGGTGAGTTGTATAGATATTAGTATTATGTAGCAAATCCAGTCATGTATATAATCTTCTCTTCGTCTTTTTGCTCAGTCTCCCGCCCCTGTGTAATCACACAGTCATTCGTACCCATCTCCTTCACAGCAACTCACGCCCACCTCAAAACAGCGCATCATCTCCAAAGGCCTTGGCATACATACCGAGCGCCTTTATCGGAAAGATGAACTTGTAGTTTGGATAAGAAATCATACTACCACACACACAACATACGTTAGCACATTTTCCCCAAATCACATCATAATATAAACATCACAACTTACCAAGACTTATTAAACACCCCCTCAATCGCCTCCTGCAGCCACTCTCCATTCTTCTGTTGTCTCTCCATGATCAGCCTAACCGCCTTCTGCAGCGGCGCCTTTTCGGGATATCCACCCTCAATCAAGGCAATAATCACCCACGCAGTCTGCACAACTTGGCTCTTCGGGTGCTGATTCCAAACACCCTGTTCGCAACTCTTATACGTCTCACCCCAGCCGCCATCTTCCATCTGGCGGTCGAGGAAGAACTGACAGGCGCGGCGGACACGCTCGCTATTGTTGTATTGCTCGCCAGAGCACTTGAGCGACTCGAGAGCAAACATGCCGGCGTAGGTGAAACAGATGCCCCAGCTACCGTACCAGGAGCCGTCTGGGCGCTGCGAGTTGCGAATGTAGGCTACGGCGCGGTCCCGGAAGGCGGTAATTTCTTGGGTGCGATAGGTGGGGAAGTGGGTTTGGAACATGTGGAGAGCGGTTACGACGGCGGTGGTGCATTCGGGGTAGTCGTATTCAATCATGATTCTGCCAAAGACTTCGGCGGCGTTGAGGTGCTCTAGCAACTCGCTGCCGCGCGTGGGCTCGTAGCTGGCGACGCCGCCGGATGCGTTTTGCATGGTGAGGAGCACGTCAATGGCTTGTTTCATGCGGCTGGCGTTGACGAGCTCGGGGTACTCATTTCTATTTTGCAGGATGAGAATGCTCTTGAGGGCTTCGGACGTGCAGTCGCTGACTGTGTAGCCTTGTTTGCGTGTGCTGAAACCCCAGGCACCTTTGCGTTGTTGGCGATAGCATGCATGCTGATCTCTACTCTCCTCAAGTATTTGCTGGTCTTCCAGAAACTCGAGGACTTTGGTAAGCATCGGTGCCCACTTCTTATCTTTGGAGAAACCGCAGGACTCTACGGCCTGGGCGACAAACGCAGTGTCCCATGTTTGCACTCCATTTGTCCCGTTCATGAGCATGCCCTCGTCCTTGACCCACAAGAACTCTGGAAGCGTCTTGAGATGCTCCTTGAACGCGTGGCAGTTGGGGCCGTCTCTAATATACGCACACAAGGTGTTCATGGGTCCGTTAACCGGGCCCAGATTTGCATAGTCGGTATTCGCATCCTCGGCTTCGATAAGCCACCATACATGCTCTTCGGCGCGTTTCACCATCCAATTAGGTCGAAGGTAGGGAATCCAAACAGCGACCACGAACCAAAACAGAAACTCGAGGTACCATGTCTTTGGATGGTAGTTATCTGTGTCGGCTATTGTGTTCCGCCGAGAGTCAAAGTTGATTGTCTCGTACGGTTCCATCAACAGCTCTGCACGTAGCTGGCGCGTCAAGTCATTCAATGGGTATGACCATTTCCTCGAGTAGATGAACGACATGGGCAAAAACACCTGTCGCATGTGTATCCACCACCGCCAAGGAGCGATAGGGACCCAATCTGGAAGCAGCCACAACTCAGGCGGACAAGGATTGACGACATCCCAATGTGTCACACCCAGTACGCTCAGCCAGAACTTTGCCCAGTGCGGTGCGTTCAACGCACCACCCAGTTTCCAAAGCGTCTTACGTGCCTTGATCATTCTCGGGTCTTCTGCGTCCGCGCCCAGCAACCTGAGTACAGTGTAGTTCATGGCCGTCCCGAATACGGTACTCTCCCCCTCAATGTGTAACCCCCACCCACCATCTTCAGGATGGGCTCGCGCAAAAAGGTAGTTTTTGATCTCGATCGCATGCGAAGCCGGCACCGGTGTCTCGGTGACGTACCAGGTGATGACGAGGCCCGGCAGGAGAAACATAGGGCCTCCATATTCGCAACCCCAGTTTCCAGGAGGAAGTTGGAGTTGGGAGAAGAAGGAGAGACCATTGGCGGCAGCTTCGAGGGGCGTCTTTGCGGGCTTGAGATCTGGCTGTGCCTGAATTATTCAATGTCAGTCTCACGTCAGTCCAGGGGGTGGGGGGGATGCACAACTATGGGAAGCTTAATCGAGCGAGGCGCAAACATACCGTATCAAGGCCCAAAAAATACTTGTCCGCTGTGCTTTGCGGCCACGCCTTGATATCCTCGTCGCTGGTCAGGTAATGCCATGTTTGACATCCGCGGTCGTCCTTTAGCCTCCATCGCGAGTAGTCCGTCTTCTCATGTCCCTCCTTGCTCTTGACCACTCCAACGGCGTCGTTTATTATCTTCTGGCTCACGCCGCGCTTTGTGACTCCGTTAGTTGTGCCATTGGTGTGCGGCATCGTGTATATTTCGTTCATCAGACTCGGTTATCGTCTTGGGCTCATTTCAAGGTCATGGAGAAGTTGTGGTAGGACAGTTGTATACTTTTGTTGCGGTGAAGTGCCCTGAATCGCCGATCTTGGCAGCGACGCGTGAACTACAGGCGCGACAGCGGTAACTATTGGACAAGACTACAATCAACTTCCCGTGGCAGCGTACCTATGGAATTCTATTCAGACTTGTGCAAGTCGAATTCGCATTCAGTAGTTCAACACGTGCAAGTCAGTGCTATGCAGAAGCTTTCGTTTAAGGGCCCCAAAAGTCTATAAGCCCCCGAATTTCAACCTCGGACTAAATCCGCGTAAACCTCCATCCTTACAGCGTCATACAACTATGCGATGATGTATTCCATCGCCCCCTTGATCCATGCCCACTCTTCGTCTCGGCGCTCCCGGTCACCAGACCCTCTCTCTCGTCAAAACTTCCTCGCCACATTACAGACGCCGAGCTTCGCCCTTGCTTGGCAGGCACTCCCGCCACTGGCGACAAATCATATCCATCTCGGCTCAGGGCACACTGCATAGCCGCCCCCTTTCTGCTTCAAGACAATGAGCGCACCTGCGCACAGTGCACCCTCGTTTGCAGGACGGAGATGACGGAAATGCAAAGATCCGACGCCGGGTATCTTCAATGGTGGAGACGACGATGATCAGAGACGCAATGATTAGTCAGCGCATAGACTTTCGGTAGGATTAATGCTTGTGTATTTGCATTACGCCGCGTAATCGTGGGATCGAGTCTATACAGAATGAGACGATGTGTGTGTGTGTGTGTGTGTGTACTCAATCAGAGCAGAACAAAAAGCCACCAGGGCGTGCATATCGCATTGCCCACGCGCACTCAAGTTGAGGAAAAGACTTTGCTGATCCAAAATAAATGCGCAAAGCTCGTGATTCCCAGAGACGAGATTGTCTCTAGATAGACGCTGCATAAAAAGTAAACAAGGCCATGCAATGCCAAACAAAAGACCGCTCATGTGCTGAAGGAATTGAGAAAGAAGAAAAAAGAGAGAAAAAAAGAAGAAAAAGATAATCGGATTTTGCCGAAGAGCGCTGGCGCCCGTCACATGACCAAAGAAAAGGTCTTCGTCTCGTGTACTTTGTGCGAACGTTGTAGTAGTAGTAGTAAAAATCGTTGTTTCGGGTATCGCAGAAGAAAAAAGTAACCATCCTCTCTCTCTCTCAACAAGCAACCCGCGGCTCCCCATGGTCATTCCTAGTCACTAAGGTCAGGATTCGCAACAAAGAGGCGCGTTCCCATGGTCATAGTTCTCTCGTCTACACTTCCTCTCCTCACCAGATCATCTTTGCTGCCCTTGTGTTCTGTTACGGGCGGCTTCAGCATACCTGGGGCGGGCATCTGACCCACTTCGCCAAAGTTTCTTTCCCCACTACTTCCACTACCGCTGCTGAGATTTGTTTTTGTCTTGTGGAAGTAGCTATTGTCGTTGGGAGCATTGACGTCGTACTCGGCTGGTGAAGGTGTGGGCTCCTCTTTGAGATCGGCGAGCTCGCCGTCAGAATGTTGCGGTGGTGTGCTGTTGGAAGATATACGGCCGGCCGGGTTGGCGTACGACATGCGACGTCCGGAGCCCACGGAGCTGCGGCCTGAGCCGGTACGGTGGTGGTACTGGCCTCCGTTCTTGACTGAGCCCGCGTCTTCGTCGTCGCCCTCGTCGACTTCCGAGGCACTCAGACGCATGGGCACACCCGAGCCAGCATACGTCACTGGTGCGTATAGTGACGCTTTAGGCAGGCCGTGGTGACGGCCAATCTTGGATCGCACGCCGCCAGCCATGCTGGACCCTCCCGAAGCACTCCGTGGGGGAACGTGGTGTGGCCCGCCTGCGACCTCCATGTTTGCGCGCATCTTGGCCTGTCGTTGCTGTGCGAGCATGCGTGGGTCTTCGTACTGGGCGCGGTCACACCAGACTGTGGCCTTTTGTTTCCGCATTAGGGCAACGTACGAGGTGGGCGAGTTGCCACCGGAACGCGTGGACGAGGAGCGGCGGAGGGTGCCGCTGTTGGAGCGGTTGGGTGTGCCCGTCGTCGAGCTGGTCGACGACGTGGGCGTACGGCGGAGGCCCGTCTGGTACTGGGTTGGGTACTGCGAATTCATGCTGGCGGCTGTCGTGGGCGATTGCACGGGAAAGACGCCTGAGCTGGTGGTGCGGGTCCGCGAGTGGCCTGGCTGGATTGTGTCGTAGACTTGGTGAGGCGGGGGCCGCACTGCGATGCCGGGGTTTGCTATGGGCTTGCGGCGAAGCGGAACAGCCCCGTAGGTGGGCTGCTGTGGTGGTTGCGCGACGATGGCCTGCATCTTGGAGTGGTGAATTGATTGCCTGGGTGGACAGCCCTGGCTGACACTAAGCAGTTGCTCCCTCGCTTCACTGGCAGCAGACGGCGTGAAACACGGATCGGCGCCCTGACGTCAAGGCGAACTGTGTGGTTGGTAAAACAAGCAACTATTGTTGAATGAGTGCGCCCTGGGTAGCCGTCAAGCACGCGGCAGAGAGGAGCCGGAGTTTATGTAGATGAATGGCAATATGGCGGGTGTGCTTGGCTTGGCGCCCCGCTTGCGTCGATGTCGCTGCAGCCCTGCAGTGCCAATGCACCGACTTCCCACTGCTTCCGGCAGTCGGCTGAGGTGAGGTGAGGTGAGGTGCGGCGCGGCAATGGCAAATCAATTCGCGATGCTGGCCGTGCTGGTGATATTTGGCCGGCGGGAGTGGGTGGCTTTGTCGAGCCCCGCGGGAGAGTTGGAGGGCACGAGTGGGCGAGGTTAGCGACAGGGAACCAAGATGGCGGGCGGTCGTCCGGGTAGTGTGGGCAATTCTTTGGCCGGCAGCAGGGAGAGCGAGGATACGGACGCTGGTTCTAAAGAAAGCCGTCAGCACATGGCGAACACGAGCCATTTCAGTGTTTGAGCAGGCCGGCAGACGCCAGCTAATGCTTGCAACAAAGCAGCGTAGCGCATGGGCACAGCGTGGGAACCAGCTTACTTACAGACAGTACAGACAGGGTAACTCGACTCGGACTGGGCCGTCGCTAGGCTGGCAGATGGTGCGGGAGGAGCAAAAAAGGCAAAAGGCAAAAGGGCAGTTGGCGTTGGCGTTGGCGTTGGCGCAGCTCTGCACAATATACTGCACAGCAATGTGTGGATTGAGGCGGCCGCAACGAGGAAGACGCCGTGTCTTGTATCTTGGCCGCCGTCCGTCACAGCCGTCGACAGGCCCATGGCGCTAGAAAGGCGTGAGCCGACACTTGGGAACCACTTCTCCACCCCCCAAAAACCGTCAATGACGAAAGGCCCACGTCTGGCTGCTCCGCCCGTGGCGTGCTCGGACTCGCCTTGGTTGCACGGCCATAGCAGCGCTGTGATAACGCCACAAAAACCGGAATCCAGCTGGTTGTATACATCGACTGCCCTCATAACTGACGGCTCACGACGCTGCCTTTGGGCCCTGTCGGCCGATTCACCCTGGCACATGGCCAACATGGTCAAATTCCCATTTTCTGCATGCGCACACTCGCTATCGAATCATGGCTAAACGTGGTGGCTCGAGCAGTTTGCGGGCGCGGCTGGCATTTGCATCATGGCCTTTTTGGTTGCATTCGCCTGCCTACTCAAACATTACTTTGCTTTGCGAGTGCTACACTACTGAACAATACCCGTGACGACCTGCTGACTGACCTGCCCGCCATGTTTCATCCCCCCCAGGCCGGGCCTCGTCAATACGAAGCCATGACCTCAAGCGACGTCAAACGCCTCATCACACCAACCGTGGTACCACCATCAACACCGGCTCCATGACTGCCATGCCTCAGCCCGGCACCCATCTACTACCAGGATTCCACCAAGGCCCCAGCACTAGCCTGAGGCAAATCATCACGTTTCACTCGCAACGCCTCCCGGACTTCCCTAACGTACTGTGACGAACGGCCTGCTTGAGCCTCTCACTGCCTTTGCCGACAAGGTCTTAGTGGGGTTGCTATGCATTGTCGATGCACCACCAGCCGTTCCCCGCTCTCTAGCACCGCTCACTCGCCCAACCATCCACCACCAGCCGAACCACCTCGAGATCGCAATCTCTGCTGCTAGAAACATCCAAACCAAAAAAAATCTGTTGAGCCTCCGCATCCTCACACCACGCGCGGTTATTTTTTGCCCTCAAACACCCGCCTCGGTCATGGCCGAATCTTCTAGCACGACCATAGTGGCCCCCCCCTCAGCCACCTCCTGATCATCAATATATCACCTGCGTTTCCGATCAAACGTCGATATAAGTAGATTTTAGGTGGAGATACGAGGCACGCTGCAATGTATTTCTGGAAATTCTTTGGATGCAACACAGATCGTACGTTGCGCACCAGGCGGAGATGCACCTGTGGCGTCGCATCCCAGAGCGACATCGCGCCGCCAGCCCGGCGAGCGAAGAGGACCCTGAAAAGCCGAGTGAGGGCTTATTTTTTTTTTACACAACAATACGGCAGATCATTGCTACATGTGCCGGCGGCTTTTTGTAACCCCGCGTTCGATGTTTCTTCGGCTTGGAGCGAATGACCTATACGAGGCTGCTGCACGTAAGCCCTTATCGTATCGTATTGCTTTCAGCTTCAATGAGCCTTTGAAGATTGATAAGAACATGGCGGTCGCTGCTCCTACAGGTTCGTGCTAACATACCCTTACCAAGCAACGCCAACTCGAGCCGGCATTGGCCTGCCTTTGCCCGTGACTAGTCGTCGTCGGCCTGCTCACGTCCACACCACACACCAGCTGGGGAGCAAATTCCTCACTCAGCCAAACAGGTCCCACCCGCTCGGATAGAGGGCTGTCGCACAACGTCTGCAGATCTCTCGCGTCTGCATGTCAGATCGTACACCATCTTTCCTTCTGCTTACCCAGTTTTACCCTCTCGACGTTAGCGAGCTGGTGTGCGAGTAATGCCCCTTGACCACGGCATGTGTGAGCACAGCACATGCGCACGGCTGATGCCGTGCTAACGAAAACTGCACCTGCATCGTGCTACGACGAGTGGATAGCATGTCCCCATTTGCGAGTTATCGTTATCGTGAGATGCCGCTTTGGGAGATGAGCTTGCACTCTGTTGGCAGATGAGCCGGTTGTTTGCACACTAGGCTTCGGAGATTGCTGGCTTGGCCGGTGATTGCTATGGTCGGCCCATGTGCGGCTGGTTGATGAATTGTGTATGGAATTGATGGTTGTCCTGTGCGTTGGCCATCTAGGTCGTACACACAATGATCAATTTTGCTGTGCTTGCACAAAACTATCCATCCATGAGGTAAAGCGCGAGAACAAACTTGAATTAGCACGTACATGTTCGTACGACTGTAATATCTTCTTCACGGATGTGTCGGAGCCGGACAGTCGGGCATCCGGAATCCAATCAAGTCCTCCAGTACCATGCGTATCTGACCTAGTATACATACGGTATCAACTTATATGGTGTCTTGCGCTTAAACTCCTCCCACTGACTGCCATAGCGCTTTTCGCAGTACTCGTTCAGAACGGGAATGGCACGGCTCGTGAAATCCCAGACGAAGAAAGCTGCGACCAGCGCTCCCAATGTGTAGCCTCCACCGACCATGGCGTATCTATACGTGGTTAGTAAAAAGAGACTCCATGTCGCATACATCAAGGAATGCATGCAAATTCTTCGCTTCCGCACGTACCCCGCTCTCCAGATTGTGTATGCCCCGTAGTTGATGTGGCGAGCAAAGCTCCACAAGCCGCCCGTGTACACCTTGCCCTTGTTCTCCGGGTCGGCCTTGAATCTCTTGCGTTGGATCTCCGCAATGAGCTCAGTCACGATACCAACCACGTACATGGAGCCGCCGATAAGTAATGCCGGCTGCGGAAACTCACTCTCAGTCGAGGCAGATGTCGCGGAGATGAGGAAGGCATAACTGGCTAAACTGTTGAATACGCCGTTAAAGACCGCCACGCCAATGGCCCCGTTGACTGGCATTGGTTCTCCTGATAATGCCGTAACCCAGATGTTCTGCTTGACGGCTGCACCAACCGCCATGCCGAACAATGCCAATCGGTATGGTGAAAGCCTGAGGCTATCGATGAGAGATATGCCCGTACGTGTTGGAAGGCCGGGAGGTAGCGTCCTCAGCCCTACGCGATGTAAGAGCGACGTGCCAAGGCCATGAGCAAGAATCGAGTATTGGAGATAGGGTTCAACGGCACGGGCTACAAAGAAGGTTGCTTTACCAACTGGTGTGGGAGTGTAATCACCACGCGCAATCAAGTCTTTCTTCTTAGCCGCCTCTGAGCGAGGATCCGGTAAACTTTCTCGTTCGGTTGGCATTGCTAATATAAGAGCTACTGTCATCTATCAGTATACGTGAGAGGGGGGGGGCGCGTACAGCGCGGAGTACACTACCTAGGTACGAGTTGATTGGCCCGATCGGTAGGCGATGGTGTCGCCTACAATATTCCACTTATAACAAAGACTTTGTAAGTCGTTTTGTGCACCTGCGAGTTTCGAAGATGATTTGCGGGGGCAGACCTTGGAAAATTGAGACATGAATCATGACGTCAAAGGTCTGGGTTACCGAGCTAACGGAAGGTTGATCATATGCAAGGCACCGTGATATATGCTTCGCCTAGTGATGATTGACAGCCTTGGCGAGGCTTTTTGTATATAATACAGAACTGTTGCGGTTGAAGTAGTTCGAGCCGAGTTCGAGCTGTACCCCGCATTGAGCTTCTCGGCGCGTGTTCCCGTGATGTGCTAGATTGGCGCGATGGACAAAGAGCATCATCCCTTCTTTCACCACGACTTGATTTTTGGGTATATATTCTAAAAATCCATTGTTTATGTCTATTGTTCTGCTGGATGCTTCCGGTATATCTTAGCAGCTCTCGATCGCCACAGTGATTGCACAATCGTGGACAAACTTCAACCCTTACCACACACCTCTTGCTATCTCTGCATATCTGCACATCTGTATATAGCACTTGCACGACTATGGCGATGATGACAAGTTTATGATTACGTGAACTTATCAATAACCAACCTCTACGATATAGACAGAGTGAATTCCAGTACCCACAACTTCAAGGGCTTCCAAGTACGGACGTTATCTGGGTACAGTGGAAAGCAGTAGTACCCAATAGCAGTGAATTGGGTGTTTATATTTTCTTCCAGGTACATTCGGGGCAATTGTAATGCGCTTGCTCTTGTATATTTCAACTCAAATCCCCGATACACTCAGTCTTAACAAGTTCAACCCAACATCACTTTGTTACTAATCAATCTCTCCCTGATATATGACCATGTCAAATATGCCAATAGCTTTCGCGGATGTTTGCAGCCTCCTGCAGAGCGTCGAAAATATTACTGCACGGCGACCACGGCTGCCGGAAAAGAAGGAAAAGGAAAAGGTCCATGTAATCATCTCGAACTGGTTCTGCAACCAGAGGGACGCCCTCGATGACCCAGAGACAAATAGTGGCGCAGTACTATCTGCTCTATTCCCGCATCTGAGAAAAGATCGAGTGTATGGCCTACAAACACCGAGGCTTGCCAGGAAGCTTGAGAAGCTGCTTTCTCTCAACCACGGCCAGAACACATTATACAATGGGTGGAAGGCCGGAGCTCATGGTGACCTGGGCATCTATACAGAACGCGCCATGAAGAAATGGGACGCTACTTGGGACAACGTCAACATTAATTTCCCTATGGACCGTATCGACCGGCTGTTGGTACAGTTAGCAAGCAGGAATCGGTTTTCCGACGAAAACATCCGGAGCAAACGTAACCGGGACTTCAATATGGACACAGAACTAGGATATATTTTCAAAAGACTCAAGTCCTGGGAAGCAAAGTGGTTGGTTCGTATCATTTTACGAGACCACTGTACAATCAAACTCGACGAAAAGTATGTTTTGGAATGCTATCACTTCCTTCTACCGGATTTGTTGAAGTTCCAAAACGACTTCGACACTGTCTTTGGTATGCTCAAAGGAGAACTGAGGTGCTACCCTGCGGCGCCAGAACCTTCCGAGCAAATGGCTATGCGTATTGAGGCGGCGCAGAAACTGAAGCCTGTCGTTGGGATAAAGGTGGGGCGGCCAACATTCTACAAAGCTTGGTCATTTGAGCACTGCCTTCAGCTCGTCGGCAAGGGCGCTTGGGCTGCCGAAGTCAAATATGACGGCGAATACTGCGAGATCCACATGGATCTGGACAATGCAGAAAATCCGATTCGCATCTTCTCCAAGAACGGCAAAGACGCAACGGCGGATCGCGAACCGTTGCATGACATCATCCGAAAAGCTCTGCGGATCGGCCGCCCTGGCTGTATCGTTAAGAAGAGGTGCATCGTTCTTGGCGAGATGGTAGTGTACAACGACCAGGAAGAGAAGATTATGCCCTTTTCCAAGATCCGCAAGCATATTTCACGATCTGGAACCTTCCTCGGTACCTATCAGGACTCCCTGCCGCATAAATGGGAACATCTCATGATCGTATTTTTTGACGTCCTCGCCCTGGACGATCAGCCCATTCTACGTCACAGCCTCCAGGAGCGTCGAGACGTGCTGCGTGACCTTGTCCAAGCCATCCCCGGTCGGTCAATGCGATCAAATTGGACAATACTCTCGTTTAAGACATGGGAGGGCATAACAGACCTTAAACAGGCAATCGCCCGGACACTTGCCGAACGCCAAGAAGGACTTGTTTTGAAACCGCTCCATGAACCCTATTTTTCTCTTTGGTCGGAGCAGGTGCCTCGTCAAGCAGGTTTCTTTATCAAGATGAAAAAGGACTACCTGGCAGATATGGGCGGCGAACGTGACCTAGGTGATTTTGCCGTCATCGGGGCTAGCTTCGATGCGCAAGTCGCAGCAAAGACTGACGTCAAGCCCTTATATTGGACGCATTTTCACCTCGGCTGTTGTGTCAACAAAGACGAGGTGATGTGTAGGGGCGCGAAGCCAAGGTTCAAGGTCGTTGCTGGTCTGAGCCTCGACAAGTGTATACCCAAAACTGATGTAAAGTGGCTAAACACCCAAGGCCATGTCCGCCAAGGTATCTTGCGAGAAGATGGATCAACACGCGAGTTCGACATCAGTCACTCGAAAGGCTACGGCCGACGCATGACTGCCATATTTAAGAAACCTTTTGTCGCTGAGATACTCGGTGGCGGCTTCGAACAGCTGCAAAACGAGTCGTTTGAAATGCTGCGCCATCCTCGCGTGCGGAAGATACACAATGACAGGACCTGGGAAGACTGTGTCACCATGGCTGATTTGAATCATCTTGCTGAAGAAAAGTGGACCGTACCTGACGCGGGCAAACTGAATGGCCACGCAAGAGACGTGGCATTGTATACGAAGAAATACGCCCGTGACCTGAGCGGCTCCCAAATGACAGTAATAACCGACTACACTACCCAACAAACGACGCAACGGACCACGCCCCGATCCACACAAGAGACACCGCGCCTACCGCTCCAAAGTGACTCTGTGGTCCAAGAGACCCCACAATACACATACAGCACCGTGTCGACAGCTCAGGTCTCTGCCACGAGTAGCACACAAGCCCAAGGTATCCGAGCATCCGGCATGCTCCGCTCATTATTACAAGACTCTGATCAGGAACAAGTCCAGCGACAAATGTATCATATTCCACGTCCCCCTTTTACGCCAGTCCTACCAACGCCCCAGTCAACAGCCCAAGGGGGTAGTAGTAGTAGTAGTACCTCGCCACTAGCAAAAGGAAAAGGACAGAAGAGGAGTTTTGAAGAACCTATCAGTCCGCCCAAACTCAAGCGAAGAAAGGCGGGTCCACTACAACCAGTGAATGAAAACGCAGACAAAAGACATTAGAAAGTTAGAGTACGGTGACGCGGAGAGAAGTCCTGCATGTTTAAGCTAGAAAGGGGTGTGAGAGTAGAGGTTCATGAGCGGGCCACTGGCGAAAAAAGAAAAAAGAAGTAGAAGCAAAAGGTAGAGGAGCACGTACGTTGTTTGTTTGGAGTGTGATTATCAGTTTATAGTTAGATTTTGTATTGTCATTGTTGCTTGTTGAATACCTACCCGATAATACGTCAAGGTTATCAAATTCCATTTTCACCTTCCAATCTCTTTCCACCACCATCTTTTGTTACAGCCCATCCTCGTCTACACAGGTGATATATTTCTTCACTAGGTTTATTTCAAATATAAAATGCGCAACATGGATAAGCAACGATTGTGCTCTTGGATAGTAAATACTTGGTTAATACATCATCTTCTGGCTTTTCGTCCTCGGTCTCGGCCTCCCTTCCCTTTGATCCTCAATATAAACCCCCCCCCCCACCCCCTTTCAATACGGCTTAAACCTCGCCTTCTCCTTCTCCTTCTTATCCTTCCGCCTCTTCTTCGCCGAGCCTGCACCTTCCTCATCCACAGCTGCGTCTTGTGCTGCGTTGCTTTTCCAGGCGCGGATGTGGCCATCTTCACCGACGGTGTAGGTTGTGTTTGTCTGTTTAGGATGGGTTAGGTTGTGTTGGGTCTGTAAAAGGAAACAAGGGAAATAGGGATATGGATATGTGTGTTTCAGCGAATCGAAAAGAGGAAAACTCACATGAACATCTGTCAAAACATCTCTCACAATCTCCTCGCCATGCGCCCCCTCCATCTGCACTCCGCTCTCAACATCGAGTGAGTAATCCAGCGGCCCGTTTGCGCCTTTAGTGATGGGTATGAGGAAGAGTTTGGCCTCACTACACAGTTTCATTAGCTTGCAGTCCACAGGACCGGGAACCTTGATGAAAAAGGGGAGAGAGAGAGAGAGGGAAACGTACCTGTGTTTCCCCGCAGCAACACAAGGCCTATCCCCAATCCAACACATGTCAACAACATACTCGCAGCCCAGCCCCTCCCTCACATCGCCCCAAATCTTCGGACTCGGCTCCTCCTCCTCTTCCTTCTGGCTCTGCAGCGCAAAGAAACTCAGCGTTTCGTCGGTGCCAATGGCATAAATGTCGGTGCCGGGATACATGAAACCCGCATGTGCAATCGCAGATCCATGGTTAATAACTTGGTACAAAGCGTCGTCCTCGTCCGCTTGCGTGGTATCGAAGATATTGACAAGACCATCCGTGCTGGAGGAGAGGAGGAGAGAGGGGAGGGATGGGTGCAGAGCCAGGGTTGTAATGGTGTCTGTGTGAGAGTCTATGTAGGAGCGGAGGGGGGTCGAGGGGTTACGCTGGTCCCTGTATGTAGGGTTCAGTTTTGGTGTTTTCTGTTTGTCAGACTGGGTGGGATGAATTACCATAAATAGACTGGGGAACTGTTTGGACCGTCCTCTGGGTTTTCTATTCCGGCTGCAAGGACGTTGGTGGAGGCGGAACATGTTAGGGCGGAGATGAGTTTATGGGCTGGTGTACCATAGGTTAGCTACAACTACTTTCCTTTTACATGTAGAGGTTCTGTATTTTTTGGGAACTGACGGCTTTCAATTTCGAGCACTTTTTGCTTGCTTCGTTTATCCCAGAAGCGGATGAATCCGTCTCTTCCTGCGGTTGCGACAACGTTGCTTGGCGCATCGTTGGCTCGCTCCAGACATGTGATACTTTCATTCGCGTTCAAGACCACACCATCAGGTCGTAGGTCAGAGGTGTGGAAGCGCAAAGAGTCGTCAGATGAGATGAAGGCTAGCTGATCGGTTAGGGAGTATGTAAGAGGGTCTTGGCGTGGGGCAGTGGATATGATTTTGTAGATGTAGGAGCTGGGTGGGAGGCCGGCATCTGTATTGACGGTTTGGCCTAGTGGCTCCATGGTTATGCGAGTTGGAATGAGGGTGTCACGGGAGTTATGGTTATCGTGTTGTGGATGGATTTCATGATAGGTGAAGCTGGAGTTGGGGTTCACAGGGACGAGAAGAGATTTTTCGGAGCAGCGAAGATTCTTACGGCTCGAGTGAGACACGCAGCATGAGGCTCATCTTCGACCGATATCAATACAGTGAGACTACTCGGAAGACACAGCACCGTACAGTTTGAGAAGATGCATGTGTCTGCATCCCCACGTCACGAGCAAGGCGGCGTCGAACGTGGCGGCAGCATACGGTGCACTATCAGCGTCATTCTAGGCTCCACGGAGCATGTAGCTTTTCGACATGCTCCGATAGCCATCTCAACATCACGTCGCAAGATAACATGTAGCCTTGATATGAAACTCGTGCAGACACAGCTTTCGTCAACACAAGCGATTAATACAGGCGTCCCTCTGCGATCCCTCCAAAGCCCCATCCACTGACATAACGCCAGCAGACAAAGTAGGCCGTCACTCCCGCAGTTCAGCACGCAAGCGCTCATTGCCGGCGATATCGAGGTTCGTGGAGGAAAAGAAGCTTGGAAGGCAACGGCGAGAAAATGTCGGGTGAGGAAAAACGCGTGACTAAGCAGCGTAATGCGGAGGCGCTGATTGGATGCATGGGGGACCTCGGGATTCGGGAAGATTTGGGACTTGTGAAGCAGAGTAGCGTAGCGTCAGTGGTTGCTTCACCAGGACGACATCAACCACCACCACCACCGACAACCCACGGCACGTGAGAAATTGTCGATTGCCATCCGGAGAATCTGCATCATGGCTTCTCAGCGCATATTCCAGCTCGGTCTGCGACGGGCAGCTGCGCCTAGTTTGAGGGTGCAGCCCGCGGGACGTGTGATGCAGCGGAGGTATGTCATAGCCGTAGCAGCGGCGGCAAGCTTTATTCTGCCATACCAGCAACAACAGCCGCCATACTAACCAAGATACTCCAGACTCGCAGCAACCGAACACGCCTCGCAATCTGAAGCCGCCGAGATCCTCGCCAAACAGCGCATCCACCGACCCGTCTCCCCCCACTTGTCCATCTACAGGCCGCAAATCACCTGGTACGCCTCGTCGCTCAACCGCATCACTGGTATCACCCTGTCCGGCTCTCTCTACCTCTTCGGTATCGCATACCTCATCGCTCCCTACACGGGATGGCATCTCGAGACTCAGTCCATGGTTGCGACGGTCGCGGCTTGGCCTGCAGCTGTCAAGGCGGGACTCAAGGCCTTCTATGCGTTCCCCTTCTTCTTCCATAGTCTAAATGGATTGAGGCATTTGGCCTGGGATGTCGGTGTCGGATTCAAGAACCAGCAGGTCATCCGTACCGGTTGGGCCGTGGTTGGGTTGACGGTTGTGACGAGCTTGTACTACACCTTTGCGGGATAAGGGTAGAGCCAAATCTGGAGAGAGTGGGGATTCGGTGGAGGACGATTGAAACAGGATGGCCCTGTCAATCGGTATGGGAACGGGAATGGGATAGCAAGTGGGGGTTAGGGCGCGGAGTGGGAAGGGACAGCAAAGATCGAGCACATCTAAGAATGATGGCGAAGGGTATGATTGAGCTTTGCAATATGTACATCAACAAATGCACACCATTTACAACGTCTCCGACCGACTGTATGAAACTTGGCTCCTACTATAGCATTTTCTGTTCCCTGTATTGTAAACAGGACTGCATTATCGTTTTGCACCCCTGGTATGGCGGGACAGTACCTGTGAGTACATTACTGCCCTATCTGGTCACAATTGCTACCAAGGCGGGTCAAGGAGCATCCTGTCTTTGAAAGGCAGAGGGTTGTTGAATACAGAATTCACTAGTTGTACAATGCTATTCCTGAACTGGCTATGCCGGACCTGCCCGCCTACTAGGACAAACCAGGCTCAAGTAAGGGCAGAAGACAAAGCGCGCCCTGTCGCCTAGCACATGACTTCGCGTATCCCACTCGTTGGCGCGTAACCGTGTCGGCTCAATGAGGGGGACAAACACCAACATCTTGCGCTGGACTGCGCTCCGGAATGAATAGTCGTAATGGAGGAATCGCAAGCCCCCACAGTGCTCGGGGAACACTTTTACGATGTGAGTCGCTGGTCGCATCAACTCTGTGATGGCGCAAGGATACCACAACCCCGGTCGCCGATCATTCACCTCACTCAACTGACTGACGCCACCACCTCAGGATCCATCTCAACTTTCCCAGGCCCTCCGGCAACGGGCCTGCAGCGACAAGCCCTTTCGCTTCACCACGTCAACCGAGAGCCTTGATTCAGGCATTAGTACTGTTTCTGCCTTTACGAGACCGCTGGAAGCCAGCCACGCCTTCCTGCGCGCATCCGTCGGCCTTGTCCAGTTCGATCGCGCTCTTTCCCCGCGACGCGCCACGGCCCCAAGACATGTCAAGCCCGCTCTCCCGAAACACCACAGCGCACCCACCAGTACTGGAAATATTCAATTGGACGGAGCAGTCAAGATGTATCACAGCTTCAACATAATGGACGCGCCGGGCGATACTCAACCAGATAGTCAGATGATGAAGACATGGACGAGCGGCATATACTCAACAACAGAGGGGAGAGACGCAAGAGTGCCACAACCCAGATCCCTTTTTGTCGAGCATGAAGAGGAGGAGGATGAGGACTGCGACGACGATTTGCCTACAGACGATATGGATGTTGTAGCATCGAGCCAACAAATTCGCGTCCCGACGCCTGCGAGTCCTACCATGATTGATGCCGATGAACAAGGCGGTACTGCGCAGAACAGCCTGGCACCCACGAGCCCGCTCAAATTCCAAACACCCGCGTTGGCGGGTAGGAAGAGGGCCGGCTCAGGCCAGATGCTGAGCTCAGCTATGCGGACCAGCACGACACCTGGTAGCGTTCCTTCTGCTTCTTTCTTTTTCGGCAACGAAGGTGAAGGAGAACAACAGCACATATCTCTCACACAAGCCTTCAACAATACACAGGCGCCCACATCACCTGTGGTAGACCGTCCAAGTGAGGATGTCGTCTTCACCCGCCCTTCGCCCAACTTCATGCATGTGCGACATTCGAGTCCAATACCAGCCTATTCCAGCCCTATCAAAACTACACGGCACGATACCCCAAAATCCGAGCCGATTATGCGGTCATCCAGCGTACCACGAACCGATTATGTTACATTGAAGGAGTCACAAGAGAGGCGAAACCGTTCTGTAGGAAACCAACACAATGTGGTCGTGGAGCAGGATAGTTGGGAAGAGCTCTCCAGGAAGGTAAAGGCTAGGAAAGAAAGAGAGAATACCCATCGCCAAGCTGCAGAATCTCTTTCACGCGTGTCTGCACCCATGCACTCGTCGCGATTCGACAAGAAGCGTACAATGAGTATGGGATATCCGTCACCTGGTGAGTCAAGGATGTCGCGCGGCGCAGCTCACGCCGCATCGCATGATGATGACATATTCATGGATGGGCAGTCACAAACCATTGTGATAAACCAGGCGGATAAAAACAATACCGATTACTCCACCGATGAAACATCCCAGAGCGCGCGCGACGCCGCACGGACAATAGCCGAGCACAATAGCGTACTGGTTCCAAAGACTTCTTCTCACCCCCAGCGCACTCCCTCAGTTCAGCCTTCACGGGATTCCACACAACAACAAAGTCCTTCATCGCAGCAGCAACCCGAGGACCGACAACGAGATTCTGCGTCAGAATATTTACGAGGGGCATTTCAACCGCACAGCAACAAGGAATCATTCGCTGTTATGGATTCACAGCCCGATGCGACTGCCGACTTTGATAGTGTACCACCACCGAAATCACTACGCTTCCCTTCATCGCCAGTCATGAGCCAGTACAGCATCCACCAGACTACAATGGCCACTAAGACCGGATTTACAAGTCAAGTCATCTCATCTTCAATACCTCCTTTGCCACCCAAATCCAGTCCGGAGATTGTGACGCCAGATGAAGATCGTGTTCCCAGTAGCCCTCCAATCATGGTGCCTGGCGGTGTAGAGGAGGAAGAAGAAGAAGAAGGCGATTTGGTATATGACGAGCACGCATACGACGAGTATGCAGAGGGAGGCGCGGAGGATGACACAATAGCATCTCCAGATAATGACGGAGATACGGTCATGGACGAGGATGAAGAGGATTTGCCACTTGCGAAGGAAGAGCCTGAAGACGAGGGTGCTGCAACGAGTGAATGCAGTCAGCTGAAAGAAGAGCATGTGGACATGGTGTACCCTGCCAAAGCGGAACTTCCAACCAGTGAGCTAGTTCCAGAAACTCTGAACCAAGAGCAACCGGAGGTCGGCGTGCAATACAATGAAGGGTCACGGCGCAATAATGGGACAAATCCACCAAAAGCGCTGCGGATGCAACGTCAAGATACAGTTCCCGAGACTGATGCGCTAGATGGAACACAGCCATCTTTCTTTCCAGACAAATTTTCTGAGGACGCCATAGGGGGCAATGCGGCTCTGCAAAATGATACAAACAGCACTGGGCATTTCCAAACCGCACAAGAGGAACAATCCGGATCTCAGTCCAATATGCCAGCGCCTCTGAGCTCTAGAGATCAAGGGAGTGATACCATGAAAGGAGGCAATCGTATTCGCTCCGTCGACGACATCTACAACCTGCCTGATACTCAGCAGTCACCTGTAGAGGAAGACGTGGAAATGCCTCGCTTGAGTGGCTTGGAAGACGATGAAGATGTGTCCATGTCACGGTCTTCGCCCGCCTTACCATCTGCGAAGAGGCGTAAGATTACACATACTGCCAAGTGCCCTGTTTTTCGCAGCTCAACAATAACGACAACGGATATGGAGCCGCTTTCGGAGCCGCCATCATCACCACAGCTTCAACAAATGCACCATGCACTAGAGGAGACTCGGCCAATTGCATCAACCCTGGAACAAGAAGACCAAGGCGCTCGTGCAGCGGCGCGTCTACGGGAAGAGGAGCAAATTCCGTATAAACCGACGACCTCTCTCAAGTCCAAGCTCCGGCCAAAGTCTAAGAAGCCGCAGAATCAGAGGCATGGCGCGCTGAAGCCAGTCTCGAGAGACCTCCTAAAGAGCCTGTCTTCGCCAGCGAATTCGCCTTCGAAGTCAAAGGTGCCCGTTCGTAGTCCGGCAATCACACCCGTCACGCCTTCGAAGCCAAAAGAGATTGCTGCCAAAACGCCAGCTAAAATGCCAGCTGATTTTGACATGGCTGACGTCGACAACGATACGGCTGGGCCTGCCAGTTCTGCTCCGCCACCAAGCAATGTCGAGAGAACGCTGCGGAATCTATCACAGCACAGTGCAACACCACTGGACGATATCATTGTGCCAAACAGAGTATTCGCATCCTGGCCTGGTGGCCACTATTACCCTGCTACGTGTGTCGGTCGTGCAACGTCTCGGCAACTTCAGATACGGTATGATGATGGTAACACTACGTCGATGGATGCGGTACACGTCCGGGCATTAGACCTTCGTAAAGGTGACCATGTCAAAGTGGACGAGACAGGCATGAAGAAGAACACTTATATCCTCGTCGGGTTCAAAGACAGGATTGATGACATTGATGGTGAGGAGTTTCCCACTACAGATCAGCGCGGACATGCGACAGTCGTTCTCGAGGAGAGACCCAGGGACAGCCTGCCGGCAGCCAAAGCGCTTCAATCAGCTGAACAAATCTCGGTACCTATGGCTAGTATATACTTGACTGCTGGCCTATGGAAGCGTCTAAGAGATCGACCATTCAGCTTCGGATCGCCTATATCACCAGCTAAGACGGCTTCTCACATTGGTACTCCTATCGCGGATCCCTTTGCTACACCGTCGTTTACTCGACGTGGAATGGCGATACCGTCAGTACTCAAGGATCTCACCACACGCGCTACATCCGTAGCCTCGACTGCTCGATCTGGTACTGGTGTGTTTACAAACATGGCGTTTGTACTCACTTCGACTGCTGCCGATGTAGATAAAGAAGTCATTACCAGGACCATCAAGAGAAACGGTGGGCAAGTCCTGGAACATGGCTTCCACGAACTCTTTGACTATGAGTCTTCCGATACGCTTTCCTCGTCACAGGGCCGCCGTGGATCAGCCTCTGCTACCGAGGGATCTATCGGTCTATCACTCAAACAAGCATACAGAGATCTAGGTTTCGTCGCACTTATTTCCGACTCGCATTCTCGTAGCACCAAGTACATCCAAGCTCTAGCGCTCAACGTCCCATGTCTGCATCTCCGCTGGATACAAGACTCACTCAACGCCTATCGAGCTGCGCCATTCACACGGTATCTCTTACCTGCAGGTGTCTCCAAATTCCTCGATCCAAACGGCGTTGTTCGTTCTCGCACCATGGCCCCTTACGACCCCGCCAGCGAAGAGACATCCTTCGCCCAAACTATCCAGCATCGCGATCTCCTTTTCCACAACCAAAACGTGCTCCTCATCACGGGCAAATCGAAAAAGGAGATGGATAAACGACAACCCTTTATCTTCCTCTCGCATGCGTTGGGTTCCGCGAATGTAGGGCGTTGTGTTGATTTGGATGATGCGGCTGATATGCTCGGTGATGGCAAGTGGAACTGGGTTTACGTGGATAGCGGTGAACGAGGTGTAGCTGAGGCGGCAGCGACGTTGTTCGGCAAAGAGAAACCAGCGGCTCCGAGTAAAGTTAAGAAAGCGGGTAAAAAGAGGAGAAGGGATGAAGTTGACGCTGCCCACGATGATCTTGTTGTCAAGGGAGAGTTTGGCGGGAAGACGGTGAGGATCACGTGTGCTGAGTTTGTGATTCAAAGCTTGATTCTTGGGGCGTTGGTCGAGTAGTGAAGACGTAACTTTCTTTTTCCTTTTCCTATCGTCTTTGCAACTTTTTGCCGTTTTGAGGCTCTGGGCTAGGTACGGGATGGGATGGGATGCGATTGTCGTTTTCTTTTTACTGGCGTTGCCTTGTTCAGATATCAAAAGGGATATATGGAGCGTAGATATCATGTCTTGACGTCGGTATGTTTGGAGGTGGGGCGGATTTTTCTTCTTCTTCACAATGTACTACTACTACCACCTTTTCATATACCACAGTAGCCTAGGACCCTAACAAGTCAAGATCTCTGTTAAGAATTCTGCAGGTATTTTGCCTTGTTCTTTCATAAACTCACGCTCTAAAGAGTATAAGAAGATGTGCAACTACTACTACTACTACTACTCCTACTACTACTACTTGATACATTAGTACCGCAATTGACAACATGGACACATCTAACTATATACGGATGAATGTTTTTTTCCAACACCGCCTCCCCTCCTTGAAGAACAATCAATCAGTTAGAACGATGCTATTGATAAAGAAGAACAATTGCATAGTTAAGAAATTAGTTACAAATTTACACACTTCATCTGTCATATGTTTTTTTTTGCATATACATTATTTCACAGCTGGAGCATCGTCATGATTATAATTATCATCATCATCATCATCATCACCGCTCACCCTCACAACATTCCTACTACCCCTACTAACTGCCTAGAGTACCATGACATCCTGCTCCATTGCCAAGTTTCCATGGCACACGCACACACAAACACTAACTGCAACATTGAGGTTTCCACCATGTCATCATGTCTATGGGGAGGGGCAATGAGAGACCCTGACCTCTTTCCGCGCGGTCCCATCAATCTGGTTCATTCCATTTGATTGGTTCCAGCAAACAGTTCTGCAATGTCACCAATATTCAACAAAAAAAAAATAGAATACGGAATACGAGAGAGGAGAAGAAAAAAAGGCGCAGTCCTCGTCTAAAGGCAGAATAGTAAGGCAGAATATGTTCCTTTTTTGGACGAGCGGCTATAGAGGGAAATGAAATACAAACGAAAAGCACTGTCATGAATCCCAATCCGACTCGCGGAACGAAGTTTCGTCTAGCCAGGTGAGAGAGAGAGAGAGAGAGGAAAGAAAAACAAACAAACATTCATCATCTCAAGAGCTTTTCGCAACATCCGATTTCCTCAATTAGGCCCTCAACGGCTAGGGTTACCCTTGCGTGAATTAGCTAAGTCTCTTGGATCTGCAGCTACCCGGGATCCTGACAGGTTGGATTTCTGCAATTCCAAGGCTTCTATAGACGAAGAGATGCATCTAGAACAAGCACCTAGATGCAGACATGGCCCCAGATAGAGGAATCATGTGCCCTATTTCTGTTTCTGGTGAGCGAGTGGATAGATTTTCCCATCAATGATGCCTTCATGTTTTGCCCAACACGGAGAGAGCCCGACGCAGAGTGTGGCATGCACCGAAACCCTCCCTTTGTTGCCCAACACAGAGTTTACATGCACCGAAGTTATGCCTGTCACGTCAGGATCGACGGCTTGTCAGTATGAAAAGGATGTGTGCTGAGTTCTCCATGGAGAAGCCAGCTGCGTTGCCGGAGTATGACACAATGTCATGCATTAGATCTTGTACGGCATATGCGTAGTGCTGACCTGATGCTGTCGACCGACCAAAAGAGGACCTAATAAGTAGGGTTCCAACTAGCAGACTGCTTCTTCTCCAATCCAGTTTGCAGACGGCCTGATGACAAGTGTTGGTGTTGACGCAGCCACACGGCGCGGCAAGGCATGTTCAGCCGAGGATGCAACATACACGTACCCGAGAGACATGGCTGGACGCGGCATCCTTCAGTTCGAGACTCGGTAAATTGCCTGCGCCAAACCAGACGCAGCATAAATCGTCGTAATGGTGGCTTGAAAAGTACCGTAGGTTGCCCTTCACCTTCCCTTGTACAGATAGATAGTCGCCACGGCATCCGGCTGTCTGCGGGGTATTTTAGTGTGTGTGGCGTGGGTGGCTAAAAAGCAAAGATAGGTTTCAGAGCGTTGGTGGAACGCCAAAGAAGTGACATGCGCTAAAGCGGCGTGAGAGCGGCGTGAAAGTATTGATTGTGCCGTTGCAGCTTGTTGAGTTCGGCTCGGTCGGTTGCTGCCACGTGCGGTACGTTCAAATGTGCCTAACTTGTTGTCGTACGAGTCTAGCTATCAGTCATGTCGCTACAAAATCGACGTGGCAGGTCATGCGTGATTGACACGGCATTGAAAGTCACTACTACATCAACTACGGTTCTAACAGTTGATCAAAGTGTGTTTGACAGAGGGAGCCTCCACGTGTGGCGATGAAAGCGATCACGGCTATTTCTAGAAGCATATGTGCTGCTTCCGTTTGGTCAACGTATAACCGCCGAACAGACCATGTGACATTTTTCCGTCGGGACATGCGGCAACGTTATACGCTGAGTTGGATGCGCTCGGATGTCTCCTTCTTCTGGTAAGCGATAAGAAGTGACAGTTTCCAAACGATGAGCCGAGGTGGAATAGAACGCCTTAAGAACAGAGCGTACCTGCAGACGGGCTGCCGTTGATATTGGCCCGCGTTGTTGTCGGTATCTAATGCTAGGCTCGGCTGTGAGCCGAGCGGACAATATACTGGTTTGATATGAGCCGATATTAAGGTCCGTGTCGATCGGAGTTTGCTGGATGTTGACGGCACATATACCCAGCCGATACCGATGCAATGCTCTGTTGCAGTGAGGCAGTGTGATGTGTCTGCGCTACATCATTATGTAATCATACTCTGACATTCGGTCCGATACCGACAAGGTCAATTGGTAGGTGCTGTGAGCCGGAGGAGAATGCGGCAAAGGTACCGGTCGTGGTGTTCGCCCCGAGGTACTTGTCCGCCTAAGCCCGTTCGGATCTTGGATCTGTACGGGAAGACCAGGTTCATGGGATAAACTTCGTGTATCCACTCTATTTTCGGACAGGGGACGTGTTAATAGTGAAGCTTGACGCGAAGTCCCTAATCACTCAGACGATCTGTCCTAAATGAAAAGGCGAACAGCAGGTTGAGCCGGCGGGATATGTATGCATGACGCGGATCCGCTCGGGTAGGTACTTTCATCTTAACCTATATACGGACGAGCCGCCATGTACTCGAATCGAAAGCGGAAGGTTGACATTGCGCGCATATTCGCTCGTATCAATCTTGCCTCTCAACAAAGCAGACATCCAGAGTAGGCTCAATTTGGCCCAAACTCAAACTCGGGGACAAGACAACAACCGGATAATTTTGCCGTCATAAGGATTCGCTATTGTGCCAAAGCAACGCCTCCATTAAACGTTCCGTGTATGTGTTCGACTGAGGATCCGAGTCAAGGATGTGGGTACCTGAATTAGATTGGATTGGTCCCCAGGCGTTAGTTGTCTCATAGCCTTGAGAAGAACAGGGCCAAGCGAGGGTGGGAAAAAAAAGAGAGAATCGATAGTTGGCAAAAGATGCGTATGTAATACGGCAGGTGCCGATCGCTCCGGAGGACTGTCCTGCACGTCATAGCTCGCGCAGTGCTACATACTGGCTTTGGTCTTGGCCTTCTAGCGCTTCCATAGATTGATTGCTATACTCGCTCATTAACGCTGCAGGATCTGCAGTCGGGGTGCTGTATCGGATTGAGTTTGTGGTGATGAGAAGAGAGATAAGGAGGTAAAAGAGCTTGATCGAGGAGATTGCATAGGCGATATGCATACGCACTGCATACTGTAGAGTGACGATGGATAGGTGCAGTATCGGCCATGGACGGCGGGTTGAAGCCGGGGATTTTGAGTGTAAGCTACGGCGTAACGGGCTAGTGCATTCTGCCCCGCCCCCACTTGCCCTCCTGGGCCTGACTTGTCAGAAAAAAATTTACTCTGGAAGAGAGTCTGAAGCGCAAAGCAGACAGCAAAGATGGCAGGACTAGACGAAGATGCTATAGATGAGGTCCTGTACCTGGCCCGAGCAAATGAATCAGCCGAACTCGAAGCCTACGTCTCCGAATTGTCCGCACAGACAAAGCGATCCAAGGCAGACGTTTTTGCTGCGGCCATCGACCCATATTCGAAGAACAGCGCATTACACTATGCTGCTGCCAACGGTCACACTGGTATGTCCCCAGAGCGTGGAGACTGCAATAGCATTCATTTGACTCTCGTGATAGACATCATCAAGTTGATCTTCTCAACAAGCGCCGAGAAACCCGCACCCGAGTTCCTCAATGCAGTCAACGAAGCAGGCAACACTCCCCTTCATTGGGCGGCACTGAACGGCCACCTCGAAAGTGTAAAGGTCCTCATCCATTCTGGCGCTGATGTCACCATCATTAACCGAGCGGGCCACGATGCCGTCTACGAAGCGGAGATTAACGACAAGAGCGAAGTAGTGGATTGGCTCCTGGGAGCGGTGGAAGAATTGGAAAGGGGCGTCGGACAGGGTGGCCAAGCAGAAGCCGGAGAGGACATGGAAGAGGACGTGGGTGAGGCGGGTGTGGGCAGCGCTGAGGACAAGAGTGCATTGGCAGAAGGAAGTGGATCGGTCGAGAGTGTCGAGAAGAAGATGGAACATCTTAGTACTTAGGGCGGCGTTGCGCAGCACGGCTGAAGGATTCGGGCTCGTTGAGTTTAATATGCACGTAATGCTGACAGCCCACATGCCTGCAAGGAGCTACACCTGCTGCTGCCAAAGCCGGGTTCACCTCAAGAGCAGGGCTGCATGGGACATGTTGAGGGGGAATTACATCTGAGCAGACCCAAAGACATGGTCTTCAGAGTGGGCAGAAACGGAGCAACAAACATGTCAAGCAGTGTGCCGGCTGAAATCTGGAGAAACGAGTGCCATTGTATTTATAGATGGTGCACTACGAAGTAAAAGGCTGCAACCTGGGTTCCAATCGGAACTGCCAAACAATGCGGGCTTGCGCTCCTGACAGTAAACCATAGACATCCAGACCAGTAGCCAAGAAGTGGGCCAGCTTTCATTGCTGATCGTCCACTCAGTACATCAAAGGAGGAAGATTCTGCGTGGGTGAACATGTGTTTCAAACCACAGTGCTCAACCAAAATCCTCCAGCCCATCAAGTTGCTTCCATGAGCCAGCCGTCAAGATCAAAGGTCAAGCCCTACCTGAAGGGGACGGTGGGCAAATATACACTGCTTCAAGGGTGCTGTAGATGCCTAGTACGCATTAGTCATGTGTGGATGTACTTTGCTGTTCTTTTTTTAATTACCGCCAGTGTCTTTAGTTGAGCAGCCACTCCTTGCGCTTGGCCTCCTTCTTCGCCTTGCGCTTGTGTTTGTACTCCTTGACCTGCTCCTTGGTGAGGGGCTGAGAACGGCGCTCGGCCTTGAGGCTACGGCCATCATGGCTGTTGGCAGCGGCGTTGACATCGAAGAAAGCATTCATCTGGCGGTGCGACTTGCTCTCGTCGTTGTGCATCTCCGGGCCTTGACCAGGCTGTTGATGCTTGCCACTGAAGCGGTTGAACTGGGCCGTAGTGGCGTAGCCGCTGGTACTGGTGATGGCGGCCACTGAGTTGGCAGCAGCAGCCTCGGCCTCCTCCTCCTTGGCAGCTTCAAGGGCGTAGTCTGCGTTGGGGTCGTAGCTGCCATGGATGCGAGGGTTGTAACCACCCCACTTGCGGACCGGGGCAGCAGGGGAGCTGGTACCCGGCGCGCTGGAGCTTGAAGCCATTCCTGGGGCGCTGCCATGAGAATTTCTGTATAGTTCACATATTAGGATGGAGAAGACAACACAAGAAGATAATAGTTAGCAAACCTGTCATACGAGTTGTGGACGGAGCCATAAGAGGCTTGGTAGATGCTGTAGGGCGTAGCTCCCGGAACACGCGGGTTCTCCCACTGGCAGACACCTGTCCTGGCGTTGGTGTAGTAGTAGTAGCCAGTGATGGGGTCCAAGCTGTGGGTCCAACCATCATCGTGGGCATCTGGGACGGGCTCATCAGGAAGTGGAGGCGCTTCTCCGTCATACGGAAGTGGAGCCCCGGCACCTGAGGCATAGCTGCCCTCTCGGTTGGCAGGCTTGACGTCGGCGCATTCTGGCGTACGAGGACGCTCCTCACTAGGCGACGCGCCGGCAGTTGGAGAGGGCTTGCGCGCCTCCGCGAGCTGGCCGTGCGGGGACGCCATGCTTGACGTGCACTGCTTCTCTGATATTAGCAATGACACTTGGTTAGATTTCTGCGGTCAGCACGAGGTCGCGGCAAAGCAACGTGGTCGATGTCGAGGGGTTGTCGACGGGCGACAGGCGTGTGGTTGTGATGATTGCCGACTCGGACGCACACCTGCAGGAAATAGCAGGAGCGGGGCTTGGCATGGGCGCTAGTGACGGCCTCTGGGGGGGCGGCGGCGCCCTGGGCAAGTGCAAGTGCAAGTGAGTGGGCAGTGGACATGTGACCGGCAGGTGAGCATGTGACCTGGCCACTCGTGTACGTACCCCGACATTGTCGCTGACTCGCAAGCCGCCTCGCTTCGGTCCAGCTCAACGGCGATCCGCTTGTGCCTGCGAGCTGGCCCTTAGCAGTCAGTGCCCGGCCACTCGCTTCATCACTCGGTCCTTTGTCTCAGGACACGATGCAGAGTATTTTCGGCGTCATCGCAGGCGGCGACGGGAGACAACAGCCGAGGTCAGATCGACATTACAGTAGCCGCAACTGCTGCACTACGACTACATCGCATACGCATGCTCATTTACGGACCCCGAATCTGTGACGGGCCATGTCATGTCAAAGCCACGACAGGATCCGGAGAACGCCCTTGGTATGCGTGTGTATATGCTGGCTGGCAGACAAGACTGCCCACACCCACACACGCGCAGCAACTCGGGAGCTGCAGACTGGACACCGACCACTAGTCCTGGAGCCGTTCGGCGCGGGCCAATATGGCTTCATGCAAGCAAAGGCCAGAGGCGTTAGGGGATCCGGGACGTCAAAGGATCGAGATGGGCTCAATCGCCCGCTCAACGGCTGTTCTGAGCTCGTTCCGATCGGATTCCGGCGCCGCTTTAGCAAGCTTGCCAGCGTGAGCCCAAGTCTCTTTGGCTGACAACAAATGGCATGGCCCTGGCCCACCATCTGGCATCAGCGTCTCTAACCTAATCGCTGCCCCGGGCGCCAGAAGCTGTCTGTTGGCGACGACGCAGGACTCGGCGCCGGACCATCAGTCTGCTCGTGAGCTCGTGAGCTGGAGAGCAGGAGGCGGCGGCGCCGGCTTACTATTTGCCATCTGCCCTCCGGCAACAAGAGCATCGTCGCTGGTGGCTGCCCTCCCTAGCTGCATCCAGCCCCGTGGCCTCAATCTAAGTGAAGCTTATTGGCCCGAGGTGCTCGAGAACCTAACGCCAGGTCCCAGAGTTTCGCGGCAAAATAGCAAGGACATGTTCGTTGCATTCCGTTCCCACGCTGCATGATCTGCACAGGTCATTAGCGGACTGGTTGTGAGTGGCCCACTGCGTGTTGGTACGATCCAAGGCTCACCTTGCCCACGCGCCATCCACGACTGCAGCAACGTGCATCAGTCTGCGTCTCACGCACCACGCTATCCAGCCCGCAGAAGGTGTCGTCTCGATATCTGCAGCCAATATTCCGGCTGGCTTGCTCATCGCCCTAGTCCGTTCCAGCATCGGGTCTCAAACAGTAAAAGCTCCACGACCATGTCCCTGGCGGTCCGTCACTGCACGCCACTAGGATAATCGCTCGCTGGCCTACCTGGAAGCCGCGGTGGCTCTCCCTCGAAGCCTGTTCTTACCAGGGCGTCCTGGTAAGCTGGCGACTGGTCGAGTACGGGGTCCCGCTGTCGTCCGCACACCTCCACCTCTGCTTCCCGGTATAATCGTATTTATTGCTTTATCCTTTCGTCTGACGAGCGACCAGTCCACGCCGTGCTCACAGCGTGCCCAGTGTCAATCGCGCCCAGAAGCTGTGTCCGCGCCGCATATCTTAACCCCTGCATCTGTAAGTTCGTCCCGCGTCGCCCCTACATACGCTCTCATATGCACTGTTGCTTTGTGCTTCGGTTGCGGTTCATAAGGAGCCGGAAGAGCGGTGCTCAGTCGTCAGACGTCAACTCTGCACGGACTGGTAATTCTTTGGCCTATCCTCTATACTGCAATAGCTTGCAGCGGGTATTCCAAGTGCAGGCCAGACGCACGCAATTGCGCTTCTGTTCGCTGGCCACCTTCCCAACTTCATCACGTACCTTCATGTACCCAACAAGTCTGACTGCTAGCTGATGCCGTGCCTGCATCAGACTTACATTACAAGCGGTGCCTAAATCTCCTCAGTTCCTAGGCTCTTTATAGCTCCTGCTGTCCCAGAATCCTTCATGTGGTCGGTCAACGGGGTGTACCGTGGAAGTCATCCCACTTCAAACGCCAAACGTCAAAGCCTACCTTACCTGCTATGCTCCTCAACATGAGTCGCCCGTCCAGCGTCCCATCACACTCCGGCCCTCCACCTTCCTACAGTCCTTTCCCGGTACATCATGCATCAGCCTCCAGGCCCGAGATCATTACTCCCACCCAGCACGTTCGTCCCCGGGATTCGACTGGAAGCCAGAATAACGCACAGCAACTACCCAGCCTCCGCACCCTCCTGGAGCCAGAACTACTCGACAAGAAATCAACTGATCCGCCGTTGAGGCCAGGGGCCGCTCAGCTTCCTTACGGTCATTGCGGGCGCTACGAGTCCTCTAGTCCAACATTAAAGAGACGGCATGAATACGATGGCTACCTCCAAGGCTACCCGGAGCATAATGCCATCGCTTCTCAAACACCGTACCACCACCGGCAACCCCTCTCCTCCACCACCGCTACCCCGTCCACCGCATCGACACCAGGCTCCGGATTCGGCGTCGGTCGAATAGAGCTCCAACGGCGGCCTAGTTTTGTGCATCCATCTCAGCATGACACACCAGGCGATGGGCATCGACATCTTTCATCGACATCCGACACTACGGCGACAATTGCGTCCTATTCGAGTCAACAAGAACCAGGGTTTGATCCAAGCAGACCTGTTCGCATGAGGCGATTGGATGGTCCTTCCCGCGCATCAATACGATCGTCGCGGTGTGTTGGGCAGCGTGACATACCAGGGGAGGGTCTTTGTTACGTATACGAGGACGGCACCTACTGTCGAGCTATAATAGATGGGGAGGCGGTTAATCCCTCATGGGGCATCACCAAGGCCGGCAAACCCCGAAAGCGCCTTGCGCAAGCTTGTCTGACTTGTCGAGAGAAGAAGATCAAGTGTGAGCCTGGGTTCCCGAAATGCCACCAATGCGCAAAGTCACAGAGGGTATGCAGAGGGTAAGTCAGCCTCCTAGTACACCACTTGCAATGCTTTGCTATTCCAGATAATGGAGCGCATTGACTTGCAAACCCCTCCCCCTTATATAATTGTATCACAATTGACAAATACTGACCAAAGCGTAGTGGTATCAACCAAAACAATGCATCCGGCGAGACATCGCCATCCAATTCCGGTCAACTATTTAAGGCGTCTTCTTCTGAAGTCCTCAGTCCCGCAGCCAGCTTTGATAAAAGCAAAGCTTCAGGAGAGTTGCGGGATTCGTCGAAAAAGGTCGATACTTGGAACGCCGGTACACCCTTTCGACTTCAAAAATTTCGTCCCAACAACATTCCAAACGCAAGGGACATGTCGGTGCAATCATACGATTCCGATTGGAGTGGATCGGCCAACGATCAGGACGACCCAGGGCGTGGCTCATACTCTGATCAGCTTGCCCTCCAGTGGGAACAGGATCCCTTCGAAACCGACCCCCGGCTTACCCTTCAACTATTGAATCTCTATTTCCTTAATGCAGGTCGCGCAACATACGGCATGTTTCCCCGCAGACCCTTCCTCGCGTGGGTGGAGACCAACCGCGACAAGCATCAAGACCATTTGATGCTTCTCTACTCAATACTTGCAATGGGTTCACTATTCTCGAACGACCCAGATAAAAGAGCATTGGGGAAACGATTTGCTTCCGTTGCCTCGTATGCCGCAGAAAAGCGTTTCGGCAGATTCAGTCTGCAGCTATGCCAGACTCGATTGATGCTTGCTCTGTATTACTTCGCCCGGGGTAAATCACAGGAAGCGTGGGACTATTGTGGGTCTGGCCTACGAGCACTTAGTGCCCTGAAGCTGAATACGGAAGAAGGTGTCAAGGAGCTAGCTAACAGCAATCCCGACTTGGACTATGGATTCGACCGCTGGACCTACGAGGAATGCTGTCGTCGTACCTTCTGGTCTGGACTACTAATGGATGTAAGTTACGACATCACCACGGCCCCAACATCCATTGACTGTGTGCAACAACAGCGATACAACGGCTTCTTTGGGGGAACCCTTTTTGTGATCAGCCTAGAAGACGCGTTTGTTCGTCTCCCGTGTCCGGACAACATGTACGAGGCCTCGACACCCTGCGATGCGCCCTTCTTTGACGATGACCTTTTGAACGGGAGGACCGTTCCTAACCCTCCTTTGGGCCACATGGCATATCTGTGCTGGATATCAGCATTGTGGGGAGAGGTGTTGACCTACACGGGCCGAGCTGTACGTCGACCGGATAGTGGATATGAGCGACATTACGACACGTTTTATGCAAGGATCCACGAGAAACTGGAAGCATGGCACTCCATACTACCGGACAAGCTTCGCTACAGCCCACAAAACCTCGACAACAGTATCCTCGAAGGATACGCGGGCACCTTCTTGTCCTTGCATGCTCTATACCATGCTGCGATAATCCGCCTTAATCGGCATGTCAGGGTCCATGCATTGCCGACAGACAAGATCCGCCGAAACATGGAGCAATCTTTACGAATGGCGTCCAACTTCATGTCCATTATGCTCTCTCTAGCTACGGCCAACCGCCAACAACGCCTTCCAGCTACCGTCGCGTCGGAATTCATGTTCTCAACCCCATTTCCCGGCTATGCACTCATGCTCTCAATCGACGTCCTCACCTCTGCCGGCACCATCTCAACGTTACCAACCCTCATAGAGACCCTTAGCACCACTCTTACGTGCATAGATGAATTGGCAAGTTTCTGGGCTTCGGCAAAGTCGCAACAGAAGACGGTGTCGAATCGCATCAGGCAGCTCACGGATATTGCCGCGCAAGATAGGCAGGGGATTACGAATGGAAGTTACGGAAATTTCTGGAGGATCAGCAACAGTCTCGAAACGGCATTTGGAAACGATGATGCGCTGTATAAGGCCGAGGACCAATTACTATTCGGCGTTGTTGGTCAGCTTACGGGACAGTAATCGTCTCCCCGTACACAGCTATCTTGCGACCAATCACATTACCAACACATCCCATATCGGCTTGACGGCCGCAACGGATAAACATGCACTTAGTGCGTACATCTCGGACCTAAAGTCCCGTCGTCGTATTGCATGCGCATAAAATTGCCTAGCTCCAGCATCAGGATTACGGCCGATACACCAAGGCTTAGAGCAGAAATACAAAGAATCCAGAGCTCTTCTGGCAGGTCACTGGAGGCTTCTAGTGGTAGCATGACAGAGCTGCGTGAACATAACACCACTGCACATCATTACTGAACTCCAATATCTACTCGGGTCCGCATGAATATCAAGGCCACATTATATTGGACACTGGTTACAATTTGTAATATCACATTCTTGTACCTATACAGTTTCCCATGGCTGTGGGTCAAGACACCTGGAATGGCTTTAAGCATGGGCGTTTGGAAGGGATGGACTTCGGTCATATTATGGGTCACGCAATGTCTTGTTTTCACGTTCACGCACTGTCTTTCGATTCTCTCGGTACTATATTATGGAGCGACATTTTTACGACATTGATACACTAAAAAGCTACGCGCACTTTCTTGGATGAGCCAGAGGACAAGTTGCCACATTAGCGCATGCAGCCATTGCAACATGACCTTGGGAATAATTCAACATTTCCAAACCTTCTGCTCCGGAAACAAGTCTGCGATGACGACCCTATTGCTGACGGTGAAACACAAGTGTGGTGAGATGGTCGAGGCGTCGATAGTATATCCTAGCACAGCAACTTCCACCTGTCTCTACTTCCCATTGTATGGGATGTGCGATTACCCGTACCTTGCACTTCGGATACTACATCCACACTAAGACGGCCGGAACACAAGGTTCAACCATGCGGGCTGCGGGAATCCCCAAGCCATATTGTCCAAAGACGCGTGTGTGCAACTACAGCTGAGCATCCCACGCATCGACTCTCTTCCTTCCAAGACTCAGCCTTCCACACACACACACACACACACACACACACATACACCGTCCATTACAGAAAATCCCGGCATATCACATACGTCCATGCTCCTTGAAAGTTTTCGGGCTTCGCACCGCTAACAAAGGAAGTTAGCCCGCTAAATTAGCCTGCTCACGCAAGGAAAGCATAGTCCATGACGACGTGGACCATGCTTCTAAGTACCGATCAATTATATGCTTGCATCAGCACGTGCCAGGAGCTAAGATTTGTGCCGCAATGCATGCCGGGCGATCACTCTCGGTCAAAACCACGGTACAGGCTTACGGCTTACATGAGAGGGTACCGGCGATCTGCGTCGTTTGATTACAGGGCTTGCCAATTCATATTCTGGGTCTCCAGATAATGGAGAACCTAGGGGACATTTGCCGGCGTGTACGATTCAGACAAACTCGGTAGAATTGGCACCGAGTGAGAAAACGTAACAAGCTAGGAACAATATAGATAGAGTAAACAACGGTAAGTGATCCTTCGAAACGAGAAGGACGCCTCAGGTGGGAAAAAGAAGAAAGCAAAAGTAAGCCTCTCTTTTTTTGTCCGCGGCCATGCCGTCTCAGCACACAGCATACATGGCATACGGTATACACACACCCCCATCCCGCAAAAAGAAGACGAAAAAGCAAATCTAGAAGCACATACCCCACCCCATCCATCGATAGACGTGCCCTCTTCGGCGAAAAAGTACCGAAGCTCCACCGAAAAGCTGCCCGTATGTAAGCTGAGACGATGGCGTACCATACTACTTACCGAGAGATTGACTGGCTTATCTACTGTGCGCTTTTTTGCTGCGTGATGAGGGGTGGGGGACAGCACAGCACAACACACAACTCATGACGACAGCCAGCACATGAGAAGGCGAACAGGCCATCTCACCACTTACATGTGTGTGTGTGCGTGTTATTTGAACCAATACCAGGATCGACAACCTACCACCACAACCATCCCGCCTCAGCCCACTCTTGGTAACAACCTTATTTCTCGTCCCGGGACGAAGCCCGACGCCATGGCTTTTTGTCCAGGCTGTGTTATGTCACATGTAGCTAAGTAACGTTACCCTTGTCCGGCACTACGACACATCACCAACGCGCGCTACGGACGAGTATGCCTTGTACATGGCTTGTATGGACTGGACGCCTCGATGAAAGGAGGAGAGGAAAGCTTTTTCGCAAGTACGCATATTTCTTGCTCTAGTGTACCGGGGTTTTGTCCTTGGATCACACACACACACACACCGGGCTACGTAGGACTTACCGAGAGATTTTAGGGTTTATACTACGTAAAACTGCGTGTTTTAGCACAGCCATATGCTTCTGTAGTGTCTTGTTGCTGTTATCCTTTATTTCGATTAAGGTTCTCGAGACGAGAAATAGACTGGACGGGCTTACCGCCTCCTCGCCCCCCCGTCCTAGATGCCCTTTATTTTACTTTGGCCGGGGCTAGGCCGTGCTGGGAAACAGAGGGAAAAAACAAAGTAAGTTTATTTTCTTCTTCTTCTTCTTTCGATACGACAAGGCCGCTGCTTTAAGGGGAGGGGGTGAGGGGTGAGTCGTGGGATTTGCGGCGAAAAGCGACAAAGTTCAATCGAATCGAATGCCTCAATGTAGGATCCCGTCATGCGTGTGTGTGTGGTTGTGTGGCTGTGTGGCTGTGTGTATGTGACCACAGTGGTTTTGGCTGTAATAGTACAGTTGGTAGTTTATTATTATTATCGCCATTACAGACGCGAAGCCGTCACTGCTGGGGCACCCTCCACCCAGGCAGACAGGCAGATAGGCAGACAAATCGATCGCAAAACGTATGCTTTGTCATGATTCCAACAAACTTGTCCTAAATGTCCCTTGATCATTCCAATCTTCAAACTCACCCACGGAGATTATCGATTAAAGTGGGGGGGCGGAGGAGAGGGAAGAAAGTGGCGGCGAATCTTAGCCTCCAAGCAAAACAAGACCAAAGTGAATTATAATACTAACAATAGCCGTCTTTACAACTTTAGTATCGCATGCGTTCGGTAGAACAGACGTGCTTTTGTTTCGTTGCCCTCGCCCCTCTCCTCCGTGTCGTTGCTCGTTTCTGTTGAACAGGCTAAGATGGGTGGGTAGGCAGGTTGGCAAGTATATAAAATGGGCCGTGCTAAGCAAGCTGTGAAAGTCTATGTTTCGGTTTACTGTTCCGGCAGAGCATGACACGAGATTTTGGTGTGCTTTGGGGAGAGGAGGCCGGCGAAATTAAGACAGGTGTTTGAGTGGTGGTATGGTCAAGTGACATGGAGTTGGTGCTAAAAATGCAGTCCGAAGTTGAAGAGGTGACAAAGGTGTGGTGAGTAGATGGAAAACCCAGGACACTGGAGACTTGGAAACGAACGCAAACGAGGACATGGAAAACAGAAAGCGGGGAGGGAAGATGCATGCAATCAATCAAAAATCAAACTATCATGAATTCTTTCACCAGACAAGGTCCAACTTGATTTGCTCTGCCAGCCAGTCGGCCACCAGAACTACTGCAGCTACAAGTTATTATCCGCTTTGAACTTATCCCACGCCTCATTCAACGTGGCAAAGACAGCTGCGCTGATCATCTTCTGCTCCGTTGTGGCAGCCTGGGATATCTGTATCGCACGAAAAAAGTTAGCCACATTCATATAACAGCTGACGGCAAGGATTCGAGGTTGGAAAGAAAACCCACCTTATCAGGATGTACCTTGGCAATAGCCTTCATGTAGATGATCTTGACCTTGTTCGGCATGACCAAATCCCCCATATTGACTTTTTTCCACCCGGCGTCCTCCCAAAGCACTTTGTCCAAGCTGCCGAGCAAAGCACGCAGGTTGTCTGCCTTTGTGCCCTTCCACGCAATGAGTTTGGCGTCGACCTGATCTGTAAGAGCAAACTTCTCGTCGTCTGCACGTTCAGCGGCGGCATTGGCAGCTTTCATGCGTTTCACGGCCTCGGAGTCGTTTGCAGGGCTGCCTCCGCCACCGAGATCTGACATGGCCGAGACTTTGGGAGGAGCAGGCTTGCGGGCTGGTGGGGGACGTTTTGGTGCTGCTGCGGCAGAAGAGTTGTTACCTCCGCTTGCGGCTTTCTCGCAGCGGTTGCGACCTGAGATTGAGATTGCGCCGCCGACACCGTTTTGCACTGCTTCTTTCCATACAGCGTGTGCATCTGCCCATTTCTCCATGTTCTCCAGAGCTTCCGCTTTACGCATGAGGGCTTTTCCGTAGAATTCCTTCATGTCCTTTTCGCCTTCCATGCCGCCAGTGGCGATCTTCTCGCCTTCTCCGCGCGATACACCAATGATGGCTAATGCTGCATCTGCGTCGGCAATAGCGGCCTTTGGGTCGCCGACTTTGATGTTTGTGACTGCGCGGTTGCAGAGCACAATGATGGTTACGGGATGTGACTGGGGAAGAGGACTGAGCGCAGAAGAGTAGGCAGCATGGGCAGCCGAGTAGTCTCCACGCTTGAACGCTTCTGATCCTCTTTGACGGTCAGCTGAAGATGAACTCAGAGCTGAAGATGATACCGGAGGGACTCGTCGTGGTGGCGCTTTCGGTCGTGGTGGACTTGGTGTACGAGCTGGAAGTCGAGTTTTCGGTGTTGAAGTCGCCTGAAGAAAGGGATTGTTGGACTGAGGAGATTGTTTTGGTGGTGTTGGTTCTGGGGCAAAAAGATCCACCTGTGGTTGTGGTTGCGGCGTAGTCTTCTTGCGACGTGCTGGGCTAACGTATGCTTGAGGGCTCTGTCCTTCTACCTCCTGACGTGTCAGTCGCGTTGCTGGCCGCTTGTCCAAACTCGGGGGCTGATTTCGTTGTGATGGCGATTGCGACGACATGCGATCTGGACGGCCACCTTGTCCGACTTCTTCCTCTCTCCGTTGTCGCACGGGTAACGGTTCAGCGTGTTGGCGCATTTCGCTCATCCGAGATGATTTGGTGGGTCGTGTGCCAGCTTCCAGCATCATGGCTTCGTCTGTAGCGGACTGCTCGGTCCTTTGCTGTCTACTTGGACGAGGCGCTGCTTCCGCTGCTTGAGCGTCTCGCATCCACTTGGGCATGTTGGGATCGCCTTCGTGCTGAAAGTCGGCCATGGCCTTTTGTACTTGCTTACGCCCGGTTTTCCATAGCGAATTTGCAGATTTGAAGAGGTTGTTGCCAATCTCAGAAGCCATTTGTGTTACATCCTTCTCTTGTGATTGGGCTTCGTTTCTGCGTTGACCAGACCGGCTTCGTGCATCGTCGTCTTTCATCCATGCTGGTCTCGCGGCACGAGGCTCTCTTGATGATTCTCGCGCATTTGCCCTACTGCTTCCCCGCTGAGGGCGCTCTTCGAACTCTTCGGAATCATCACGTGCTCGGTCCTGGCTCCTCGACTGCGTCTTCTGTTTCGCTTCGGCATGTGCTTGGTTCAACAGCCATCCTACTGCGGCCTGGACATCCAGTCCTGAGTCTGTAGTAGCAAGCGCAATCGCGGACCTTTCAGCCGGGAATCCCATATCTACCAGCTCAGCAACAGCCTTATCGTGATCATTCTGGAGACCTGGTGGGGATCGTCGTCGAGATTCTGGAAGGTCTTCCTCCATCACTGGCCTGGGCTCTTCCCTTTGCTGAAACTCAGATACAGGCTTCCCCAATAGTCCTAGTATATCATCGCCGGCCTCGTTGGCAGGAGGAGGTGGTGGTGCGGGCGCGGTTGACTTTTGTGACATTTGCTTGAGACCAAACATGTCATCATCGTCGTCCAGAAGCGCATTGTTGCTGGAGGAGGGGTGTGGTAGCGGGGTATTGCCCCGGGAAACATTTGCGCTATATGCAGGTGTGCTTTGGCCGCTGGCTTGTGACGGCTTCGGGAAATAACTCGAGCTGTCTACAGGCGCTGCTGAGTTGAAGGCAGCGAGGAGATCAGCCTCATTAGGCGAGTTAACTTCGGGACGCCGTGAGCTAGTGTCAAGACCCGCGAATGGCTTGTTGATGGTTTTGGAGAGGCCTTGGTTTGTAAACGGGTTGTTGGACGGACGCGGCGCGATAATTGCTGCTGGCTCAGGCGTGACGCCCCCACCTCCCAAAGTATCCCAATGCTTGGAATCGGCAGCTCCAAAGGTGGTGTCCCATTGCTTCCTCCTCTCGGCCTCTTGTTTAGCCTTTTCCTCTTGTATCTGCTTCTGCCGTTCTTGAAGCGAGAGGTTGTTGGCCGATGCTTTGGGCTTGTTGGAGGACACGAGGGCAGCGAAGCTATCGTTTGCGGGCGTCGCTGGTTTCGAGGGCGCCTTGAAGGGCTGAGCAGTACCGAAGCTCGTTCCTGCGCCCGATTGCTGAGTAGAGAGTGTAGAGAGCGGCGTCGAGCGTCCAGAGAGCTGGGGCGTGGGGCTCTGGCGGAGTGGTGGTAGGGCCGCGGGGGTGTTGGCAGTCTTTTTGGCGGGTTGCGACCAGTCGAGGCCAGCGAGGTCATCCATTGCGATCAAGATGGCGTGTCAGGCGTTTCGAAGAGTAGGCAGCTACTGTCATATCATTGCGTGTTGGGCACATCAAACGTCCCTTCGGTCGTATTGACCGCTTTGCCAGATGTCAGTCGCGCTTGCTGACTCGGCGCCACAGGTAAAAGCCACAGCTACTGCACCGCCACAGCACGTGATAGACGCAGGAACTAGCGCCCGTCATCGAACCACGAACGCCACCTGCATGCGCCATTCGTATTCGCCGACCATCTAGTTGACGGGTAAAACTAGTACGTTTCCATCCGTTGTCATGAAATAACATGTATGGACGCCGTCGTACCAAAAAAAAAGATCAAAAGACGAGAACGACGCCTCAGCGGTGCGGTAAAAGTCCATGGAGCCTCGGAGCTCCGTACATGTTCGAAGCTCCCCGCAGACACGGACAAGGCCGCGCACTTGCAGCCACTTGTCGTGTATCCCTGGAGTGGAGGCTTGCTTTCGGTTCCCTGCAGGTGCATGAGAGCGAGCGGTGGCTCCGAGCTTACGACCGCGCCGTATGCAGTGCTGGGTAAACAGGCGGGGGTTTGCCTTCAAGCAGGTGTTGAGCGCCGGGCAGATATATAGGCCTGCCAGGTCCAAGAGTTGATTCGCACCGCGACCGCGGAGATGGGGACTGCACAGTCGCAGCACACGTCCTTGCGCGAGCGGACTGTCCCGGCTGTGCGACCCCTGAGCAGGCATTGCAAGGCTTGCTCTGCCAGCCGCCTTTTCGAATCGACACAATTCGGCTCTGTGGGCTCACAATCTGACTCGGGCCGAAGGCACTTAATTAACATTACTCGTAGGCGGCACGGCACCCGAAGCCGCGCGCCCTTGGAGAAGGACGGCTCTCGGCTGGAGGTGCGTGGTGGTTGTTCTGCACCCGCTCCGAGGCTTGTGTGCAATACAAGACAGGCTCAAGGTCTGCTAACGCGACGGTTTGGCTAGGCTGCTGGCTGGCAGCTGCACAACAGCCAGCTCGTGCCTGGACGGGAGAGGACAGGCCACACTGGGCGCTCAGATACATGGCGGATTTGCCGAGCCGTAAAACCCGCGGCCACGGTATCAGACTCGTGCATCCCGCGACCCCGATGTAAGCGATGGGATGGGCTGATGACTCGAACCTGTGGATTCGTCTAGGCACTTTTAGCCGTCTTGCTGCGAGCTTGCACGCAGTCCACACAGCTGCCAGCCGCGAGCCGTCGTTGGTTGCTGGCCGCCCGTCTTTGAAGTGGGAGAAGAAGAAAAAAGCGTGGGAGGAGAGAAGAGTGACAGACAGCAACAAGTCGTCGACGTTGGCGCGCTACCAAGACATGTGACTTGGGCAAAGAGGCTGCAGCACGTCGCCGCCGGTGCGCGCTTGGAAAAGCGTATGTCACTGTGCACTTGGACATGTCGGTACAGGCTTTACTTTATTGCTGCCCCACTAGCACTGTCCATGTCGTGCCGTCCATTGACGCGGAACAGCCAGGGGTCGTCTCCGTCGCCAGTCCAGTCCAGTCCAGTGCCTATGCTGCCAACGATACATTACTATATGCAACCAGCAACCGACGCGTCTGCCCACCCCCCCTCCCCCTCTGTCGCGACAGCTTCAACCTCGCGGACCACTCCTCTCTCCTCCCCCCTCTCCACCTCCCGTCCGCTCAACACCCAGGTTGCTTGCAGCTCGCGTGAGCCTATCTTCCTGCATACCGCACACACGCCCGCTACCAGCAGCCCCAGTTGCTCCCCCCCCCCCCAGCTTGTCTGGCCAGGGATCTCCCGGTACC